>CP098296.1:0-116589 GCA_023658535.1 Epichloe glyceriae | reverse complement strand
TCAGTTTTTCTTTATTTCTAATAGTTCTAATATTCGAATTATTATACAAATAATCGGGTTACTAGGAATCGAACCTAGTTACTCTCCGCCCCAAACGGAGTGCCTAACCATTCCGGCTCTAACCCGTATTATGCTAATACATAATATCTTTATTATAAAGAAAGTAAATAGTTTTACTATGAATAAGGTAAATATCTATTTTTAGTTAACCTGTTAAATGAATTACTAGAAGATGCTTTAGCATAGTCCATATTATAAAGTATCATTAAATAACAAGAAAGTATAAAATCTATAGGACTTAGGTCTTTTTAGCGATCAGACATTTCTTATTATATTTACTTTTTCTTCTTGAATTTCAGTAAATATACAGTTAAGATCAGATTAATCCCCATTTTTTAAAATATATAAGGTATTTTGATTATATTTAGGGTTACTTAACGTCCCTTCTGTGAAATACTTAATACCTATTTTAATATATATTCTTTTGATGGTTCTTGTACTTCTAAGGTTTCACATTCAAATGTATCATCTAGAACTATACAAGATATATATAATATATCAACGTTCATACGTTGCTGCAGCAATATTAGATAAAGTATTTTCAACTGAATTCTTAATTATTGCCATTTTTATATTTAAGTGAGTTAAATCACTTATTGAGTTATTACTTATAGTTAATAAAAAATAAGATCTTATTTTTTTATATTTATACTATAGTTTCCTCGGTGTGTTTAAATAACTTTACATCATTTTTTTCTCTGTTCACTCGCTATTTCAGTCCTTAACTTATAGTTTCTATAAAGTTGGTCACGCAGTCCTTTACGTACTTTTTGTGATAAACCCTATACAAAGCACGAAATATTTACCATGCCTGTTTATGAGAAGCACAACTTGGCGACATTAACCTGAGCCCTCCTCAGTTCACGGAATATTAAACGTGACATACCCCTTCGAGGGCAGTGTAGCTGCTACGCTAGAGCTTCATTTGCTATACTGGAGCCAGCTAAACGGTACTTAAGCTTAACAAACCTACATTACTATTAAGACATTGTCAGTCTTTGTACTATGCTACAAGACTACTAATTTAAACAATAAATAGCTAAAATATTTATACAAATACCACCTAAACATATAATAAACAATGTAGAGATATTTCATATTAAATAATATCTTTGAAATTTAATACGTAATTTAAAAAAGCATTTAAAGAAGGATATTTTTGTTCCAAGTCAAAATATTTTATAATTTCATTACTAAATAACGCTACTAATATGTTAAAAACAGTTAACATAATAACTAAGAATAACAATATATGTAATAAAGAAGCTTCTTCTAAAAGACTCATATTGTTAAGATAGTCATATAAACTATTTAAACTAGGCATAAAATTATTACCTTTACCACTTCCCTTACTATCACTAAAACCATCCAATAACTTCTTAATCTTCTCAGTAACAGAAAGCATATCACTAACCTCTTTATGTAAATTCTCTTTATTACTACTCAAATCAGAATTTGAGTCAAATTTATTTAAAGAATCTAAAACACTCTTACTTTTATATTCAGCAACTTTTAGTTGTTCTTGTAAACTAGATATATTATCATCCGATACTTCAGTATTATTATTAAAAGAATCCTTCTTAGAAATACTACTACAATTATCTTTTAACAATTTAATATTAGTAGCAATTTCATCTAACTTAGCATCTCTTTCAGCTTGAATCTTAGATTCATCTAAATTGTCTTTAAGATCTAACAATTTACTACCATAATGATGTGCTACAATCCCACTAGCAAATAATCCTAAATTTTGCATTTGTTTAAAAATATTTTTCATTCTCATTATTTGTAATTATTAATGCTTTTGTTCACTCGCCACTGTCCACGCAGTCCTTCAGCTTTTTTGCGTTTAAATATCCTTACCTATATAGAATTAGGAACATGTATTCTACATAAGAATAACTTTTACGTTACGTATTTAATAACAGTCATATTTTTAACGTAAAAGGTTACTTTACTAACTCGCAAAACAGTTCCCTATATTTACTTAGCCCGACTAAGCTACAATAAGGTTCACCAGCTTTCATCACATCTCTATAAGCACTTATTCTTGTTTATTTATTAAAAGTATGTTTCCTTTATAGTATTTCGTAAAGAAAATACGAGTAGCTAGTGAAGATATAGTTAAACCGTTAGTAATACTAATATCAAAATTAACAAATAACTCGTGATTAAAAGCTTTAATAACTTGATATAAAGCTAGTAAGTCCTTAGTAAGATATTTAATAGATTCTTCTTTAAAATCTCATCTTTCAGAATAAATAGTTTTATATGTATCTATATCAACACCCTTATAATCTTGAATTTTAGTAAATAACCAATATAAAATAAAGTATTTTCATTAGCAAAATCATGAGAGAAATTTCCTTTTAATGTTTCAACATTAAAAGTTTTTGCTAATTTAGCTAAAGAGGAATTTAATATAGTATAACTATCACTAATAGTAATATAAACCTTCTTTTTACCAATCATTTGACTAATTATATTTTTAATAATATTATATTTAAAAGTAGGATAGAAAGTATAAATATTTGGATATTTAATCGAAGTCTTTAATATATAATATAGATCAGAATTTGCTAAGTTATGACAATAATAAGTATGTACATCATATTTAAACATAGTGTCTAACATATTACATATCACTAAATCACTATTTTTAGTTTCAGAGTCTATATAAAATATATTCGCAATTTTATGGAGCTTGCGCAAGCTCATGTATAAATACCAGCAAGATAAATAAACTCCGTATTTTTAGAAGAAGTAGGTTTAGCTACTTCTAAATCAATAACACCAATTTAACTGTTTTCTATACCTGTATCATTATTTTTAAAAAGGTTCTTACTGATACCCTGAACATTTAAATCTCTATTAATAGAAATAATCTGTTTATTATTAGTATTAAACTTAGTAATAGTGTTGTGATCTAACAATCTCTCCTTTAGATGTTTTGTCTATTACAAAAGAAAGCAGGTTACCTAAAAATCAAAACATATCTTATGTTGATGAACATAATAATTAACGATGACTAGAATGTAAAGAGGTTTTGTAATATCTCTAACGTAGAACTTATATTCACCTTGGTGAAAATCTCTTAGTTCAATGTTAAAAAGCTTATTATTATAATGAAAAGTAACCAAAATAATAAGGTCTTGCTTCGCACAAAATTAAATCTAATATCACTTATCATACTACCAATTAAATTCTAATCTTTAATTTCGAAAGGTGCAATAGCTAAATTCTTTCTAATATCTAGAGCTATATTTTTAATTTAAAAATTATCATCCTGTTTAACATCAGTAAGAATCATTCTATCAAATCTTTTAATAAAGATCTTGCTGGCTGCTTCTTGCTTCGCAAGAAGCATGCAGCACTAAAAGGTGATTTTGTGGAGGCGCAAGCTCATTATAATTTACCAATAAAATATCTATTCTACTAATAATAGAGTCGTATAAATGATCTAATATAGCAACATCCTTTTTATTATAACACGATTTGTTTACCTGCCATTTTGTGCGAAGCAAGACACCATTCCCATGATTGACTTAACAAGTAAAAATGATATTTATCGTGTTCTAAATATTGTTTAATAGTCTCCAATAAATATTGTTTAGTAATAAACTTTTCAGTGGTAAAACGAATAATTAAAGTCTTCCCTTTAATGGTAATCAACCCGTTATGATCCATATATTTAACTTTGGAATCGAAGGAGGAAGCAAAAGAATGCTTGTTTTGTACTACAGTAGTAGTAGAGAAATATCTAGTATTTCATAATAATTTTAAAAATGTTATCATAATTTGTTGTTTTTGTAATGTAAGTTGAAACTTAGTCTATAATAGCTCTATTAGAGCGGGTTAAAACTAAAAGACTATTAATTAAAAAAGGACTCTGGGGTCTTTCGTAAAACAGTGAGTAGTAGGAGTGTAATCAATAAAGAATACTCTCCTCATATAGTTGTAAAGAAAAGTATAAAAGTTTTCGTGTTCTCTACGCACGACCGACTTTGCCATAATATAAATAAAATTATTAAAACAAGAGTACTTGGACTTGAACCAAGAATTTGAAGGTTGAAGCTTCCTATTTTGCCAATTAAACTACACTCTTTTATAATATAGTTCAGAGAATATCCGATTCGAACGGATGTAGCTATTTCTAACCTAGTAAAACTCAAACTTACCGCCTTAAACCACTCGGCCAATTCTCTTTAATGTGTATACTAATTTAGTATATATATATTATTTATAATTCCTCAGTGGATCGAACACTGATAATATCCTTATCAAGAATACACTTTACCTGTTAAGTTAAGGAATTTTGAGTAATAAAGGATTTGAACCTTTAACATTTTGTGTGTAAAACAAACGTTCTGCCAATTGAACTAATTTCTCTTTTAAGGTTTAATTATACCTTAAATTTATTATTGTTTAACAGTATCCTGTTTTATTGTTATAACGATAGCTCCTACCATTACTACTAATAAAATTATACTTACAAGGAATAATCACATACTGTAAGATGTATATAAAATATTACCTATTGTTGATATATGGCTTGTTTCTGTAATTGTACCATCTCAACTGTTACTTGTTACAAACATAACATTATGTGTGTTTATGTCTAGATTTTTACTTGTATTCATTATTATATCATTATATTTACTTGTAGGTAGATAGTATAATATGTTACTTAATTTACTGTTATAACTATTTAATATAGCTACGTAGTAAGGTAATAATTGGAATAATGCATAGTTAAATAATATTGTTATAAATAAAGCTAAAGGTATACTATTTACATTATTACTTTGTAATTCACTTGTTCTTATGTTTATTAACATTAATATGAACAAGAATAAAATAGATCAATTCTAATTAACTAAAATATAATGTGTGTTATATTTCAGGGATATTAATCCCAGGAGTTTCTATCTCCATATAAAGATAATACTAATTTTAGTATGGTCCATCCTCCTTACGATATTTTCGTTATAGAATTCGACTGTACATTTGAACAGGTATTACAACCTAACTCCGGTGAACCAGTCTGTAGCGACATTTACAACTGCCGACGGTCTTCAACTAGGACATCGTTAACCGTTTTCACCTAATTTTTCTACAAGTATGGAAATTGTACGGTTGTAACCTTCTTTCATTTCCTCTAATTTAATTCTTTTCATTTTTATTAATCCTGACCCTGCTATTCATTTTCTAATAATATTAAATAAACACCGGTATTCTTTTAATTTTATAATTATTTATTACAACATATTCACCATTAGCCTGTAAAGCATCCGAAGATGATAAATGTCTATTTATTGTTCTGTATTCTACACCTAATATTTTAGCCGCATCATTTAATGTTGATGCTAATAATATTTCCCTTGACCATTTTTAATTTCAAATATACTATTAGTTCAACGTCGATTAATTGGTTTTTCAGTAACTATATCTAATTGACGACCATCATCTAAATGTCTAATAGTAGGCTTAGCATTAATTATTTTTTCTCTATCTTGACTTGATAAACTCTTTAATTTATTTATATCTGAATTAGTAGATAATCTGTAATTATTCATAGAATAAGATAGTTTAATAATTAATTGTTTTATACTTTCTGTTCTATAAGAACCATTGTTTATAGCTTTACAAATTAATTTAAAATCTCTATAATCTAAACCTTTTTACTAATAAATGTCATTTTATTTAGATAAGGTATTAGATAATTTATTAAAACATTAGTATTTTTTATTTTAAGCACATTTATAGATTTACTATTATTTTCCACTTTACATTTAACTATACTAATAACAGATGCATTATTTAATTTAAATATAGAGTATTCATCAAACCCTAATCTATTTATTAAATAATTTTTTATCTCTTCTATAAGAGAAAATTGTAAATTACTTTGTGCAATTGAAAAGATAGGTTCTATTTTACTTCGATCTAAATAAAATGAACCATCTCCCTCAATTAATCCTAATAATCAATAATCAGTGATAGCAATTTGAAATTTTAATGGAAAATGAAAATTAGTACGGTTACTATTCATTCCGTTTTTAATATCTAATAATCTATTAAACATTTTATCATCGCCATCTGAAACGGTTTTAATTTTTCTTGATAAAATTTAAAAGCTTCTTTAAAATCTAAATAATCTAAATATTTTGTTGTATTTAAATTATAAGTATCAAATATTTCTAGTAATTTACAAATATCTTTTGGATGTGTAACTGTGAATTTACAACTATTACCGTAAACTGAAATATCATTACCTATATTTAATTTTTCTTTTATAGTATCTAAAGTATTCTTATCATCAATATGCAACTCGATTGTAAATCTAAAGGTCGCACTAGATATATTACCTAGCTTGTTCTTATAAAAAGTGATATTAAAATTACCTTCTGCATCTGTAAACCCTGAAAATCACTTAAAAAATTTTCCTTAGTATTTTCTGCTGCGCAAGCTAAAGCTAAAGTTGAATAAGGGTGCAAGTTCGACTTAGCCAATAAATACTTTGATCTAAGTATATAAATATTAGTTGGTTTAGAAGTAGAATATGTATTTAAAACTGTAGTCCTGCCTTCTTCAGAGAAGCCTGCTAACAGTATTAGCTTCGGGGTTATAAATAAATTAAAAATAGTGAATTTTGTCAAGCCAAGTTCTTAATTCAAATTTTTATAATTAAATCTACCTTGTAGAGTGAGATTTTTACTCACGCAGCATTTTTAGATCAAAAAAATCTAATTATATGTAGATATACTGCTCCTATATATACTATTAAGTATGAAAAACCTATAAATGTTAATCCTGATAATATTAAATATACAGATATTGATCCAAATAAACCGATTAAAGATAATAATGAAACTATAGGATTTTTATTTATTATAACTGCTATACTAAATAATAATGCTATTACACTTAATATATCTAGAAATTCCACTGTATATCCACTTGTTAAGATATCCTGAACAGAGAATAATTGATTCATATTTATTTATATTGAGTTACCTAAGATTAGGAAATATATTGGAGCAATTTGCTCTAAAGCTTTTAGATTAATTTATATAGCTGTATACACAGCAAGTTTACGGGTAGTCAGATTTGAACTGACGCACGCTGAGTGGAAATCAGAAAGTCTACCATTAACCTATACCCGTTTAGAGAAGAATTTCTCTATTTTATTTAATATTAAGATCCTCAGTAGTACATTGAAACGTATAAGAATAATCATACAACGTCAACAAAATGTCAGTATAATATACCTCCTTCATAACCTAAGTGGTGGTGATCTGTTAAGTGGTATGCTAATATTCTTCATAATCCTACAGCTAAGAATATTGTTCCTACGATAACGTGGAATCCGTGGACAAATTATTATTATATAAAGGCTCTTTATCCTTTATTTTCATTTCGTTAAAAATGAATTAGACTATATCATCAACTTAATTAAGCTGTAAGGTTTTCATGGCAAAATGTTGTTAATAATACTCATTTGCTAGTCGTTGAACCTTTGTAAATTTTCTTGTTTATATTCTATAGATATAACAAGTTATTTAATTTACACTTGGCTGCGTATTGTATCAAATAATATTTTATTAGACAGTTTCACGCAATTTACCTTATATTTTTGAATTAATTTAACTTATTTTCTTATTCTTTATTAAAACTATTTTATTTAAACCTTCTTTTGTTAAATGTTCTTTATTTAACATTAATAAGGATACTTCTTTAAATCTATATAAATCTTCTTTTTTTGAGTGATTAAAGTATTTTCAAATAAAGGAATAATTTTTTGTACTAAATCTTTTAGACTATAGACTAGAAATCTTATGTCTTCTCTTGTGTGTACACTTTCTAAAATACCACAATTAAAGTAGTCTTTTATAACGCTAAATAAATTAGTATCTCTTGAATGTTGACTTAAAGAAAAAGATAAAGAAACTTGATTTGATTTAGCTACTTTAATATAAAAACATCCTTCAGCGTCTACAAAACCTCTTAATCATCAGATAGACTTAATAGTTTGTTTATCAATAACAGGTCTTATTGTTTTAATCAAATCTGGGTATAATATTCTCAGATTATTACTCAAACCTTTACCCATAGAACTTTTTATAGATAATATTTTGGATATACCTTCTTGAGTTAGATGTTGTTTACTACTAATAATATCAATAGCATCTGTAAACAAAATAAAATCTGCTTGCTTTTGAGTAATTAGAGGATATTTTTGAAATGTGGTATAATTACAGTAGTTAACCCCTTAATAGAATTTACTGCATAAGTAGCCGTTTCCTTATTATCTCTTAATCTTGTTTGTACTGATCCTACTTTGAAATAAACTTTAATTTTATTTAAAACTTCTATATCTCTAATATGTAATTCGATTGAAAAAACAGGTAACACTCTTACTTGTATTTTTCTTGATTTATCTATAGTTGTTCTTAATGAAAAGTAGCTTCTCCATCTGCAAATCCTGTAACTCAATAAGGTTGTATTAGACTATCTTCATATTTTAAACTTGAATAATTTTTAGAATAAGAATTTAGATTGAAAGCAAAGCTTCCTATCTTTTTGTTAAATATAATATGGGCTCCATAAATTAACCCTGTACCGAAGAAGAAACATGTACCGAATACACCGTCACTTATTGTGAATGATGATACGTTATATTCTATTCCTTGGAATACTGTGAATATTAATGCTAATAATACTGTAAATAATGTACCGTATATAGCTCCTGATCTTTCTCCTTTAATTAAAGAATGAACTAAGTACAACCTATCCTAAATGGATAAAATTGCCTCTTTCCCGAACCCAGCGGGATGCTTTCACATCACTAGGCTCTCCATGAAACGCATTCCTTATACTACTTTCTAATTATTTTCTGTGATATTCCATATGACAGGTTCTACATAGAGGATTTGCTTTCTACGTCTCCGTATCATTAATTTGTCTAAAGAATTTAATTTAGGATTAAGATCCTTCATATGCCTTATATGGTGCATTTCCACTCTATATTTTGAATTACATTTGGCACATTCTAAGTCATCAAGAGTTGATAAGGATACAGATCCGTATAACGCTTTGATAACTGGACTACTATCCGTTAAGAACTTTAACGTAGTTTTATATGAAGGATTTAAAAGCCATAAAATCTATTCTTCTTTGGGTCCTTCATATCCTTATGTGTTACCCCTAAATTGGGTCCAAATTTATTAAAAGTTTTCGCCATCGTACCTAACGAGAATTTAGCTGTAAGTAGTTTAGCACATGATTGTTTCAAGTAATATCCTACTGTACTAGCTAATCTTGGGTAATTATGCGCAAATTTATAATAATTTAAATACCCTCTAAACACAGCATTATACATATGTATAATTTGTCTATGTTCCAAGGACATTCACACAAATTTTGGACTAGATTTGTTGTTTTTCATAAATTCTGCATTATGCAGTTTATTTACTATTCTTCGAATAGGAGCCTCCATTCTAATCTTTTTAGAATTTCTTCTTAAAATATTATTATGTTTGGGCTTAGAATAACTGAATTCTTTTGCTCTTTTTATGTTAGTTCCTAGGAATAATACACTTTCTGTATTTAGATTTGTGATCTTAGTTTTAGATTCGCTTAAAGTTAATCCCATAGCAGATAATTGGTTTTTAACCTTGGTAAGTATTACCTTAGTCTCTTCCAAAGTACCCTTCACCCCTATTATTCAGTCATCTGCATATCTAACATATGAGATTTTCTTAAAATTCGGGTCGCTAAAATTAGCTGAAGGATATAATCTACTTTCTTTAGCTAAACTTCTAACTAATTGCATATCATTTCTCTTCTTAGCTCTTGATATTCTACTATGGTAGTTACCCGCTATTGAAGACAATTTAGATTTAGACCCCTTGTCGAAATCTTCTTTGAGTCTAATAACCATTTTGTCCAGTTCGGACATAAATATATTAGCTAAAATGGGACTAATTATAGATCCTTGAGGAGTTCCTACTATATTACTCTGATATTCTCTGAATTCGAAGTAACCCGTTTTCAAAGCTTTTCATATTAATCTAGTGAATTTACGGTCAAGAATTTTATCTTCCACAATATCCATTAACTTAGAATGATCAATAGAGTCAAAACATTTTGAAATATCTCCTCTATTATTCAAGTTGATGGTTGAAAAGTCTGTTTAACTGCTTTTAATGCGGTATGACAACCTCTCTTGGGTCTAAATCCATGACTACAATCCAGAAATATAGGTTCGAAAACCGCTTCGAGGATCATTCTTATGGCCTCTTGAACAATTTTATCTCTAGGAGACGCAATTGTAAGAGGTCTAGTACCACCGGAAGCCTTTGAAATTTTTATTCTTCTGGCTGGTTTGAATTTAAATGATTCATTCTTTAGTTTTTCAACTATTTCGTGAATTACTTCAACTGACATACCATCCAATGTTTCCGGGTTTACACCTGGAGTCATTTGTCCGGGGTTACTTTTTAATTTTTCATAAGCTATTCCGTATATTTCAGGATCACACAATAATTTGTATAGATTTCTATCTATAGGTTCAGAATTTTTATTTTTAGATCTTTCGTATAAGTCTTTCAATTTCTTTATTACATTAGACTCAGGGTCTATAATACATCCTGTACTGTAACTACGAATATTGGAAGCGCCTTTCACTACAACCCTTCCCCTTATATCTGCAGAGTTACCTACAGTTTTGAGTACTATGATTGTTCTGTTACCATAGGAATTACTTCCCTTAGGCAATCCGAGAGTTGCTTTGTATACTCAATTACTTTCCTTAGGTTGTCCACTCTTGTTCTTAATTATGTTTCTTACATAACTCGTAAAAGTCTCTCAATTCTGTATATCACCACTCAATTCACAGAAGACTCTAAACGTCCCATTCCTTCCAAGACGATTCCCTACGCGAGAAGACGATGAACAATAGACTTTAGGCAATCAAGCTTTAACCATAGAAAGAACAGTCTCAACTAATATTAATTTTAGAAGGTTTATTTTAATTATAGTCTTTACATGAGATGCTATGTTCAGTATCGGGCTTTCCCCTCCACCTAACTCATGGACTGCATATATGTTTGAGAAATATATATCTCTTGATAGAGATTTGGTACACAAGCACAGCTCGCGCACGTGGTGTGCGTAAGTTATAGTAGCACCACTAGATAATAAGATTACTGTGTTTAATAAAGGTAATTCGAAAGGATTTACAGGTTCTATACCCATAGGTGGTCATTGAGCTCCTAGTTCTACAGTAGGTGTTAATGCACTGTGAAAGAATGCTCAGAATATAGCTACGAAGAAACAAGCTTCAGATACTATAAATAATATAACACCTAGGTTTAATCCTTTTTGTACAGCAAGGGTATGATTCCCTAAGTAAGTCAATTGTAAAAGTAACTTTAAAAAGTCTTTACCTTAAAGATAAAAACCGATAATTAACCTAGAAAGTACAATGTGTACCTTAGTATAATAAAATAATCATAGATAATTAGTGGTTATAAAAATTTTCAAGATGGTCTCAATTAAATTCACTACGTTTGTTATTCATAGAATTTTTTATATTACGTACTTCAAGTATTTCTTCTCTTGTTAATCTTTTACCTAAATAATTTAATACTTTAAAAAAGATAAATAATTCAAGTGTTTACTAGTCATCAGAGGAAATTTACTTAAATAAGTAGTTATAATAAAGTGCTTTCTATCCGATTGAGCATAAAATACTAACATGTTTGATGAATTTTTAAATAAAGGGCTATTGCTTATTTTTTTATTTAAATTAACTTGGAAAAATTTGGCTAATTCTGTCATAAAAATAACATTAGATTCACCTGTAACTCTGTTAAGTTCGCTTTGATTTATAGAAAATACACATTGTACTCTTCCACGCGCTTCTGACTCATCAGATCCGTATGAACCTGTTAATTTTATAGAGAAATGGCCATCCGCATCAATAAAACCTGCTAATCAGCTATTAGACTCTAAATTACTAGTATCTAATGGTAATTTAGACAAATTAGTATTTCTTCATTTATTTAAATTATCTATAGCTTTATATAATGCTAATATCTTAGGGGTTCTAAATTTACCGTTTATAAGATTGATTATGTTAGTTACCGCCTCTCAGTTTGTTATACTATATCTACATGCTCCATTTTTTTCTATCTGTATAACTCCAGTATTAAGAATTTTTTTAATTTTTCGAACATAGGTATTTCATTCTTACCAAAAGTAAAAACTATTTTTGGAGACTCTTTCTCTCTATCCCCTTTTCTAATTATTATTGATCCATCCCCTTCAATTAATCCGGCAAGATAATAAGCCAATTGATTATTTCTATTAGTACTAAAGTGTCTAGTGTTATTAAAAGATGTTTTAGTCTTTAAACTATTTAATTTTAATACACGGAACCCTTTCGTGTAATTACCTAAGTAAGTCAATAATAAAATATATTTCTATATTTGTTGGACTATATCTTAATTAATAGGTTATAATAACGTATTAATTTTTAACGTTTAGTCTCTGAAGGTATTAAAAGATAATTAATCTATTAATTCCCTGCTGATCATCCTTAATAAAGGGTTTTCCAGCAATTGGTTAAATTTAAAGAAGGCACTTACATCATTATAATTTATTTATTAAAGCTCTAATTCTTAATCTACCTTCTTCAGATAGATGTTCTTTAGATATTATCATATTATAAACGATTTTTCATTTATTATAGTCATTAAGTTTATTTCCTATTAAAGGATATTTATCAAAATAGTTAATAATGATTTTAATATTATCAATAGAAGAAACATATAAAGATAAAACTTTACCTGTTTTATTTTCATAAGTAGTTAAGTTACAATTTAAAAAAGAAGCTAACTCTACCATATAAAGTTTCATATCAGACGATGTAGATTTATCATATGAACGTTGGTCTAATCTAAATTTAAGTGAAATACTTTCGCTTACAGATCTTTTACTTGTTTCTGATTTATCTTTCTTTTCTATATATTTAATCCCAAAATGCCCATCAGCTTCTGTAAAACCTGCAAATCAACTATTATCTTTATAATTTCCATTATAATTACTTTCAGGTATATTTAAATCGTATTTAGCATTAATGAATTGAATTAAATCATTAAATCTTTTATTTTTAGGTGTTCTTAACTTACCATGTATTAAATTAATAATATAAATTAGACTTTTTATATCTCCTATAATATAACGTATTACATTATTACCTGAAGATTGAAAACGTCCTATATTACCTAATTCGGATTGAAGAAAAGTATACATACCTAAATTATCCTTATGAGAAGTGAATACGATTCTAGGATTAAGGACTCTATTTAAGGTAGTATTACCTAAAGAAGGTAAAGAAATATGTCCGTCACCTTCTAAAAGACCGGCTAAGTAATGACCTAAATTATTATCTTTATTAAAAACTGTAATATTGTTATTACTTTTATAATCAATATTCCAAACGAACTACCCCCGATTATGCGTGCTATAGAGAGAAAATCAATTTTCCTCTAATCTTTAACTTTTTATGTCAGTTTGGTTATATCTAAAATAAGGGGAAGAACCGATTTTTGACAGATTATACAATACTACACTTTGATATTTCAAGTTATTTAGATCACAAATATAATTAATATAAAAAATATGATGAAAAGAATATTCTTATGAATAATAAAAACAACTTACACCATTTCTACGTTAATAATTATGAAATGCGTTCACAGAAAAATAATTTTAGTAATACTGTTTACTATTTTTCTACTTGTCAGACTTTTCGTTCTGGATCTCTCTTACCTTCTTTATATAGTAAATATAAAGCATCGGATTTACAAGGTAACTTTTATAATCAATTAA
Organism: Epichloe glyceriae; assembly: GCA_023658535.1. NCBI lineage: Eukaryota > Fungi > Ascomycota > Sordariomycetes > Hypocreales > Clavicipitaceae > Epichloe > Epichloe glyceriae. Next base: position 102,630 of record CP098296.1, on the reverse strand, counting down.
TGTTTTGTTAATATCATCAGATGATATGGCCCTAGTTATACTTAAATTATAATGAGAAACGACTGGTTTACCTTCTGAGATTATATCTCTAAATCACATAGTCATAGATGCAACTAATGTACCTAATGCTAAGTATAGGAAGATATAACTATTATTAAATAAGTGCATTGATAATGCAGCGTTTACTGTTAAAGTAAATAATGAGATACTTGTGTATAAAGGTCACGGTGAAGGTGACACTAAATGGAAAGGATGGTCTTGAAAATTACTTCTTATTGTGTTTGTCATTTATATAAATAATTAGAATTAAATTAGTTTCGAACATTGATTTAAAAGCCCCTAAGACGAATCGAACGTCTTATATAATATTTCCCTAAGGGTTTGTAAAAAAATAAACAATTATTATTTCTTTTACTGCAGCATGCTTCGCTAGAAGCCAGCCAGCTAGCAAGATTTTTCTTTTATTTTTAAGATGTAGATCTATAAATTTGTCTAAATTATCATACAACTGAGTTATGAAATAACATTCGAAAGATAAGGATATAAATAATACAATGAATATTATAAATATATATACATTATTAGTTTTCTTATTTAAATTAACTAGATAAATTAAATAGCTATTTAACTTGTTCCCTATTAATTTATTTAATTTAATGTTATTTTCATAGCTTGCACACAAATAATATTTAAACAAAAACATAATAAATAATATAAGAAGTAAAAATAAGCATGTACTTGCCAAAGTATTCATAGATAACAATAAAATCTTTAACTCACTAAGATTATTGAATCCATCATTTAATAATTTATTTCCTCCTTCAATATTAATATTACTTGTATTAGGTAAATCTGTATTTTTATTATTAGAACCACTATTAATAACTTTATTAATAATCGTAGTTCCTACATGAATAGCTCCTGCAGCTCCTGCGGAACCTATAATTATACCTGCTTTTTGTAAAGGAGTGCTGCTTCGCAGCACACCTGATTTACCTATAGCTTTTGCTACTGCTCCCGAAACACCTGCTATAGTACCTGCAACACCTATGTTACGTACTAATACTTCAGCAGCATCTTTATTAACTTCTATACTACCTCCTATACTAACATTATTAGAGATATCTCTTTATTACCATCTATATGTAAAACTACATAATCATCAAGAATTATTATATTAAAATAGATTAATATAACAGTAAATAGTATTAATCATAAAGGAGTTAATACTTGTAAAAATTTAATATACTTATTTTTGACAGTGAGAAATCGTCTAAATATCACAAAGTAATATTAAGAAATAAAATAAAAGTTAATAAACTCAAAATAAAAGAATTTAAGTTAAAATTATTTATATAAAACATAGATAAAAAAAAATTAAAGTAGTTTCGAACATTGATTTAAAAGCCCCTAAGACGAATCGAACGTCTATCATGATATTAACAGTATCATGCTCTACCGTTGAGCTATAGAGGCTAAACAGTAAGAATTGAATTAAATATTTTAGTATATAAGACATTAATTTACTGAGACGGTAACTATGTAACTTAATACTAAGTTATATTATTAAGAGCGGAGCATCTATAAATTAAAGTTCAATTATAATATCTACATATAAGTGTAAAAGAATATGCTTTATTATTGTAGCTCGCACACGTATAAAAAAGGTTTATAGTATTTTTACGTGTAGTTAGAGATAAAGTTTTATTTATTATATCTTTACTAAATTTTACTTCTATAGAACGAACAAATTTTTTGTTTTGTGTGCCTTTATAAAAAAATAATAGCAAGCTAAAGCTATGAAAGTAATAAATATTTATTTAGATTTATAGAAAGAATTATTCTTTCTTGATTTGATGTATTAAATTTATTCATGATTTATTAATATTATTAATAAAAAGAAGCAAAATCTTCTAACGGAAAAGAGGTGAATTGAACACCTAAGTGTATAAAACACGACACGTAGCAAGTGCCTTACCCTACCAATGGAAGACTTTCCCATAGCTTTATATAAAGCAGCCAGCGTTTTACTTAGGTAAACAAATACCAAGGTATATAACGAATTAGATCAGACTCGAACCGACATCTATTTCCGTGACAGGGAAATCCTTTACCTAATTAAGTTACTAATTCTAGGAGACGAGAGATTCGAACTCTCAAAACATATTATGTACTAAATTTACAGTTTAGCCCTTCTTGCCAATAAAGGAACCCTCCTTTATATAATATATTTTATTATATTATATATATAACTATCTTGCTGGCTGGCTGCGAAGCAGCCAGCAGCCTGCAGCACAAAATTAATTAATCATTTAGAATTCCTTGACATGAATATTTATCACATCATTTCTCAAACTTTCTAGGGTTTTTAATTTGGCTTCTTCATATCAAGTTTTTGCTATTAAATCCTTGGCTTTTTCTAGTTATGAAATTATATTTTTAATATCGGTCTTAATTTTCTGAGTTAGATTGTTAAGCGCTTTTATTTTGTGTTGTAGTCATATATATTAGTAATTTGATATATAAAAGGGATAAGATTATATAGCTCCTCAACAGCTCTATGCTATACGACTTCGTCGTAAGAATACCTATCTAATAAAATACAACTGCACTGTAAGCACCTATACTACTAGGAGTAGTTAGGTTATTTTTTATTATTACGTATTTCATTAAATTTCTCTAAAGAACTTAAGATTTTAGATTTAATTTCTTTACTTTCGTTTTGGCACATTGATTGATTACGCTTAATTTGATCTCTTCATGTATCAGCCTCATCCTGACTAATCACACCATTTTTTTCAAATGAATCCACGATACTATGCTCCTCTTTATAAGTATTAAGTTCTTTACTATTACGTTCTAGAGCAGCTTCGTCATAACGCATTTGTTTGATTTGTTTATTAGTGTCAGTATCAGTAAAAATAAAATCCGCTAATTTAGGAAGAAAGATAGGTTCTAAACCTTTTACTTTTCTAAGTTCATCAATACCAGCCATTCCTCCAAAAACCACCCCAACAGGAGCAGCAGTTTCGCATAACCCTTTACTACATAAAATTATTCTAGCTGCTATACTAGCAAATCTATCCAAAGGTGAGTTTCTAACATCTAATTCATCACTCTTCAAAACTTTAATCATATGTTTAATTCTATGATAAGTTAAAAAGATAAGATATAAACTAAAAAGAAAAGATAAAACAGTACAAAGAACTAAAGCAGAAAAGTATAATAATCCCTCACCAAAATAATCTAATCTATGAGTTAAAACAAGTAAAATACTTATTCCACTAAGTACTCTAAAAATTCGAATAATAGGATTATTGTTAAGCTGGATAATATGTTTAGGTAAAGTAGGAGTAAAAAGACCTTTTTAACACCTATAAAAATCTTGATATAATATTTTTATTATTTGGTTTATATTTTTCATGTTTTGTAATATATATTTTTTTGCTTAACCCTGTATAAATTTTATAGCGATAAGCATCCTGGCATATTATTTTGTGTTAATAATTCATCTACTCTCATAGATGTTCTCAGGCTAATTGTCAAGACCGGGGTAATGGATCTATCTAAGGAAGCCCTGCATTGTCCTTTGATCATATAAGAAAAGAGGTAAGATTATATCTCTATCGGTCTTTTTTTCTGAAAGGGGAAATTTTTGTGATGTATCAAAAGTAACCATCATCTAAAATATCTACTAAATACGTTTCCCTTACCCTGGAGAGAAAAGATACAGAAAAATTGGAAAAAGGTTCTCTCTTTATAAGCTGGTAGCAAAATGATTTTAAATTTAGTAGTCTAGCTGAATAACTTCAGCTAGTGGTTGACTAAAACTAATGTTAGAATCTAGAAGAACAGGTTGTATTATATTATCAAATTATATTAAATAAGGTAATATAAGTATAAGTATACAAATTCATTAAGATTTCATGTAAGAGTAAAAGATTATATATTTACTACGTATATCGGCTATATAGCAGATAATTATATTTAGTAATGTAGTTTTTAAATCTAAAAATAAGACTGGGCCACATAGGCACATTAATAATAGAATTATTATCCTCATAAGTTTATTACTTATACGATAAATAAGATCTAATAATAGGAAATAGAATGTAGCATGGTGAAACTGGGTTAGTTCCAACTTTTGCTTTAAAGCTTTTAGATTCATTTATATAGCTGAATATTCAGCAAGTTTACGGATAGTCAGATTTGAACTGACACACGCTGAGTGGAAATCAGAAAGTCTACCATTAACCTATATCCGTTTAGATGTAGAGGTAAGTTATTTTTACCCATGTTAATATTTATTTTTTATTATACATCTTCCGGCTGCGAAGCAGCACATAAGGTTTTATATTATGAATAAAATTCATAATAGTAGAATTACTAGCATTTAAATCTAATGCTATATAGAAGAATATTTTTAGTTAGACTTGTAGTCAAGTCAGTTACTAATATAAAAACTGGAGTTTCACAGCTATTGAGTTTTTCAGGCTGCGAAGCAGCACATATGATTTTCTATTATTAGTAAGTAATATACTTTCTAATTTAGATTGTAGTTTATAAATATTATTCTCTAATTTTTCTACTTCCTTTGTAAAGTACTTTATGAAATTTGAATATTTTACATTGCTTGTATTATTTTTATATAATCTAATTAACCGAGAATTACGCAATTTTAATTTAGTAGATTTTTAGTTATACGCCCTAATGCTGAACCTGCTGTTTTACAAATATTATAACTAGGTTCATACTTATTTATATAAAATTGTTCTCTTTCTATAGTATTCTCTACTTCACAATGTTCTAATATTTCTAATCTAAAATTCTTATAACCATACTTCAACAAAGCTCTATATATAATACTATTATGTTTAACAATTTCTTTTAGTAACCAGTTATAAGCTAAATAATCACTCAATCTCCTAGTTAAATCTACAGAACTACCTATATAAGTATCATTGTTAAGTAAATTTCCCCGTACCCCTCTGGGGTCAGATAAATACCTGCCTTTTTAATATTATCTTTATATATAATTTTTTTATATCTAATAAATCACAATTTATATAAATCTTAACCGGCTTAATATTACATGGGGAACTTTTATTCCTAACGTAAAAGTATAAACTTCGTGTATAAAATTTAAGTTGTTTCCCATCTACTTACATTGGATTCGAACCAAAAAAACCACCTTATAAGTTTTTATTTAAGAAAATATTTCTCAATATCACTTAAATAAATTATCGTTTAGGTTAATTATTCCCGCGCAACTTCCACTACGCGAACCGTATTTCGACTTAACACTAATTAGAGTCACGCATACGAAGATTTCCAATAATAGAATATAAAACCTGCTTGTTATTTTTACTAATCATTGAAAAAGCAAACTTATTGCGCATACTCTTTTCAGCATGTGACGAGTGGTTAGTACCAATCCAAGGTTAATTCACCGTGACATGGTGATTCACGATTACTAGTAATTACTTATTCATGTAGTCGAGTTTCAGACTACAATCCTTAAAATTTATATCCTATTTTTAGAGATTAGCTGAAATTCACATTTTTGCATCTCTTTGTGTAGGAATATGTGGCACGTCTATAGCCCACAATATCACACAGCGATCAAATTTATCATACAAATAAATCAAATAAATTTATTGATTCATACTAGATTTAATAGTTAATATTTGATCTAACCCTTCTTGAGTTAGATGTTGCTTATTGTTCACCATTGTCACAACTTTATCAAATTCTATAAAATCTAAACTTTTCTTACCTTTAATAGGGTACTTTTTAAAGAAAGGTATAATTACATTACTAATATCTTTTAAATTAGTTATTTGTAAACTAACAGAGTTACTTTTTAAATAAACATACTTATCTTCAGTTAAATTAAAGAATTTAACACAAAAATTAATTAACTCTTTTTCTCTTATGTGTAAATCTATAGAAAATCTTAATTGAACTCTTGTGCTTAACTTACTAGTTAAAGATTTACTTATTTTAATATTAAAACTACTATCTCCACTAGAAAATCCGGCCATTCATTGAGGATTCGGTATATCTTTAAATATATACTCAGGTTTATTTGCCTCAATGTCTTTTCAAGTAGGGAACTCTTGTTTAAGTTTAGTAGTTAAACCTAAATTAAGAATTGATTTTAAACCTACTACTTTAAGAAGACCTGGATCTTTAAGATGTTTTCTTTCCTTTATAAGAATAAAAGCTTGTTTAAATATATCATAATCAACTCTTTTACATGTTACAAGCGGATATCTATCAAAATGATCTATAATTACTTGTAAGTCTTTGATAGATTCAACTCTATACTGTAAAGAATGTTTACCATGTTTATGTATATTACCTACTTTTCAAAAATATTTTATATTTTCTAAAATATCTAGATCTTTAGAATGTAATCCTATAGCAAATACGGGCTTAACTCTTCAATTTGTGTCATAATTTTCATTATGTTGAATTGATATAGAGAAAGTTCCTTCTGCATCGGTAAAACCTGTCATGAACCAAGGATTAATTAAACCCATAACATCTTTTTCTGGGAAATGTTATTGGCTGAATACGTCCTTATTTGATTTATTTGGTTAGAAAGGATTTTGACTTGATAATTTCTTTCGAAACCCGTTAGAGTATACCTTAATGTCAATTTATTAACATAACTACCGTCTACTCGTTGCTCTTTTACAAATAAAGTATTACCTTGATTTGACTTAGATCCGCGATAACCCATTTCTTTTTCAATCATTTTCTGGCTTGTTACTGTACCTGAGTAATTAGTTCAGCCACTAGTATATTTTCATATATAGCTTAGTACCAGAAACTTTAGGGTGTCCCCGGAGTTTGATAGTTTATCCCACGATCATGATTTCCTAGATCATTCAGCAGGCCATGATGACTTGTCTTTGTCCCCTTTTTCTTTCCAAATCCTGGATCAAATGCTTTATCGTAGAGCTTACGCTTAAAAAAATAAAGCCAGGGATTGCGTTAATTTCATGGAAACCACAGTTTCACAACATTAACTGAAAACAGCCGTGCAACTCCTGTAAAATATTCAAATTGTGGTAAGGTTTTTCGTGGATCATCGAATTAAACAACATACTTCACTACTGGTGTCAGAAACGGTCTAGTGATTTCAGTTCCTGCGTTGCCACATTACTCTTGAGGTGGAATGCTTACACTTTCATTTATAGACTAAATATTGTTTAATAGTTAGTTTACTACTGATAAACTAATTTATTAAAGCTCAATCTAACCTATGGCATTCATCATTTACTGCAAAGACTACTTGGGTATCTAATCCTGTTTGTTCTCTGTGCCTTCGTCCTTCAACGTCAGTTTTTACATAGAGGGCTGCCTTCGCCTTTACCGAGTCCCTTTGGTATAATAGAATTTCATCTCTCCTCCTCAAGTACTGCCCTCTTATATCAAACTCTAGTCAAGTACTAACATTATAGAAGCTATATTGACCGTCTAAGTACCCTTTAACATGGCTATCACAGTTCGGCACTAACTGTGATTAAACAGATTTGTCATACAAATTAATAATAAATTTAATTCAATTCTCTACCTTTATTCATATTTACTTTAATACTTCGTATTTCATCTACTCCGGTTGAGGTTAAATGTATACGATTTTCCATCAAAATAGCTACTTTCTCAAAATCTTTAAAATCTTCATATTTTTGCCCTATTACTGGATATTTATTAAATAAAGGTATTATCTTTTCCGTTAAGTCTGAATATTTAGAAACTTGATATTCAAAAACCTCTTTCTTCTTATTTATATTACCACACCCTAGATATTCTATTAAACTATTCATTAATTGTTCGTCTCGAATGTGTTGAGTAATTATAAATGTCAAATATACTTGATATCCTGCTGAATAACTACTAGATTTACGTAAACCTACCAGAAAACAACCTTCAGCTGAGACAAACCCAATCAATCAGTTGATATCTCGAATCTTTATATCTTCTAAAGGTCTAGTGATAGGAACAATATCTGGAAAAGCAGTTTTCAATTGTTCAGGTAAACCTAAATTTAAAGAAGCTCTTAAAGCAACAAGTTTACGTAACCCATATTTAGTAAGATGTTCTTTATTTAAAATAATATAATATGCACTTTTAAATAATTCATAGTCTGCACGCTTTTTACTAATAAGAGGATATTTATCAAAATGATTTAATATAGCCTCAATTTCAGTAAAAGATTGGATTTTATATTGAAGAGTATCTTTTCCCGACTTGTAGACTTTTCCTAGCCCTCAGTAATTTTTATACTTTCTAATAAAAGTTCATCTTTTCGATGTAAAGTAATTTGGAAAAATAATTGAGCTCTTCAACCTACCAAGTTATCTTTCTTAGTAAAGAAATTCTAAAACAACCTTCTCCATCAGTAAATCCTGTGATAAATCAAGGATTTAAAGAAAAATTAGGAGATAATTGTTTATTATATAGTACTGCCATTCTACTATAGAATCTTTTTAAATTACTATTAATCTGGTTAGAAAGGATTCTGCCTTGATAACCTCTTTCAAGGCCCATTAGAGTATACCTTAACATTAAATTATTATTAATGTAACCACCGTCTACTCGTTGCTCTTTTACAATAATACTTTGCCTTGGCTGTACCTTTACTATTGATTTAGATCCGCGATAACCCATTTCACTTTCGATCATCTTTTGGCTTGTTACCATACCTGAGTAATTATTTCAGCCACCTATGTATTTTCATACAAGGCTTGGTACCAAAAGCTTTAGGGTGTCCCCGGAGTTTGATGGTTTGAGGCACACATGTGAGATCCTACTTCACAAAGCACCTAATTAAGATGAATAACACTAGTCTCTTACGTATTACCGCGACTGCTGGCACGTAATTAGTCAAGACACGATATATATACTGTCATTATCAATATATAAACAAAGCTTTATTCAATTTTAATACAATCTTATAGATTATATATAGTAATATAATCAAAGTAAGACTTGCCACTTCTCCAAGTTGCCAGTTCAGCCGTTAGGCCATTGACCAAGATTCCTCACTGCTGTACTAACTTGCATTGGGGTTTTTCAGACCCAATGTGGTCGATCAACCTTTCAGCTTCGACTACGAGAGTTTTAGGCTAGTTAAGCCATCACCTTAACTACTACCTATCCCGAAGATATTTATTGTCCTCTTAAAGCAGGATTACATATCCCTTTATGTATTATGAAGGATTTACCTTCACTTTAAGGTCGGCTAAGAATATCATTATACTCACCTGTACACCACTTTTTAATTTATGCGAAAAAGCTATCAATTAAAACGTACGATTAGCATGTGTCAAGCACTTGGACAGCATTCAATCAGAGCCATCACCAAACTCATCTATTTTTATGATATAAATTTCTTTACATCACTATAAGTTCTAACTTATTTTGTTATAAGGAGAATAATAAACTATATAATGTTTTGTTTATAACCTTAGTTATAAGATTACTAGTCTAATTTAAAATTTATATTGGTTCGCTTAGTAAATAGCTAGCCTGCTTAGCAGGCTATATATGAATAAACAACTATTCATTACTTACTATTAGTTTCTATTATTATAATTTATAATTTTCATTATTCTTTAAGTTATAGATAAATTATTATTGTATATATAATTTTCCTAAATAACTATTTATTCTCACTTATTATTTTATTTAAGCATATTTTGTTTTATGTTGTTAACACGTATATTAGTGTAAGTCTAATCCATCTTTAATATATGAAGAAGTCAATACTACGAACACTTGTGCTTTATTTTTTTCTACTATTTACTATATCACTTATAATATCGATGTTATTTGATAAATAACCAGATACATATAAAGTAATAAAACTAGCAATTAACAACAATAATCAAGCTATTCCTAATCATACTTTGTTATATTTAGCTGTAAACGTAAATCATTTAATAATTAAATTATACGCTGTTATACCAAGTATACGTTCAATAAATAATAAATTTCATTTATTACTTGTAATATTATCAGCTATATATAAAATTAACATAATTATTATTAAGTAGGTGATACATATATGCATCACATAATTAGCATTTAATAAACTTAATATTGTATCTATATCTGCTTGAGGTTCCATAGAAAAAGCTGAAGAAGTAGGACTATTACCAGGGGAAGGTATATTAGTTTCTTTTGAAGTAGTTACTTTACTACTATTAATACTATTAATACTATTAACCACTGTAACTGTACTACCTGCTATAACAGCTCCTGCTGCCATCACACCTAATTTAGCTGTAGTATAAAGTCCACTAGTTTTAGCTATACTAGCCCCTGCTTTTATTCCTGCTGCTACTGCTGCACCTGTACCTATATTTGTTAATCCTTTAGTTACACTTTCAGGTATATTAATACTAGTATTGTTAAGATTTATAGTATTTTGATTATCACTTACTTTTACTTCAATGGGTTCTTTTATACCTTCAGGAGCCATAGCGTACACCGTATCCGTCATAAAATATAATGTAACACAAATTAATACTATAATCATTATATGTCTAGGTTTTATATAGCTTTCAAATACAAGATAAAAAAATATAGTAGATAAAATCATAATACCGTAATCCATTAATATAGAGCTATATTTCAGATATATATCTTTAAATAACTAATTATTTATAACCTAAGCTATAATCTAGATACTATTTATTGTATCTATTTTTATTCATATTATCTATATACAAATTCAGTTTATTTATATCTTCTACAGATGATAAGTTTTTAAATCCTTTCCCTAAGTTGTAGTATAGTACACTCACTCCTAAAGAGAAATTATTAAAATCTTTGCTTTTTCACCTTGTAAATTATACTTAGTGAATAAAGGCACTATCTTATCATATAAATCATTATTATTTCTAACGGCTAAGTAAATCATATCTTTACTTCCCTTTTTATACTACCACAATCTAAAGTTAAGATTATTCTGTTTGTTTAATAAATCTTTATCTCTATTGTGTTGAGCTATAGAAAATGTAGCGTCATAGTTAGGTCATTTACCTCTTGATGAGGGCTTAGAAATAAAGAATGAACCGTCTGCGTCAGTAAATCCTGTTATATAATAGGGATCTAGTACTAAATTATTATTATTGTTAATAATTATATTTGATACGTCGAAAGGTTTAATGTCTTTAAATTCATTAATTTTAAATATAGAAGCATTTAATCCTTTCTTTAAACTAGCTTTATAAGATAATATTTCTTTATAACAACCATCAAATGTTAAGTGATGGCTGCTACTCATTAAAATAGCAACTTTACTAAATAAACTATAAGAAATTAATTTAGTAGATTGTAAAGGGGGTAATCGGTAAAATGGGGAATTACTACTCTTAAAATGTCCGATAATCTTGTTATTCTGTAAGATACATAGTCTTTATAAATTTCAACTTTACCTACATTATCGAAATATGCTTGTATTTTATACAACATATCTATATCGCAAGGATGAACTGTAATTTGATAAATTAGTCTAACAGTGTAACCGATTTTCGTCGAACTTACTGAAACAGTTTTAATAGTAAAATTACCTTCACCATCCGTATAACCTGTTAATCATCATGGATTAAGGGATATATTTGTCTTATTTAAATATTTATTCATTTTGATAGGGCTGTCTATACTAATGTAAATCTAATCCGTCCTTAATATAAGAAGAAGTTAAGACTACAAATACCTGCGCCTGAATAAACGCTATAGCTAATTCTAATCCTGAGAATGCTATTATAAATGCTAATAGGATTAATCCTAAGATTAAAAAGATTATTCCTGAATTCATAATGTTATAAACGAATCCACTTAATATTGCTAATAACATGTGACCAGCTGTTCGCTACACAAATTTATCCTTTAATTTTCTGTCATTAGTATTCTTATGCTAATTTAAATAAATATAAACCTTTAAAAGGTTTAGTTCTATTTTCTTTTAAGTATAAAGATATACTAGGTTGACGATAACCTAATGCTCTTGCAGCTGCACCTATAGAAGGATATAATGTAACCTCTTTGGTTTCTACATTAGTTACTTCTATCTTTTTACTTGTTTTTAGGTGTTTAATTGAAGAGTTAGGCACAAAAGAATCAAAATTATCATTATCACAATTAATTAATTTAAAAGTATATTGATCTAAAACAGGTTTATCTTGATTTAAAAAAATATAATTTTCAATATATCTTTTATCTATAGATAAAGCACGAGCAGTAGCTCTAATAGCATGATATGTAGTTGAAATCTGAGTTTCTACATTAGTTACCTCAACTTTCACTCCACTAGTTTGTTCAAGTGACATTTTATCTAAAAATTCTGGAGATTCCCCTCTTTTAATCGCAGCTATACGTATTTTCTCTACTGTAGCTTCTGAATGTGTTCATCCTTTTCCTCTATTAGGACTACCTGGGGTTTTTAGTATATTATATTCTGGAGAATATACGTCAAAATAGTGTTTCTCTCTAGATATAAGACTATCTATGTCACAAAATTCTAATATAGTAAGACTAAAGTTTAAATAACCATGTTTCAATAATGCTTGGTAAATTGGCATACTTTTTTCATTTAGTATTCTATTAACATTATAATACTCCAATAATCTACGTCTTAAGTCCACGGAGCTACCTACATATTTTTACCATTTAAGTTGTTTACTCATGAATATATACCTGCTTTACCTTTAACATAATTAAGTATATTTAATTTATCTGTATCTGCATTCAAAAATACTTTAAATTCTGAAGAATTTTTAGTGTTTATCACTTGTACAGAAAATGATCTAATTGTTCTTATATTGTTGCCTAAAGCACTCATTGGTAATGTATTTTTATAATTAGGTGACAAAAACATAAGCTATGCGATCTTAGGTTGTTTGAGTTAAATCTATGAGAACTTACAGATTTACCTTTCGGTTTTTCAACAATAAACCGTTCACAACTTTTCCTTCCTTTAAAGGTGTAGATAAAATAGATATTTACCCTTTCTTTAAAGAAGACGCACATTTTTAAAAATAAATTTAATTAATAAACTAAAATTAATATTATAGCTACTTTTTTGAATTTCCTTTTATAAAATATTATAAGGATAGGCTATTGTGTTATCTTTAATCTCGATTTACTTAGTTTCTTCCGAGAACCGGATTTCCCGGCGACTAGAGTACACCTTACAGTACAATAAATACTGAAGAACCGTCTACTCGTTGCTCTTTTACAATAATATACATAGCAAATCCACTCTTTATATTATTGATTTAGATCCGCGATCAGCCATTCCTATTACTAGAATCTTTAATGATATTACTATACCCTCAGTAATTAGCTGGCCCGCATAAAAAGTTTCCCTTTTATCTTTAGTTATTAAAGCTTTAGGGCTTCCCGGAGTTTGATTCTTTTACACATTAAGTGAAAAACCTACTTTCACTTTTCTATGTTAGCTGCTAATCTTAATCCTAATGAAACATTTCTAGCTAAGTATGAAATGAATATACCCGTTACAGAAGTAACAAATCCTTCCCACCCTTATATTTTAACTTAATAAAATACTTATCCATACTTAAGCCGGTTTACTTAAGTCTATAACATATCCTTTGTAAGGTTTATTCTTATTATAATAATTTCTTATTTGTGTATGAGATGTTCCTAAGTATTCGGCAGCTTCTCTTATAAAAATAAACTCTTTAGATTCACCAGTTTCAGCATTAGTAAGTTTTACAATTTGTCTCTTATTATTATTCAATCTTAATTTCAATTTAGTTTCTTCACTAACTTTACGACCTAAAGCTGCATCACTCATACGTTGTAAAGTTTCAGATGTGAATTTTCTACCTTGAAGAGTAGCACTTATTTTTTTCTTTAACTTCTTCTGTTACAGTCCTATCTCTCATTTTGATTAAAGTTTTTTCTGATATATGGCGCCCTTTAGCTAATTGACTCATTAATTCTTTAGTTGCTTCACTATGTTTGAATCCTAATGATGAGCCTGCTGTTTTTAAAATATTAAACTCTGGTTCATATTTATCTATATAATATTGTTCTTTATCGAGTATTTCTTCTATAGAACAATATTCTAATATTTCTAATATAAATCCTGAATAACCATGTTTTAAAAGTGCTTTACATATTACCATATTCTTAGAAGACAAATGATTGTAGTTATAATATTGTGATAATCTTTTTCCTAAGTTAACACTGGATCCCACATAACGTTTACCAGTTTCTATAAGAATTCACGAATAAACACCTGTTTTATTCATATTTTCTTTTATAATAAGTCCTTTATTTTTATCAGGGTTGTTGTATATTAAAGCAGGTACTGTTTTAACTGTAATCATCTTTCTCTTATTAATGCAGGTCTAATCCATCTTTTATATAAGAACTTGTTAACACTACGAAAACTTGAGCTTGTATAACCGCGATCATCAATTCTAATCCTGAGAAGGCTACAATAAATAATAATGGTATTAATCCTATTACAAATAATATTAAACCTGAACTCATTATATTATATACAAAACCACTTAAAATGCTTAACAGCATGTGCCCTGCTACGATATTAGCTCCTAATCTTAAACCAAGAGATACACATCTTGCAAGATAACTGATAAATTCTATTATTACTAATAATGGTAATAATCCTAAAGGACATCCAGCAGGTACTAATAATGAGAAGAATTTTAAACCGTGTTTAGAGAATCCTAATATTGTAGCTCCTAATACTATTGTGAAACTTAATGCAAATGTTAATGCAAAGTGTCCTGTAGATGCGAAACTATAAGGTACCATACCGATTAAATTATTTATTAATATAAATACAAATAATGTGTAAATAAATGGGAAGTATATTTGTCCTCCTTTAGCATTTATTTGTCCTGTAACTATATTGTGTATTGTTACGTATAAAGATTCTTGAGCTATAGATCAGTTGTTACTTACTAATTTGTTTTGGTTAGTTGCAACTAAGCTTAATATTAATGTTAATAATGCTCCTAATGTTAAGTAGAATCCTATGTTTGTTATTGATAAGTGTAAGTTACCACCTAAAACTTCTAAGTTTAATATGTCTCTTATTTCGAATTGATCTAAAGGACTTCTTATTTCTGTAAATAAATTTTGTGTGTTAGAAAACATTAGTAGTATAATCACTACTATAAGATATATATCTTTAAATAACTAATTATTTATAACTAGTCGCTTTAGTTACCTAGCAAGCTAAGCAGCACACTAATTATAATATTTTTATAATATATAAATTTATATTATATTTTATTTATGAACATACGTGATAAGAATAAACGAACTATTCTTGGTAATATGTATTTAGATAATACGTATAATACTAATACTATGATAGTAAAAGAAAATACTACTTCATTCATGTAATAAAAGGTGTTAATTGAGGCATATTTTGTTTTCTTTTTATGAATTTTAGCTTATACAGCTTTAATACGTAAATTATTTTAATCGTAAGTTAGATAAGAGTTTAATAATTGTTTTTAAATTATTATACGCTATATATTAAACTATTCATTGAGTAGTCTAATACGTTTAATATTAATGAAGGGTAAATTCCTAAGAATACAGTAAATACTACTAATATAAATAGCATTGTGAATTCTCTTTTATTTACATCATATACACTTTCTTCTAAGAATCTTGTGAATGATCCACCGAAGGCTGTTCTATTGAACAAGTATATTGTATATGCAGCAGAGAATATTATAGATGAACAAGCAAATACTCCTAATATTGGTAATTTTTCTAAGATTCCATATAATGACATGAATTCTCCTACGAAATTTATTGTTAATGGTGCTCCACAGTTACCTAATGCTAATATGAAGAATAATATTGAGAAGATAGGCATTAATTGAGTAGCACCTCTATAGAAGAATATACTTCTAGTTCCAGTTCTATCATATAATATACCACCTGCACATATGAATAAACCACTAGATACGAATCCGTGAGCCAATCCTAATACTATACTTCCTTCTATACCTTGTATTGTATTACTAAATGCACCTATTAAATATACAGCTGCGTGACAAACAGAACTGTAAGCTATTAATTCTTTAACATCTGTTGTTCTTATTGTACTAAAACTAGCGTAAATTATTGTAATTACAGCTATTGTGTAAATTACAAATGTATAATCTAATGCTGCTTTTGGTAATATAGGTAATATCATTCTAAATATACCGTATAAACTTAATTTTAATACAATAGCGGCTAATACTATACTACCCCTAATGGTGATTCAACGTGAGCTTTTAATAATCAATTATTCAAGAATATAGTAGGTGTTTTTACAGCAAATGCTATAAATATACCTATAAATAAGAATATTTGTGTTTTATATTCAAAATTTAATTTGAATAATGTATCGAAATCTGTACTACCCATTATTGAAGATATACTTAATATTGATAATAATAAGAATAAAGATCCTCATACGTTTATTACATAATTAGTTATGTATTCTTTAATTTTGGGTTACTTCAACCCATACCGGCTAACCGGCAATTCTTATAATTTAAAATAAAGGTATTTAAAATTTTCTAAACAAATTCATACTTAATTTTATAGATTGAATTTTAGATAAACCTTGTTCAGTTAAATGTTCTTTATTATACATTATATTGACTACTTTTTAAAGTCATAATAATCCAAAGCTTTTATTCCTTTAATGGGATATTTATCAAATAATGGTATTATCTTTTCAAATATGTCTTGAAATTTAATTACCACGAAATATACAGCTGATTGATTTAACATAAGTTCAACTTTTCCACATTTAAGAGTAGATATTAACATTTTTATTAATTCAATATCTCTACTATGTTGAACAATATGGAATTTTAATACTACAGATTTTCCTGTTCTAGTTGTAGCAAAATTACGAATAGAAATGTGGAAACACCCATCTCCACTAGCTAATCCGGCTATTCAGTAAGGATTTGCAGTCATAGTATTAGAAGGTAAAGGTTTAGATATAAGTTCAACATTAGGAAAAGATAATTTAAGTTCATCTGATAAACCTAAATTCATAGAGGCCCTTATAGAAAGTATATTTTTAAACCCTTCTTTAGTTAAATGTTCTTTATTTTTAATTAAAATAACTGCATCTTTAAAAAGTTTATAGTCAGCCCATTTTAGACTTAATAAAGGATATTTATCAAAATGAGATATTATTATATCTAAGTCTTTTAAAGATTTAACTGTATATTGTAAAGTGGTCTCTCCATGTTGGGTTATTTTACCTACCCCTAAATAATCTTTAATTTGACATAGCAAATTATAATCTTTTTATGAATAGTTATTTTAAAAATAGCTTGTATTTGATAACCCATTTTATAATTATTGCTTTTGAAAAATCCTAATATAAAACATCCTTCAGCTTCTACCAACCCTGTGACAAATCAAGGATCTAAAGCAGGTTCTATTGTATGTATAGATTTTTTAATATATCACTTAAAGTTTTACTATTATAAGAATGAGAATGAATTTTTCTTCCAAAAACTGGTTTCCCAGCGACTAGAGTACACCTTACAAAATCTAAAATCTTAGATCTTGAAGAACCATCTACTCGTTGCTCTTTTACACCTTTATAATTTAAAACTAAATATCTGGTTTTAAAATAAAAATGACTTAGAACCGCGATCACCCATATATCTGCTACTAAAAGTAGCTTTTCTTCATAAATGAAAACTAGTGATTTTACCATACCCTGAGTCATTAATCAGGCCGGTAATAAAATTTCTTTTATTACTTTGGTTACTAGAGCTTTAGGGCTTTCCCGGTGTTTGGCTCTTTTACACTTGAGGTTAAATGTATATAAGAATAAATAATAACTAGCACTAACTTTGTTATCTGACCCAAATATACCTACTAATATAAATAGAGGTGGTAAGATACTTTCGAAGAAAATATAGAAAGACATTATATCTAATACCATAAACACGGCTAGTAATAATGTTTCTAATAATAACATTATAATTATGTAAGCTCTTACATTTTCTTTTATAGAGTCTCAATTAGATAATATTGCTATGGGCATTATTATTGTTGTTAATAATACAAAGTATACAGATATACCGTCTACTCCTAAGTAAATATCAAATAATTGTACGTTATAATGTTCTTGTACAAATTGGAATTGATTTGTACTACTGTTAAATAATATAAACATTACTAATGATATAATTAAATTTATAACACTAGCTATTAATGCTATTATTTTAGTATAGACTGCTGATGTTTTTTTATATGAGTCTACACTAGATACTATTATTGTACCTATTAATGGTACGGCTAATAAAGAGGATAATCACATCTTGTAAAAGAGGTTATCTTCGAACTTTAGATTATATATTTATACCGATGGACATGCATTTCATGGTTGTACTTTTAAAGTGTAGCCTTAGCTACTAGTATTGTAGATAATATTCATGAAAATATTCATAAAACTACTTATTAATAGACTTTATAGTTATGTTTTAATAGCTAACTAAAGATAAAAAGTTTATTACTATGAGGTAACAAACAGTTAAGAGTTATTTTTGATTCTTTCACTTATTTTACTATAGAATAGTTATGTTTAACTATTTTAGTAAAACTTTTATTTTTGTAGCTGAAGGTTCGCTAAGCTACCCTTTGAATTGGAATATTCTTGTGAATATATTCAATAAATACTCTATAAGACATGATAAAATTCTAAGGGTATATTTATTTTCCTTTTTGTATAATTTCACTAATAATATCGATATTATTTACTAGAAAATTCGAAATATATAAAGCAACTAAACTAGCAAATACTAAAAGTACTCACCCTATAAACATTCAAATTCTATTATATTTACCTGTATAACTTAAAAATTTTATTATTAAATTATAAAATAAATTACCAAAAATATTTTTAATTCATATTAGGTTTCATTGATTTTCAACTATCATAGTAGATAAATATAAAATCATTAGAGAAGTAGGTAAATATAATATACAAATATGTAAAATATTATTAGCTTCTAATAAACTCATAACAGTATCAAAATCCGCGCCAGGTTCTATTGAAAAAGCAGCTGGCCCATCTCCTGAATTACCACTTCCAGTATTGGAAGTAGTAGTTTGACTAATGCTACCTTGCGCAGAAGTATAGGATATAGGAAGTGTATCCGACTTACCAGTTAAAGTCATTGCATTATCAATTTTTTTTTCTGCAATAAGATTTGTTCCGTTAGCCAAAACAACAGACACAGCCCCTATTACACCTCCAGTAGCTATAATACCTAATTTAGCCATAGGAGAACTTCCTGCTTTAGTAGCAATACTACTAGCACCTGTTATACCTGCCGCTATCGCAGTACCAGTACCAAGATTAGTTAGTCCTCTAGCCACTATGTCAGGTATATTAATAGTAGAGTCTTTAATGGTAAGACTGTTACTTACATCACCTGTAGTAATCTTCACATCACCCTTAGGTAAATCAGTATTACTCCCGGAAGATCCAGGAGCCATAGCATAAACTGTATCACTTAATAAATACAATACTAAACAAATAAGGAATATTCAACCTAAAAGTTTTAAAAAGTACCTATTAAAGGATATGAATGTAAGAAACCTTTAATATAATTGATATTAAAATAACCATTAAATAAGCAATAAAAAATATAGTACTAGGTACTATAATATAAATATTTAAATAATCTAAATTTATCATAATTAATATAGAATTTTGAATGCCCTTGTTCACTCGCCCTTTTGCCTACGAAGTCCTATGGGTTTCTTAGCTAATTGATAGTATTACTAAAGGAAGGCTCGGTTTAGTAAAAATAAATTTTTCTGCTGCGTAAGCTAGCCTACTAATTAAAGGCGTCAATTTAGCATTTCGCCGCTAACTAGAAGTTAATGTAATAGTGTATAAGTTTACAAGATCATTATAATACATGATATTTATACTCTTACTCTTTAATTATTTCAAAAGAAGTTCAAATATATTTACCTCTAAACACTTTACCTGAATTCTTATATTTTACTAAAGTTTTAGGTGAAATATTTAAATCTTTTATTATATCTTTATGTTTATCGTATTTATTTATTAATTTAAATGTGTTAGCATCATATAAATAAATACTTTTACTAAACATTTTAGATATTAATTTTTATTTTCTTCAGTTACTGGTTTACCAGACATATGATTATTTGAACCTGATAATCTTAATTTCATTTTCTCTATGGTTTCAACATTATGTTTTTTATTAAGAAAATAAGGATTTTCTTGTCTTACTTTACTCATTAATTCTCAGGTAGCTTCAGTATGTTTAGCTCCAATTCTAGATTTTCCTGCTGTAGGATTTATATTATATTTATTATCAAATAAATCTAAATATTTCTGTTCCATTTCTATTAGTTGAATATTTAATTCAGTTTTAGATAAATTATTATCTGTATATAGGAATTCTAAAATATAAAGAGTAAAATTCTCTAATTTGTATTTACTTATAGCATTTTGTAAATATATATTAGATTGTTTATTATTTATATGTTCCAATATTCTTTTGGCTAAATTCATAGAACTCCCTATATACATCTTTCCGTCATTATTATTGACAATACTGTATATTCCTATTTGTTTTGTTAAGTTCTTTTTATCAAACAAATAATTGAAAGTTCATTTATATTAGTATAAATTTGATTTAAGGGTATATTATTAAACATAATTTTTTTATTCTTTAAGCTTTATATTGTAAATATAATATCAATAGATATGCATTTCATGATTGAACTCGATCTTATTTTTATAGTATTAAAATAAGTTAATATTTATAAAGAATATTCCAAATACATAAAGTAAACATGGAACTAATACTATAAATGCGAATAGTATAGGCAATAATACAGTTCAACAAAAGGACATAAGTTGGTCAAAACGTATTCTAGGAAAAGACGCTCTTGTCCAGATGAAAGTAAATACCATCATTGAACTTTTTACACCTAAAGCTAAACTATATAATAATCCATCTACTGCAGAACTAGTTAATAATTCTCTTAGTTTGAAATATTCGTTAGATGTTATTCATTCTACGTTAAATAAATAAGCATAGATGTAATTTATAGAATCGAAGAAATAAACATGATCGAAACCTAATAAGTAACCTCCTAAGAATAATATACTAGTTAAGATACACATAACTACTATACTTGCATACTCGGCTAAGAAGAAGAAAACGAATATAACAGCAGCGTGTTCTGTCATGAATCCACTAACTAATTCAGATTCCAACTATTAATCGAAATTTTTATTTTCTATAGGTTTAAATATATAAATATTATTATAAATTAAATTGTTATTCATATATTTACCTACCGTCACTTTAGATATCTTTAAGAATTTAGCTAATTCTACATTATTGTCAAATTTCTTAATTAAATTATTATTTAAATCGAGAGCTTGCGCCTCCTACACCTTTTAAGTACTTATTTCTTTTTTAGCCATAATACTTCTAGTTTCATCACTATGAGTCTTACCGTACATAGGATTTAATCCACAAGGTTTGCTAATTAAAGATAAAGCTTCTTTAGTATGATTTTTACCATACATAGAATGGCTATTCTTATCTTTATAATATTCTTTCATTTTTCTATTGCTTCTACAGTATGTTTATATCCTGACATACTAGTAGCGTTTAGTTTAAAATTATAAAGAGTTGTAGGGTTAAAAGATTTTATATAATTTGTTTCTAATGTAGTTAAATCTTCGTTACTGATTATTTTACTTATATAACTAAAATATTCGAGCTTTAGCTTTAGCTTGCTATTATTTTTTTATAAAGGCAGCCTCAACTCAATTAAATTTATCTAATCCATATTTACTGATTGCTCTTTGTAAATTAATATTCGATTTTTATTATTTAAATGTTCATTTAATCTCAAATATAGATCTTTGGCACTACCTATATATTGTTTATTATTAATTGTATTTACTGCGCGAGCTAGGAATAAATACCACCTTTACCTTTTAGTACTTTTCTGAATGAATCTATATAATTTTTATCGTTTAACTCTTTTAAAGTTAAAATAGGTATAGGGTTTCTATCCTGATTTTTGTCTGTAGGTTAGATGAATAGAATCTTTTAGACTCTATAGGATTATAGTTTAATTTATTTTTATTAGTATTTAGCTTATATATACTTAATTTCGATTAAATATTAATCTTATATTCTCATATAAGTTTGGACTATATCTTATTTAATATTTTTAATATTAAATGATCACATTTAGTCTCTGAAGAGTTAATTCGAAATATATAAAATTATTTCCCTGCTGATTGTCTTATACGAGATATTCCAGCAATTTGTGATCTTTAATGAGGCCAAATCTACTTAGCCTCAGCTAAATCAAATGGAGCTCTATTAGTTTCAGCTACAGCACCTATAAAGAATATGATTAATATAACAAATAAAGGTATACCTAATCATATAATTTTTTGGAATTGTACATTAATATTTAAGTTTAAACTATTAGTTATCATAATAATAATTAATAATACTGAACTTAATACTAATTCGTAACTAATTAATTGAGCTGTACTTCTTAATGACCCTAAGAAAGCATATTTACTATTAGCACTTCATCCTGCTAATAATATACCATATGTAGCTAATGATGATACGGCTAACATAAATAGTATACCTAACTCCATATCACCTAGAGATAATCCAGGTCCATATGGTATAACAGCATAACCTAATAAAGCAAATATTAATGTTACTATAGGCCCTAAGAAGAATAATATTAAATTAGCTTGTGTAGGAGCTACATATTCTTTTAATATTAATTTTAAGGCATCAGCGAATGCTTGCAATAAACCGTAGTACGAATTCATCCTATTTTATACATTTATGATGAGCACTAAACTCACATAATACAGTAAAAGTTATAGGACTTTCTCCTAAATAATTGTAACATTAATTACTTATTATCCATTTAACAGGTATAAAATTTATACCCTGTACTTTTTCAAGTAGGGTCTGACTATATCTTAAGCATTAAAATCTACAAATTTTAAGGCCCACCACCGTTTAGTCGATGAACTGCACACCTTACTGAATTACCAGTAGTCGGTGTTTGGCTGCGGATTGCCTATTTCCTTTCGTGCATCTATTTTGATTTTACTATACCTCGAGTCATTACCTGAGCCATGTATTAGTTTCTTAATACATTTAGTTAAAATAGCTTTAAGGGGTTTCCGCAATTTGATGATGTTTAGCAAAAGTTCACTTTTACTTAGTTCACTTTTACTTAGGCAACACTATAAAAATATAATCCTTTATATTCTTGATTGGTATCTAAAGTTTCTTACTTATTTGTATTCTTTAGATGCTTCTAATTTAGAGCTATAACTAGGTTTATTTTTATTTAGTAATATAAGTTCATCATTAACTTTTTATACACTCATACAGAAACAGTAACATTTACAGCTTTTTTACATTATTTAATAATGAATTTTTTTCTGAATTGGTCAATTCATGACTAAATAATAATACTAATTTTCCACCTTTTATAGTAGCTAATCCAGTATCCAAGTGATTTAATATAGATCTGTAATCTACATTAAAATAGTCAGCTGCTTTTTGCATACTACTGAAGGGATCTGACAATAACTCTAAGGTTGAAGCATTATAAACTCATATTCTACAATTATTATATTTTCTTAATTCAGAGATTTCCATTAATTTTTCTATTTCCATATCGTTTAATTCATAACTAAATATATAATTACCCTTAATACCTCCTTTAATTCATTTATCAAGATGACTAGTTATAATTCTATATTGTACATTTAATAATTTAGCTACTGCACCTTTAGATTCATATGTATTTTTAATAATAGTACCCTTTTCTTCTATAAAATACATTCAAACCTTTTTGGCTATAGTTCGATTTAAATCTAACCCTAGTGTAGCGTCGTTTATTAGTTTATCTACAAGTTCAAAAGATTCTATTTTATTTGTTAAAAACAAGCTATTTTTATAGGGTACATATGTATTTAAATAAACATTTAAAGTTTCTCTAGCTACACCTAAGTAATTAGATAGCTCGTTAATACTATTAAATATGCTACAATTAGTACCTAACTGTCCATTAACATATTCGTACAGATAAATTCTAATACCTTGATACTTATTTTCAAAATTTGATTGTAATTGTTTAAGTTTAAGTATTTCATATAAAGAATCGTAAGTTTGAATATCATTTAAATTACTTTTAAATATAGTATTTAATAAGGGTAAGTATTTTTGCAAGAAATAATTCTCTTTTTTTCTGCATATTTAAATCACAAATTTCTATTATAGAAAATTAGAATTTGTCTCAACCAACTGTTTTAGCAAACGTATGGGGTCTGTCGTCCAAATTAACATTAAAATGGCTTTTTAATCTCTTTTGAAAATCTTTAGCTCTACCAATATAAAAATATTAGGATTATTTTTTAAAGTGAACATATATATACCCCCTTTACCTTTTAAATCCTTAAAAAAGTACTAAGCACAGTTGAAGATAATAAATCTTTACAAATACTTACTACATTTTCTTTAAAAGGATAGCTTGCGCACACAGGGGCTTTACGGTTTTTATATAAAACCTCTATAGCTTTATCATAAAGTAACAAGCATTAATGTATAATAATATTTATTAAGGTCGGCTCATCCTTTATATACAACTCTAAACAGATCTTCCTTTATTCATATTAGCTTTAATTTTTTTATCTGATTTAAACCTTCAACGGTTAAATGTTTTCTATCTTTCATCAGTAAAGCTACTCGACAAAAGTCTGCGAAATCTTGAGACTTCACACCAATAATGCGATATTTTTCAAAAAAGGTATAATCTTTTCAGTTAAATCAGAATACTTTACTACACAATAATCGGTAACCTTTCTAGTTTTAACTCAATAAAGATTACCACAACCTAAGTAACTCACGATACTTCTCATCAATTCTTCATCTCTACTGTGTTGAGTTACTTGAAATTTTAATTTGACCTGATACCCTACTGAAACCTCCTTAGATTTAATCGTATTAATGAAAAACAACCTTCAGCGGAAGTAAATCCTGCTAATCATTGAGGGTCTCTAATGTATTGATCTACAATTAAAGGTCTCTCTATAGGAAGAATATCAGGAAAGCAACTTTTAATTCATCTGATATACCTAAATTTAGACTAGCACGATGATTTATAATTGCTTTTAACCCTACCAACGTTAAGTGTTCCTTCCGTCCTATAATCTTAATTATCTCACGTCAAAGTATAAAATCTGCATGTTTTTGAG
This sequence comes from Epichloe glyceriae, assembly GCA_023658535.1. NCBI lineage: Eukaryota > Fungi > Ascomycota > Sordariomycetes > Hypocreales > Clavicipitaceae > Epichloe > Epichloe glyceriae. Next base: position 77,258 of record CP098296.1, on the reverse strand, counting down.
TTATTAACGGATATTGCTCCAAATGATTTATAAGAATCAACAATCCTTTTAGGGATCATACACGAAATCGTATACCATCAGGCCCGTCGGAAGCAATCTCTCCTACTCCTAAGTAGCTTTTAATTGCTTCCAATACCTTTAGGTCTTTTTATGTAAACTAATCTTAAATGAAACTAGGACAGTTCTTCCTATACGATATGATGAAGATTTAATGATTTGAACTCCAAACGAACCCTCTCCGTCTATGAAACCCGTTATTCACTCAGGAGATAATGATAGAGTAAAGGCGGGTGAACTTAAAGAACTGTATAATTTGCGAATTGTTGAACTTTTCGCTCCGTAACCTAAAAAATTAATATTATTAATTACGCCCAAAGATGTATGATAAAATCTTTTAAGGGAAAAACGGTTATTCTTTTGACCTACAGCATTTGGCCCTAATCTTCTTTGCATACTAGCCATAGTTTTTCTTTCAGCTACAGTTACGTATGCAACTACTAATAATGCAGGTAACATTAATAATAAATTTTCAATTATTGAAATAACAGTTGTTGGTAAATTCATTTTTTTGTGCGTAAGCTATAAAATGCTAGTTAATATTCCTTTTATATTATAAAAATTAATAATATAGAATTTATTCTATATTAAACTTTAGATAACCTAGAAGCAAAAATAATCAGTAATTAAAATATAAGTTCTAATTAATAAACTATTTATTATTAAGGAAATATACCTCATCTCAGAGTCGAACTAAGGTCCTGATATTAGAAGTATCATGCTCTTCCATTGAGCTAATGAGGCTTGAAGTATAACTAATCTATTAGTCATACTCCAAATGTAAGATTACTTAAAGAGAATTTTACATCGAACAATCTATTAAATTTAAATAATAAAATATTTACTTATTTTTAGAATTAACATATATATAGCAAATATCCTCAAAATTAAAAATGAATCAATTTAAATAATAAATAAAAAAATCATACTTATTACTAAAACTATTCAATTAAAAAAAAGAAAAGAATACTATTCTTTCCTCAAAAAATAAATAATTTTTCTAGAAATTTATATATACTATTATTGTTAAGTAAAGATTTTATTCAACTTATACTTTCTTTGTTCTCTGATACTTTAACACCTATAAAGAATATAATTAGTGTAAAAAGTAAATATAAAAATATATTATGCACTAACAAATAAGTATCTAAAAAATCTAATGTATCTTGAGCTGTAAATAAGTTATTATCTCCGTTTTCAATCATAGATTTTGCAGGATAAGAATCAATATCTTTAGGTAAATTATCTTTATTATTTGTATCTGAATTACTAGGTATATGTTTGTTAGTAGTTGTATTTAATGCACACAAACCTGTCGCTAAAGTACTTGTTCCTATAGCAAACCCGGCTTTAACTAAAGGAGAACCACTTTTGCCACTAGGCTTGCACCTACACTTAATCCTCCAACAATTGTAGTTGAAAGTCCTCCATAATAACCTACATTATTTAGTATACCTGAAGGAATGTTAACATCTACTTTTCCTGCTTCAAGACTAACTTTAGTACCTGAAATACTCGGATTTAAATTAGTTTCTTTTGCGACTTTTGTTGCAGGCAGTTTCTTCCAATTTTTTATAGCTTCTTCATCTAAACAATAAACAGTATTTATGGAATTATCTAACAACATTAATATAAATGTTAAAATTAATATACTAAATATAAAAATATAAATAAATTTATTATAAGTAAAAATATTTATAAATTTATTTTTAACTCCCTGCCCTAAATACCTGATTTAAAGATTTCTCCTCCTATCATCCCTATTAACAAGCAACCTAAAAATAATATTATACTATTATTAGATTGTAAAGGTAAACTTACAAATGCGTGAGGTTTAGGTGGGCTTGATAATCCTCATTCTAAACTACTGTAACTTCTGTTTAAGTTAGCTTGTAAGATATCAGTATAGAATCCTGGTGTTAATCATGGATTTCTACTTGCTACTTTACCTTCTACTAGTTGGTTGTAAACTAAGTATAAGAATAATCATGCAGCAACTACACTTACAATTGATCCTATACTACTAATTAAGTTTCATCCGGCGAATGCATCAGGATAGTCTCCTATTCTTCTAGGCATTCCTTGTAAACCTAAGAAGTGTTGTGGGAAGAATGTTAAATTAACCCCTATAAATAATAATCAGAATTGTATTTTAGCTAATGTTAAGTTATAATTTAATCCTAACATTTTTGGTATTCAGAAGTATCATCCTGCGAACATTGCGAATACAGCACCCATACTTAATACATAGTGAAAATGAGCAACAACGTAGTATGTATCATGGAATGCGATATCTAATGAAGCGTTAGCTAATACAACACCACTTACGAATAATAAGGTTTACTTATTTAATCTCTCAAAGCTAAAAATATAATCTTTATAAGGAGCATTTATTTCTGCATACTTTTTAATTGTACTATGATTAATATTTAAAGCTTTTTGAGCGTCAGTAACTCCATCATATTTAGATAGAAAATTCATATTATTATCATACACAAATACAGCTCTTTTAATATGGCTATTCTTAGTAATATTGTCTATTAAAATTTGACTTTCATAAGATTCTCAATCCTTAATTTGAGGACTATCCTCAATATTATAAGGTATATTGCTGAAATATCACTCACCTCTAAATAAACTTTGGGTTTTTATATTACTAACAATAGTAGAATGGTTAGAATTTATTCTATTAGCCATAGTTGATACCTGCGAAGCAGGAAAAATAACTAATAATTCTTTAAAAGAATTATAAATATAAACAGGGTAAGCTGAATTAGCTTCTATCATTCTTCTTTTACTTTCAATAGAATGACTTTTGTTATAAAAAGGATTATTTTCACCAGTTAAAGCTCTAGCTATTAGTCCTTTAGTTTCTTCATTATGTGTTCTATTTTTAGCTAATTTAGATAATAATTGTTTCGTCTCTTCTGTATGTTTATAACCTAAAGAAGAATAACCTTGTTTTAATACATTATAATGAGGTAAAACAGATGTTATATAAAATGTTTCTCTAACAGTTAATATATCTACACTAACATGCTCTAAAATTTGTAAACTGAAATTTGATTGACCATATTTAAGTAAAGCTTTTACTATAGGCATGTTCATATTCTGTTTACTTTTTAAAAAGCAGTATTAAGGTAATTTTTCATTCTAGCGTTTAAATGTGCAGAACTACCTATATAAGTATGACCATTTATATTATTGATAAAAAGATAAATACCTGATTGATTTTTTTGTTCTTTTAATATACGGCTTTTATCTTCTTTAAAGTTATTGTATATATAGATAGAATCTATGTTTTTATGTTATCTTCTATATTATTACTAGAAGTTGAGTACTGACGAATAATAGTTTTATTATAATTAATACTATTATTATATAAATAAGTTAACGCATTCTTATTTCACGGACTATATCTTCTCATATAATGTATATGAGGATCACGTGTAGTCTCTGAGGAACCTACTAAGATATTAAATATCCTTTGGTTTCCTGCTGATTGTTCAAAACTATACATTGTCACTGAATTTAGAATAAATCCTAGTAGCATAGTTATTAGAAGTTCCCAGCATATAGTGATCTTTAAAGGGAGAGCTAAGTGGTTTATTAACCCTCCGATTGTGAACATGAATACGAATCCTAATGAAAATAACATTGAAGGTGTCATTTTAATAGATCCTCCGTAACATGTAGCTAATCATGAGAATATTTTAATTCCAGTAGGAACTGCAATTATTAATGTAGCGGCTGTGAAGTAAGCTCTTGTATCAACATCTAATCCTACTGTATACATGTGATGCAAAATTGTTAATAAATATTTTCTATTTATCCATACAACGATCCTTTTTCTATCACTAAGGTGTAGGATTGTTCTTGTATGCTTCTTTCACAAGAAGTATCGGACTATATCTTCATCTTTAAGCTCCTCCTGTTTTATTTGTTCTACTATTATTTAAATTAATTTGTTTTTGTAGAGTTCTTATTTGTGTTAAGCCTTCTTTAGTTAGATGTATTTTGTTAGACACTTGGCTATGAACAGTTAATCATTTTTCAAAGGAAAGAGCTTTTTTAGTTTGTAATGGAAATAATTTAAAGTATACTATTATGTCATTTAATTTTTAAACCCTGTAACTGTATAACGATAAACATTATCAGTTCCAGATCTTAATGTTACTTTACCAAATCCAAATAATTCATATATTTTATTTAGTATAACACTATCTTTTTGGTCTAATATATAACGCATTCTTATAACATGGTTTAATGTATATCTAGTATTTGGTGTAATAGACACATTAAAACATCCTTCAGCATCCGTAAATCCTGATAATCAACCATCTTGTGATGTAATAACCACAGGAGTATTCTTGAACTTTATTGTTTCAGAACCAAAACGGTTATTTAAAGCATTAACTCATAAAGCTAATTGTACGATTCTATGATGAATAGCTAAATTACCATTAAATAAAAAAGCTAAAAGTAAAATGTGTGAAGGTTCATCAACTATTCATCTATAAAAATCATTACTTTTACCACTTTTCCCTTGAGGAAAATGTTTAACAACACCAATGTTAAATTTACACTGTATACTATGAAGTATAGCACTTTCTTTTGAGTAAGAACAAAACGTACTCTTTTACCTTCTGCATAAGTTTGAATAGCTCCATCTCCTCTGCAAAACCAATGAATCATGTCAATCATTCATCAGAAAGAGGGTCTCTGTTTTTAAATAATGTAGTAAAATAAATATGGAATACGGAAAATCTAAAAGATGTCTCGCGTGTAGTCTCTGAGACACTCTGTTTGTTACTTTTTAAAGAATACAGGGACAGATTGTCTGCTGATTGAGTATAACTAATTAGATTTTTACCTTTCAAGGTACTAATTAGCACTAAACTGTTCCAGCATATAGCGAGATTAATTATATTCCTTATATCACTATAAGGTGAAGCCATCGTAAAAAACTTCACACGATAAATCCTAAGATTCCAATAGATAACATAGCGTAAACCATACCGATGTAACCGAATATAGGTTTGCTTGAGTTAGATGAGATAGTTGTACTTATTATACCGAATCCAGGTATAATTAAAATATAACAATTACTTTGATTAATTTAATAGTCTTATAAATCTATTAATATTAATACTCAAAACTTACGTCTTTGTTAGGACTCGATCTTATACTGAACTTCTATTCATTGATTGTTTTAATTTTTTAATTGTATATATACCTATTTCCGTTAAATGATCCTTATTTTGTATCATTATATATACTTTTCTTCATTTAAGGTAATTAATATGCTTACTAGATTGTAAATGATAAGTATTAAAATAATTTATTACTTTTTTAGCTGAACCAAAACTAGTTGATCCATAGTAATAAGTATCTTGACTCTTTCTATAACCTATATTACCCCCAAATACATCTTTTAGTAGTAATAAAAGGAATTATCTTTTGTGCAGCTGCACAAGCTAAAGCTACTACTTGAAAGTTTAATCTAATTTCAGGTATATATTTTTCTTCTCTAGTAATAATTTTAATTTGAAAACTAGCATCTGCATCTGAAAATCCTGCTATTCAATGATTATTAAAATCTTTAGTGTTATTCATACCAAACTCTATACTTTCATTAGAATATTTAGAATTTTGTAGTATATTAATAACCTGGTTATATTTATTAACAGTTCTTAATTTGTTATTAATTAAATTAATAGCTTTTAATATACCATTTCTATTAGATATAATATATAAATAGTCATTTTTATCTTTAACTTTTCTTACATTACCGAAACCTATAGTTTCCTTTATGTAATAAGCTAATTGCACATCAGGGGAACTAAAGACAATTATTAATTGTTGTTGTGAGCTAAAGTGCCCATCTCCGTCTATTAATCCTGCCAAATAATGTCCAAATTGTTCATCGTTTAAAGGTTTTAAGTGTTTAGGTACATGAATAGATATATTTTTATATGTTCAGTATTGTTGCGTATAGTCTCTGAGGTTCCACTATAAAAAGTGTTACCTGCTGATTGACTTCATTGTTTTAACTTTTTACTATGTCTATAAAGATGGAGTATTTAAAACTAAATATCGAAGTGTTTCCAGCATATAGCAACATTAAGAGGCTTATAAATTTAACCTCTGGGTGTCCGAAGAATCCATTTCTTCAAATTTAACTTATTACCAATATAATTGGCATTCTCTTATTAAATCCAGGTACTGGTGGTAATCCCAGGCTTGTGCATATAAAAATATGGAAGAAACCGACTGTACATTAAGCAGCATTTCAGCCACCTACCAGTGAACCAGTCTGTAGCGGTCACTTAAATAACCGACGGTCTTCAAACGAGAACATTTATTGACCGTTAACACTAGTATTGCTAATATTTATATTAACTTTTCCTTATATCAATTGTTAATTGACATATATAACAACGTAAACCAAACCGTATACGCATTATATTTAAGAGTTGCAAGTAATAATTACTAAATATTAACTAAGTCTAAAGTATATTCATAATAGAATATTCACTCTTTTGGATCTTATATACTTTTACATCTGTCCTAAGAGCTTCATAACTTATACATTAAACTTTGACTTTTTTTCCTTTATATTTTAATTGAATTTATTAATTAATCTAGCTTTTTCTATCATTTCTACCCTTTTAATAGGATCTAAATGATTTTTATTTAAAAGATCTGCATGTATTTCTTTTCATGCTACATAAGAAGCAGATTTTTTAGTGTATAAAGTATAATTATTAAAATAAGGAAATACATTATTACAGTTTTGTAATCCTCCTATTCTATATTCATTTACATTATATACTGTATGTTTTGACACTTTACCTCCATTAAATAAAATACAAATATGTTCTAAAATATTAACATTTTGTTCTCATTTTTGAGAGATATTAAAGTTAAAACTAAAACCTTTATCTTTATTTATTGAACAAGTAAAACAACCTTCTGCATCTGTAAATCCAGCAAGTCAACTATTATTTAAACTAGGTAAAATTGAAGTATATTTTAATTCAATTGGATTTAGAATAATTCTTCCTTTATTTGCTCATATATTAAATCCTTCAACATATTGTTCGAATTTTTCTTTTCTATGAGGAAGTATAAGATTCCCGTTAAATAAATGAATTAATAGTTCTATTTCTTTTTTATTTTGTGTAACGTATCTACTAGTTCACTTAGATTGTGAAATTACTTTACCAAACCCTAAAGTTTCTTTTATAAAATCTAATACTTTAATGTCTATATTACTTTGTGTAACAACAAAAGCAAGATCACCTCTATTATTTACTATAAAAGAACCTTCCCCTTCAGTGAATCCTACAAATCAGGCTAGAAATCTTTCTGAAGGTAAAGTAACATTAGGTAAATATTCAACTAATTTTGAATAAAAAGGAACGAAATTAAAATTGTTTGTTGAAGTACTATAATTTAATTTAGATCTTATTATATTTATGCTATATTTATAGGTTAAAACCATTATAGGTATAATACCTAATATAGAATAATTAATTAAAATATGTCTTAAGAAAAGATGTTGGAATAAGATAGGATCTCCTCCTCCAGCTACTTCGAAGAATGAAGTGTTAAAGTTTCTGTCTGTTAATATCATTGTTATACCCTTATAAATTTTTTTTTATCTACTAGACTAGGTCTCATGGTTATATTAACCTCTTAAATGAATTTTAAGGTAGATACTCAATATGTTACCATACTGTTAGGACTATATCTTATTTGTATAAGTTATAAAAATTATTTAAATGATCTCAATTAAATTCAGTTCTCTTGTTATTCATTTGTAATTTTATTTCTATTATAGCTTTTATAGATTCGGGTTCTGTATGTTTTTTTAATTCAAAATATCATAATACTTTCAACCAATCTTTATAATTTAAATACTTACTAGAAAATAAAGGATATTTTTCAAGATAACTAACTAATACTAGATTACTACTTAAACTTGTAGTTCTAACTCTATATTCAGGTTTAGGTTTGTCCATTCTAATTTCTTTTACAGTAGAAGACAGAAAATTAGCAATTAAGTTCAAATATTCAAAATTATCTTGATTATTATGATCAATCTGTCTTTGAGATAACTCAAATTTACACTCTATTTTTGGGTATTTGTTACCTAAAGTAGTTCTAACTGAAAAATGTCCATCAGCATCTAGAAATCCTGCTAATCAAGAATTAGAAGTTATGTCGTTTATATCTTTATTTTTTTTTCTATATTTAAATCGAATCTAATGTTTAATCAATCAATTAATCGATGTAAAGCTATAATTTTAGGGGTTCTCATATAACCATTTATAATATTAGTTACTAGAATTATACCTTCCATTTTGTTGATAGATAATACGTAAGCATTAGAACCTTTTATTCTTGAAATAGATCCATGGCTTAGTTTTGATTGTACCATTAAAGCTAAAGGAAAATCTCTTAAATCAAAAACTATTTGTATTGAAGGGTAATATAACTTATTTTTAGCAGATCTTTCAGTTTTAGGTACAATTATTGTACCATCACCTTCTACTAAACCAGCTAAATATGAAGCAAATCTTATATCTAATTCTCTATTACTATTAAGGTTAAAGGCTGAACCACTTAAGCTAGAAATAAATTTACGACTTGAGTAAGGATAATTTTTAAAACATACAAATTTTGGCGCATAGTCTCTGAAGATACTTAATATATTATAAGTTATTAAGCATCCTGCTGATAAAGATATAAAAGTTACAGATATCTCTTTCCAGCAATTGGCCAAATTTAACGCAGGCAGTATTTTACCAGCTAATACAGGTAATGATAATAATAATAATACAGCTGTTATTACTACAGCTCACCCGAATAATGCTAATTTGTGTAATTTTATACCAGGTGTTCTCATGTTAGCTATAGTAGTTATGAAGTTTACAGCACCTAATAAACTACTTACACCTGATAAGTGTAAGGCGAATATTGCTAAGTCAACACTAGGTCCACTGTGGCTTTGTAATCCAGATAAAGGAGGGTATATAGTTCATCCTGTACCTGCTCCACCTTCTATACAAGCAGATAATATTAATAACATTAAGCTAGGAGGTAATAATCAGAAACTTATATTATTTAATCTAGGGAATGCCATATCAGGACCTCCTACCATTAAAGGCATAAGGAAATTACCAAATCCTCCGATTAATGCAGGCATACGTTTACTCATAGACTTTCGAATATGAACGGACTATATCTTTATCTTTAAATATAAAATAATATTTACTAAGATATTTCACGTGTAGTCTCTGAGGAACCTACTCAATAACAAAATTATCTTTGGTTTCCTGCTGATTGCCCAATCCTTTAAAATGTCACTGTTGTTTTCCACTGCTAACTTTTAGTCTGCGGTACTAGTTTTAAAGGCTCTAAGGAGATTCCAGCATATAGTGAAAAGAAAATAAGATATTTCTACCTTACCCGGCCATGCCTATTCTATTTAATCTTTATATGTTAATTTTCATTTCCCTCTGTAATAACCTGATTTTTCACCTTTTAAATATTGTCTAATAGTAGCACGATCACCTTTTAAATGATTAGCTAAGCTAGTTAAAGATGAAAATAATAAATTTTTAGAAGAATCATCTTTGAATTCAGCTAATATTTTTCTAGATGCCGGATGCTTAACGATATAAATATTACGTTTTTCATTGATTAATTCTTTTATACCTTCTAGAGTTAATAAATCGACATTTTCAGATTCATTTATTTGATCTAAAGATAAAAAGAAAGTATCTAAATATATTGCACCTCCATTTAAACAATTATTTACAGTTTTATGGTGGATATTAATTGTATCATACATATGTTGTTTTGATTCAAATATATACAATAAAGTAAAATCTTCTGCATTGTAAATATATACAGGAGTACCTCTTTGTTTACGTAATCTATCTCTTATCTCCTTACTCATAGGTTCATGGTAACCAGAACTACTTGCTATTAAGTCTACATTTAAACTTGGATTTAAAGTATCAATAAATTGTTGTTCTAATCTTACAACTTCTTGTAAACTAGAATTTTCATTCATTATATATATAGTTAGATTTGTATCTTGAAACCCGTGTTTATTAAAATAACGTAGAACTCTACGTGCTTTAGTTTTAAGAATAGAAGACATAAAATAAGAACTTATTCTATTGTATAGATTAATAGAATGACCTACATAAGCATGTTCATTACTTTCTCATATATAAACACCTTTTTGGTTCTTTGCTACTTTTAAAATAAGATTTCTATTAGAAAAAGGGTTCTCTATATATACTTTAGTATATTTAGGTATTTCATATTCATCGTTGTTTTTATAGCTTCCACTTATCCCTATGGGATAGGGATTAGAAGCAGGTTTATTACTATTTGTAATAGTAATTATATTGTTTTGGTTATTACGTATTGAGAAATTAGTAGCTTTTTTGCTATGAAAATTAAGATTAAATAGTCTTCATTTGTCGACCATGAAGAATAGTAGGGTCGGCCTAGTTGACTTACGTCTTCCGCCGCCCTCCGAACTGTACGTGATTGTCTCCAATCATACAGCTCTCCGCCTCAAATTTAATCATTCCGATCATCTGGTTTGTTAACTTTTTGCGCCATCTTTTTCTTTGCTTCATAATTGAATTTTGTCCTCTCTTCGTCAGTTCATGTGTTATTATGTAATCTGATGTGGTGATCTTTACATAATGGTACTTGTTTTCTATTGATCGCTGCCATCTGTCTGGTAAAGAAGTCTAGTTTACTATTAGGATTTTTCATATCTTTGATTTGTCTTACGTGGTGCATCTCTACGTTTGTAGTACTTCCGCATATAACACAAGGATTTGATAATAAAGATTTTGTAAACTTAGCATTTCAAACTCTTTCTATATTTTTATAGGGTCTTGATTGATACTAATTACCTTAGCTATGTTTTTAGCTTTGGAGTAAGATATATTTGTAAAAGATATCCTTTTATTTTTTTCGATATCGTATCCTAAGTCCTTTTTGAACTTTTCAAAGACTTTTGCCATAGTTTTTAGTTTGAATTTCCTTGCCAGTGTTAGAGCGCATGATTCTTTTAGGAGCCATCCTACTCTAGCAATGTCCGATCTATTTCTAGAGAAACTGTAGTAATTTTGAATTCCTCTCACAACAGAATTGTAATACTTTAGGATGTCTGGGTGATCTAAATTGATTAAATTTCCTTTAAAGGTCCCTCTATATTCCAATTTTTTATGTGTTGTGTGTGATGTTCTTTACGAATAAATCCGTTATTCTCCAGTTTATTTAAAACTTTTATTGTATCCATTTCTATATTGATTCTTACTTTTTTCTTCTTATCACAGTTTTTCCTTTTATTATCACATTTTCAAAAGGTTTTACTCCTCTTTTCATTAGTGGCGCACGGACACTGTAACCTAAGAATTTAAAAGGGCTCTCTGTAAATTTGGATATGGAGGTTTTATTTGGATTGAATTTTAATTTCAGTTCGTTGTTTACGAAGGTTTCCAATTTTAGTAGGATTTCTTTCGCTATTTTGTAACTTCCTTCAATACCTATCACAAAATCATCGGCGTATCTTATGTAATTTATTCTGATAAAAATTCGTCCCTTTTTATACTAGGTGTTTTCAGTAATTTATGAATTATTAGTTTAAATTCGATGGGTCTTTTTTATCATATCCTTTTCTTCTTCAGTATTTAGCAAGATTTTGGAGTTTCATGTTCTCTTTACTTCTAGGTCTTTTATCTCCTTTATGGTATTCTTTTTAAGCTCTTCTATGTATTTATCCATTTTATGTAGGAATATATTACATAGTAAAGGACTCAAAATAGACCCTTGAGGTGTACCCATAGCTAGATTATTATGAAGTTCTCCAAATTCTATGTATCCTGCTTTTAGTCCACTTTTGATAAGGGCTAAAGTTTTCTCACATTTTATTTCTTCCTTTATGTTTTCCATTAGGGTTTCATGCTGGATTGTATCAAATGCTTTAGAGAAATCCGCTTCAATTATAAATTGTGCACTTTGAAAAGTAGCATCTAATTGTTTCATTGCCGTGTGTGTTCCTCTTCCAGGTCTAAATCCATGCGAAGTTTCTAAGAATTTATTTTCGTATAATCTTTCCATGACTAACAGGATTGCTTTTTGTACTATTTTTCTCTAGGTGACGCTATTGTTAAAGGTCTAAGTTCATTCTTCCCAGGTTTTGGAATTTGAATTCTTCTTGCTGGGTTAAATTTATATTTACCTGCCTTTAACTTTGATTGGACGTTATTAAAGTAAGTTAGGTCTATTCCGTCTAGGGTCAATTCATTAACCCCTTTTGTCATATTACCTGGATTACTTTTTATCAATTCGTAAGCTGCTACTAAATTTTTCAGATTGCTTATTGCTTTTATGTTAACTTCCGCAGATTCAAATGTATTATTAATATCGCTGCCACGTGTCACATTTCTGCCGGCTTTTGATGTTAATGTTCTCATTTGTAAATTTGAGACTGTCGTCCTTCAGATATCGTAGCTGAATCCTAATATGACGACTCCGTCACCACCCAATCTGGGTCCCAGTCTTTTCTGGTTCTTAGGAGCCATATTACTATGGTTCCCGTAGGTGATCCCGTAGTTCCTTGAAGCGGTACTCTGTGCTAGGTTTCTTGCGTAATTTTTTCTCTCTTTGCGAGTTATCCCATTATTCTTCGAAAGTGGATCTAAAACTAATGATAAAATTAGATTGAATAATGCATTTGCCCTATCTGCTCATTTGGCAAAGTTCCTTTTGTGAAGGATGTTACGTATAATCAAGTTTGTTATCCTAAACGTTGCACAGCTTAGATCAGGTATAAATCCTAGAAATTGAGCATCTCTTCCGTTTATTCCCTTTCCTATCAGCTTAGCTGTTTGAGTTTCCTCGTGAAGTTTGATTTCACCAGCCTGATAGTTCTTTACACAACCACTTTTGTTTGTGAATCCTATTTGGATCAACCACATTTCAAGACACAACGGCGCACTCATTAATAAAGCGTGAGCTGTAACGATACTATTATATAATTGGTTATTTGATATGAATTGAACTCCTGGTCCACTTAATTCTAATCTTATGTGAAATGGGCAAGTTCCTCTATTTTTTCTTTCTTCTGAGTAAACTTACCTTTTCCCAAACCGTACGTGATAATTTCTCATCATACGGCTTTCCGAACGTTCTATATTAATATAAATTCGTGATTTATTTTGTCCTGTTTCGATTTCTTTTGTTTAGAGTCGCTAATCTGTGTGTCTCCATGTGACATGGTCTACATAATGGAATTTGTTTTCTTCTGGCTGATATCATTAGTCTATCTACTTCAGTCAGCTTAGGATTAAGATCAGCCATTTTACGTACATGGTGCATTTCAACTTGCGTTGAAGAATTACACTTACTACAAGTTAGGCCATCAAGACTAGCTTTAGATATACCTGAGGCATATAGCGCTCTCAAATCTGTTTTCACTCTATCACCTTTGAAATCTCAAGGATTCATTTTGTATTTTGGTTTAAAGAATGCGTGTTTATCTAACCCTTTTAAATCCTGTCCAAATTTACCTAGTACCTTCAAAGAAGATCCTAACTTAAATTTGGCAGCAAGAAGTTGAGTGCAAGACGATTTTAATATTCATTCAAGTGAGGCTGCTAGTCTACCAAAGTTATGTACGAAACTGTAATAGTTCAAATAGCCCCTTAAAACGCTGTTATACAGTAGTATAATCGCGTCTTTATCTTGATGGTATCATAGCAATCTTGGTATACTCCTTCCTTTTACAATTAATCAGAAACCTGCGGATTCTAATTTCTTATAAATTCTATCTAAAGGGGCAGTCATTATTAATTGACTTACTCTTTTAATTCTCTGTCCTCTCGCACCTCTATTGAAGTACGGATGGCTGGATATGCTTATCTCGGTACCTAAAAACAATGCTTTATCTTGAGTCGGTCTGGTTACTAATGTTTTCTCCTGACTTAAATCAAGCTTCAGATTTGTTTTCAAATATTCCCTTATAAGATTAAGAATTCTGAGTGTATCACTTCTAGATCCTCTGATCGCTATAATTCAATCATCTGCATATCTAACGTAGTAGAGACGACGGAAGTTATGATCGTTCGGCAATCTAGCTTTTACTTTTGCATGGCTTTAAGAAGTTTTAGGGCTTCTTGATGGTCCATTTTTTTAAGGGCTCTTTGTCTGAGGTAGTCTAAATGTTTATACTCTGAACTAACCTTGGCCCTCACACCTTTATCAAACTCTACTTTCAATTCACCGATAAAGTTATCTAATTCATTAAGGTATATGTTTGACAAAAGTGGACTTATTATAGATCCTTGAGGAGTACCTATAATCGATAATTTTGTTCTATTGAACTCCACATATCCGGCTTTTAGTGTTTTCCATATTAATCGTATGAATCTTTCATCGTTTATTCTTCGTTTTATCAGTTGCATAAGATGCGAATGATCAAAACTATCGAAACATTTAGATATATCTCCTTCTATGAAGAAAGAAGCCCCTCCAAAATGATTTTTAACCTGTCTAAGTGCCGTGTGGCAACTACGATTAGGTCTGAATCCATGACTATTTTCTGAGAATGTAGGCTCAAATATGGCCTCTAATATCATTCTCATTACTTCCTGCACAATTTTGTCCCTTGGTGGTGCTATAGTCAAAGGTCTGGTTTTACCATTACTTTTAGGTATATGCGTCCTACGTCCGGGTTTGAATTGGAACGATTCGTCTTTCATAGAATTGATTATTTCTTTGAATACTTCCTTAGAAATACCGTCTAGAGTTACTTCATCGATACCAGGAGTCATGTTACCAGGATTAGATTTCAATTTTCAGTATGCGATTTCATATAATTTCATGTTGAACATTAATGTATATATATCACTTACCTTAAATTCCTCTTTATGACGACCACAAATATATATTAATTTAGTTAGTTTCCTTGGGAGTTCTATTGGCCGGATCCCGGACCCTTCCCTTGTAACTTCACTAGAGAACATTCTGGCCCCCTTCGGTATATTACCTATTATGGGGCCTCCGTCACCATAGGTTAATGAAGATTTAACCCTTAGGTGATCCCGTAGTTCCAATTTTATGTCGATAGTTCCCTTAGGTTCTCCTTCCTCTCTTTTATTATTCCGCATAATCTGAGCTATATCCCATTTCATTATTCTTCGTACTAACATAAGAATAATTGATATATAATGCCGATAACAGGCATGCATTAACCCTTTTCGTGAGGTGCTCTCGAGATAGAGTTCAAATAGTAAGACCTTAACCATAGGAACAACAGCTCGCTCAGGGTTCATTTCCTGAATTCACTTATTCTGAGCTTTTAGCAAGTATGCTATGTTCATTGGTCATCTTTCGATGCCAACTAAACTTGATGCTGTCACTATATGAAATGAATAGTGGCTGAATATTTCAGCGAACATAAAACAAGCGCAACGGCGCACTAATACTGAAAATGCAGTACCTAATAATCCTGAGAATAAAGCAAATATTAGATATAATGTAGGGGTCAGCCATAGAAATGAACTGCCCTCAGAACCGTACGTGATAGTTTCCCATCATACGGCTCGCCATGTAAAATTCAAATGTTAAAAGGATTTAAACAAATGTGTTAATAAACATAAATTACTTTTTCTTACCCGTTACAATGGGGTTCAAATTTTCATTATATTTAGCTATCTCGGTTAGTTCATAACTTAGAAGCTTACCTTTATGATACAGGGAGTGGTGATATTGACATAGTGGGATTTGTTTTCTTAAAGTAGCACCAATTCATTGTCCAAAATTCGAATTTTTGTTCGCGATTTTGGCTCTAACGTCTTTAACTTTTCTCAAGTGGTGCATTTCTACGTCGGTAGTACTACCACATAAGACACATGATTTGAAAAGATTAGTCTGAGTTAATCTACCGTATCATGATTGATCCAATATTTTTCAGGCTCGGTCAGAGTTTCTTTTACATTATACTTATGTATAGTGGGAAGGGATTTGGGTACTTTAATTTCTAAATCCGTCCCAGGGTCCTTTAGATAAGGGCCGAATCTCTTGAACGCCTGTCTAGCTGATCTCAGCTTAAATTTTCTAGCTAAAGTCTTAGCCAGGGACAATCTAAGAATCCAAATAAGGTTTTGGGTTTCTATTCTATTTGCCGCAAAGGTATAATAGTTAAGTAATCCGTAAATCTTAGAATTATAGAATTGAATTATAGTAGAGTGGTCTAGATTAACCAATTTAGTTACTGGTTTAGCTAATATTGTGCCTAGACTATTTCGACGAGCGAAACCGTTTTGGATCAATTTTTCAAATAAATTCTTTGTAGGCATATTTATTCGAGCTCTAACATTTGCTCTCATACGTATCTTACTACCTAAAGGAGTAGTAGACTTCATTGTGTATCCAACGTGTCTTAAACCTTTTATGTTAGCTCCAAGAAAACTGAATCCCTCCATTAAATGAGTGATCAGGGTTTCTCTCTTCGTTAAGTTCAAGACCAGTCAACTTATGAAGAGCCTGTTTTATCTTCTCTTTTATGATTTTAGCTTCCGCGATAGGGCCTTCAAATAGGTAGACAAAATCATCTGCATATCTTATATACATAGATCTCCGAAAATTAGGATCATTAGGATCCATTCTTGGAGTTAACGTCATCATCTTGAGTGCTTCGACTCTTTCGGCAAGAGTTGTTCCACTTTTAGTGTGTCTGATGTGAGTGAATTGATTGTATACAGGATTTGTACGTCTTCTATTACCTCTATGATATTGAGGCATTAATTCTTTAACCAGATATTTGTCTAACTCGTGTAGCACGATATTAGCCAATAGGGGACTCAGCACACTTCCTTGGGGCGTTCCTATATCAGACTTCGTTATTCTTTTAGTTTTAGGATCTAAATACCCCACCACTAGAGCCTTTTTATAAGGTCTAGCGTACGAGTACACACTATCTTATCTTGAAGTATCTTCATTATAACTTCGTGTGGTATCTTATCAAAACATTTAGATATATCCCTTGGATAACTCATGAATGGTGGTGAGCCCTCAAATGAAGAGGCTTAAGAGCACTATGGGTAGATCTATCTGGTCTGAAACCGTGTGAGTTATCTAGGAACGTAGGTTCGTATATAGCCTCTAAAATGATCTGAAGACCCTTTAGCACAATTTTTTCTCTAGGAGATCCTACACCCAAAGGTCTTTCTCCTTTTCTACCCGGCTTAGGTATCATCACCCGACGTGCAGGAGTGAATTTAAATTTACCCGTTTTTAGGTCCGAAGCTATGGAATTAAATCACTCGAGAGAGATACCATCTAAAGTATCTTTTGTCGTACCTTTACTCATGTTTCCAGGTTTTCCTTAATTAACAGATAACCCACTTGTAAGAAACCAGCATCAGCTAGTATTCTGATAAGTGCATTATATTTTCCATTTGTATCTTTATAACGTTCCAGCTGTGAAATCACAAACGTACGTAGACTCAGGTTGGAAACCTTACTACGAGACCCTTGTGTCAGGGCTGGAGATTTTACACTACCCCCTTCGCTTGGGAATTAGGAGTCATTACCTCCTCACTACTATGGGGGCTCCGTCCACGCTTACATGTAGAGGCGTTTGGATCCAACAGTTCTTTACGAGTGTCATTTTTCTTCTCCAAATTGGATAGGATGGTCTTGACCGGTTTAGGTTCTTGCACACATGTAACTTTGTTACTCTCCTCACTGGAGTGATCTTCAGTTTCCAAGCAACTATCAGTATCGGAACATCTACTGCTAGCTTTTAAATTACTGATCATACGCCGAGATATTCTGCTTATGACGTAAGGGCCGACTCATGCCGATCTGTATGTATCAAGTTTCTTATCGTAACCATGCCGGAAACTCTTAATAGTGTGATTGGAAAAGGGCAGTCAATTCCTCATACTACATTCAACATCTGCTATAGCAGTACAGTAGTTATTAGCTAGTTGTACGCCGATGCTGTAGAGTAGACATACAATATATACTAATATTGTGCTTGTGATGTCTAAGTTTGCATACCAGATTACAAACAAAACACAGCATAAAGCTCGTGTCGCGCACGTTCCTATATCTTTAGCGTTAGTTGAATTAAATCATCTTTCCATACCCATTGATATTTCAGATCTTAATTTTAGGTTTGTGGTACCTTCTAATTTCAAAATTGCGAAGCAATAGAGTATAGTTTTTAGATATGATATTATTAATTGTTAATAATTGGATGAACGAATAAGTTCTATCTAAATTTTTGTATAATTTTAGATTCAATAAAATTATTTGACCTTTATTAAATAATAAAATTATATTATACTCCGTCTTAATACTTTTAATTAAATAGTTGATTAAATTGACTTTATATAAAACTTATAAGCTAACAGCTTAATTTAAGTAGTAGCTAAGGCAAGCTACAGATAAGATTTATATATTCTATATTATAAATATAGTAAATTATTTAATAATATAAGTATTAATAAAGATTTTTATAATTAAGTTTTATCGCTTATTAATCTAGTTTTAACTTGTATAGTAATACTAGACTATGCGAAAATAAGATTATGGAGGAATTGAACCTCGAACTAATGATTTGCAATCACAGTGTAAATCCGTTTACAGCATAATCTTTTTATAGTAAATATTACTATAAAATTGTATAAATATTATATATTTAACAAATTAGTGTTTATATCACTAATAGATCTATTATCTTGACTTGTTATTTATTTGATATAAGTCTATCAATGTATTTTCTATTACACTAACAACTGGTACTAATATGAAGAAGTGAGCAAAGTATAATGCTGTACTTATTTGTCCAAATTCTATGAATGGAGTTTCAACGTGTTTTGCACCTAATTGTTGTAGTATTAAGAAATTAGCTACAAATATGTAGAATAATATTTTACTTAAAGGTCTAAATTGTAAACCTTTAGTTCTACCTAGATCTGTGTAAGGTAATGCTAATATTGCTACTAATGCAGCAAACATAGCTATAACTCCTAATAATTTATTAGGTATAGATCTTAATATAGCATAGAATGGTAATAAATCGTTTACTTACTTGATTTTAGGGTACTCTATGAACCTAATTTATATAACATTCCTTTAATAAAATAAGGTTTTACTAAAGATATTAAAGTTTCCATAGATTCTTTAAATATATAAATACGGGGTTTATTATCCTTATTATAATGTATAGAACATTTAAGATGAAATTTCTCTTGTAAAGTTAGCATTAGTTTATCTACGTCTGTATCAGTAAAACCGTAGACACTAATGTGTAAACCATTACCTTGTTTACTTCCATCATCCATAATTCAAAAAGCTAATCCACTAGGAGTTAACAATTCTTTGATATTATCTGGAACAATTTTCTTTTTAAAATCGTAAAACAATTTTCTATATTCATTAAAACAAGGTAATAGCATAGTTGTAAAAGATATAGCATGATAAGTAGTTTTAGTTATTTTATCTACTATTAATCTATGTTGAGGTATATAATTTTCCGCACAAAAGACAAAAAGAAATTAAAAACATAATCAAAATATTCTTTATGTTTTATGGCAGTTTGACTATATACTAATCTAGAGTTACCAGTTAAAGATCTTTTAACTATGTGAGCATCTCCTAATAATATTCCTACTAATATTTCTTTAACTTCTTCTGGTAATATGATTGAAGCTCTTTGACTTGAGGATAACCGAGGTATACCTTTTGTTGTACGCGCTGCAAAAATATATGACCAGATAAGAAGAATAATAATATAAGAATTAAATCAATAAATATTATGTTAATTCATAGTATTTATACTATGGTCGGACTATATCTTTAATTAATAAAATTGTCTCGTGCATAGTCTCTGAAGGTTCTTTTATTTAAAAGTTTCCCTGCTGATTGTCCAACTATCATAGGGTTTTCCAGCAATTCTCGAGATTTTAGAATGACATTTATTATTATCATTCAGGTACTATTGCGGCAGGTGTTTGCATAGGGTTAGCTACAACATAGTTTTCACTATCTCCTAATACATTAGGCATGAAGAATACGAACATACTTAATACGAAGAAGAAAATAAATATTGTTATTAAATCTTTGAATAAGAAGTATGGTGCGAAAGGCACTCTATCGTAGTATCCAGGTACCCCTAAAGGGTTACTTGCTCCAGCTGATTCGTGTACAGCTATTAAGTGCATTAAGGCTAATGCAGCTAATACGAAAGGTAAAACAAAGTGTAATGCGAAGAATCTGTTTAATGTAGCATTATTAACAGAGCATTTGTGTTACTAGTTCACATATTTTATATTACACTTATTGAATAATTTTCATATATATTTTATATAAATACGTCATAGTATAAAAGCACTTTTAATTAGGCAGATAATATTAAATATAAACCTAACTTGCATATAATAATACAAAAGAATAACATAAAATAACAAAATCCTAATATATAATTACTACTTTGACTTCACAAATTTAAGTATTTATTTAGTCAAAAACAAATAATTTACCTATCTTATAATTTTGTATTGAAACTGGTATATATTTCACTAAATTTTTACTAATTATATACTTACTTATATAGATATTTAAAATAATATATAAAAATGCCAGAGCACAAATAATCAAACCATTAATCTCAAACAATAAATTTAAAGGATAATCATTAAGTGTTACACTTTTATTTAACAATATTATATACAAGATAAATTTACACATAATTATACTATATGATAACATAAAATAACAAAATCCTAAAAATAATTGCTATTTTTACTTCATAGATTCAGGTATTTATCTAATCATAAAACAAAAACTTAACTATTTTAGAGTTTTGTAATGAAACAGGCAGATATTTAACAATGTCTTTATTAATTATATATTTACTTATATAGATATTTAAAATAATATATAAAAATATTAGACCACAAATAACAGAAGTATTCATATGAACCAATAAATTTAGAGGATATTCGTTTTCACCTACTAAATTAGCTACTAATTTAACTGGACCGTCCTTACCTTCTGAATTTATAACTGTATTCATAACAGCCGTAGTTACTTGTACTAAACCTGCAGTAGCAACACCTGCTGCTATTTTTACTGCAGGAGGACCTGCTACATATTTAGCTACTTGAATACCCGCACTAGCACCACCAACTGCAGAGATAGCCGCGGCTACTTTTCCCACATTATTGACAGAAAGACTAACCTTTCCATCATTAATCTTTACAGTAGCATTTTCTCCTATATTAATATTGGTATTCTCTTTATCTCCTATATGGTAAACCAAATCCTCTGAAAAAGAAGAATCACATATTAAATGAAAAATAAAAAGAATACTAATAAAAATATAATATTCAGAGCTCAAATAGGTGTTACCGTAAATCTATAAATAAATAAAGGACCTAAATTACAATGCAATCTCACAAAACAAACTAAAAAGTTAGTAAAAAGAAAAAGCAAATGGAGAAATGTAATAAGAAATATTGTTTAAATTGAATATCATAATAATAATATCAAATTTTTAGATATATATCTTTAAAAAGCTAAATACTTGCATAATAAAATAATATTTTATTATACAAAAATATATTATGTAATATATTCATTGTAATGAGTATAAAAATACTTTAATCTTAAATATACAAGATTAAGTGTTTTATACTATAATTTTAAGCAGCAAATTTGCTGCTTCGCACGGTTCGCACTTTGTACTTCGTACAAAAATAAATTAAATATAAATATGTGAACTAATTCAATAAATTTCTTTATTGATCGGACTATATCTTGATCTTTTTACTTAACTATTTTTAAGAATTGGTTATTTAAATGTTTAACTTTTAAGTTAAAAAGTAAGTATATAAGATCTCCTGCGTCTAGTCTCTGAGAGGCTTATAAAGTAAATATACTTTGTACCCCTGCTGATTGTCTTTTATATATTTTATGATAAATAGTGTAACGTAAATTAATAAAGATTTTCCAGCATTAAGCAGGATTTTTAACAATATATCACTATATTGTGGTCCATCTGTTGTTTATAAACCTCCTCATATGACAATGTATTTTTATATAATTTTTAATTTATACTTTATGTTTTTTCAAACATATTTAGACTATATCTTAGATTTAAATTCATTAAATCTTGGGGTTATCGTGTTAAGCTTATTGTTGGTTTAACTCACTTATTAGTCGTTGAACGTTCTTGATTCATTATATTTAAACCAAACCAAGAACCGCTACAAATAATTTAATAATCGGAGGTGATTTTATTAAATGTCCTTGTAATTTTCCCCATTTGCCTCTAAAAATAGAATTATTTTTAAGGAGCCCATATTACAATATTGGATAGTTTAACTTATTATAACGTAGAGTAGTTTTTAGATTATTTAGTCATTTTATATATTGGATATACTTTAATCCTATTAAAGGATGTAAACCTTTAAAAGAAAAGAAATTTATCACTTTTTGTATATCTGCTTTTGAACTTACACCAAATTGATTATAGTTATTCGTTCTATCTATTTTTCTATTTGTTTCAAATATTAATTTAAAAGCTTCGAACAAATTAGTATGCATTCTTTGTTTTAATTGAAAACAACCATCATTATTACTTTTAATCATTTTTTATTTTATATAACATAGATTCAACCATATAAGGTTTAACTAACTCACGTAATATAGGCATAGAACGTTCTCTAATATATATTCTTGGCTCAGTAGGGGTATGGTAACGTAGTGTACAATCTATATTATATCTAATCTTTAAAACATTCATTAAACGAACTACGTCTATTATTCTATAAGAATCCGTACAAAGAATTAAACCGTATTTGTTCGCTGACCCATCACCCATAATTAAATGAGCTAAAGCGACAGGATTTAAAATATTATATATATCTTCAGGAATTCTTTTTTCTTTTTCTATATAAAATAAAGATCTTAATTCATTAAAACAAGGTAAGCCTCTAGTACGAAAAATACAAAGCATAACTTACTTTATCTTTTCGAATACTTTTGACCATACTAGGGTATACGTTACAATAATGAGCTAGTATAGAATAAACAAATAAAACGTATTTAGAATTATTTAAACTTTGTTTAAAAGTTAAATGTGGATTTTCATAAGGTTTAGATGAAGACAAGTTACCATCAGATAGAAGTATTCCAACTATCACACTTTTTACATAAATAGGTAATACTATCATATGTTTAACTATCTTCGTTAAACGCCCTGTTCCGGCTGTAGAACATAAATTAGTACCTCAAATTACAAGATAGGTATTAACCGGTTTAGCTACCTTTACAGTATAATACCTGGCGCTTTTTCTTGTCCTTTAAATATTCTTTTAAGATAATTATAACTATCTCTATTAGAACATAGCTTTTTGAAATCTTTTTTACTCGTTTATATGTAAGAGGATTTTTGTTACTAAATTCTACAACACCGGGATATAAACCTGAACATGTAAATCCTACAATTCAATTTTTAAAGAAAGGTAATAATGTATAATCAAATGAATTACTTGGTAATTTGAATATATCTTTAACATTATTTTTATTTATTTCATCATATATTCTAATATCATTCTTTAATATATACATAGCTAAATTGAATTGGTTAACTCTAGTTTCTGTTAAAAAGAAAATATTGTTATAAATTAATAGAGGAAATAAAATTTCTTGTAATTCAGTCTTATTTATTATAAGTTTACAAGTAGGACTTTTTAAGTCTTTATAAACGTTTATTTTTCCTAATTTCAAAATAGAGTTAATATATTCTAATGTAGATATATCATCTAAATGTAAAGATATGCTCAATTTCATAGTTATAAAGCCTTTAGACGTTTTGGTTATTTGAATATAACCATCTCCATCTATTAATCCTACTAGAAAAGCTAAAAAGATGGAGGTATAGACATATAATCTTCTTTACTTGTTATACTTTTTACTTTCTTCAAAGCATTACCGTGTATATTACCTATAGTTGGTAATATAGAAAATAAACCTAAACTAAACGCACCAAATATTGTAATTTTTGTTGACTCAACTATATCTTGTCCTATTCATGGTATAGCACTTATTAAGTTAGTAATAACTGTAGCACCTCATAATGACATTTGTCCGTAAGGTAATACATACAAACTTACTTTTAATTTAAAAGCTATGATATCTTTATAGTTCGGCTATCATATTTATCTCTACCTTAAAGATAAAAAGTCTCGACTGTGCATTAAGCAGCATTTCAGCCACCCACTAGTGACCCAGTCTGTAGCGATCCTATGGAGAACCGACGATCTCTTATACTAAAGATATAGTATACTTTGATCGTTTTCACTAGTATTGCCAAAGAAATAATTTATTTCTTCAATAACCTTGTCAGGTTATTCTCTTTTAAACTCTATTTTTTCCATAAATTACATAGAGTTTATTACTAAGAGGACTATAACTATAATATTAATTATAAGGTTATTCTTTATAATCAACAATTAAACGTCCTTTTAATAATTTACTTGGAGTTTTCAACACTCTCTGGATAGTTTTAATAGAACAATTTAAAGCCTCAGCTGTTTCAACTATACTATTAAATTCACCATAAACAGTGTTATTTAACGCTTTTACGATAACAGATTTAGATTTATTTTTCATATTTAAAATACCTTGTTTTGTGTAGTTTACTTCTTCTCTATTTAAAGCTGATTCTCTCATAGCTTCTATAGTTTCAGGTGAGAAAGATTTACCTTTATTTAAACTTCCTATTAGTTCTCTACGAGCTTCACTATAATTAGATTTCATTTTAATTCTAGTTATTTCTGTATGTTTATAGCCAAAGCTAGAACCAGCCTCTGTTAATATATTGTAATCAGGTAAAAGAGACTTTAGATAAAAATCTTCTAAGTTCAACAATTTCTTATTATTCTCTTGATTAACAATTTCAGGAAATAACTCTAATATTATGAAAGCCAAATTATGTAAGCCATATTTTTAACTGAATTTTTAACCACTTTACTTCCAGTTAAATATATTAAATGATTTGTAAATCTAGAATATATTCTTCCTGTAGAAGCAGATCCTATATAATAACTTAGAGTTTCTTTATTCAATATCATATAAATACCACTAAGTCCTTTAGTATCTTTAGCTATACTTTTACGTACTGAATCTTCGTGTAAATTGTCGTAAGTAAAGACAGGCTTAAGGTTTTTAGACTTTAAGAAATCATATACTCTATCTGTATCGCGAGAAGTTGAAAAGTATCTTTTATTATTTAAAGTTGTAATTGTTTTAGTTTTATAGTCATTTTGGGCTATATTTAAGTAACCCAGGAAACCTGTACCCATCATAAGAATTAAGATTATTGCTCCTAATACTCATGCTAATGTTCTAGGTGCTCTGTATGATCCATAGTATAATCCTCTACCTATGTGTAAGTATACTAAGAAGAAGAAAGCTGATGCTGTATTACTGTGTAAGTAACGAACTAATCAACCGTTATTAACATCACGCATAATATGTTCTACAGAATTGAAGGCTTCTGCTACACTTGGGTTATAATGCATTGCTAATGTTATACCTGTTATTATTTGTATTCCTAAACATAATCCTAATAATGAACCGAAGTTTCATAAGTAGCTTATATTACTAGGTTGTGAATGATCTATTAAGTATGCGTTAAGCAACTTTAAAAAGGATGACTTTTTAATATTCTCATAGTTTTATTTATAAATTTAATTAGATTGTTAATACGTATATAAATTAATATAATTTATATAAAATATATATGTATTTTTTTATTATATATTATAGAGTAAAATACTCATAAATATATATACTGCATATTATGCAAATAATTATTATTTTAATTTTATAGTTTGATATCCTACGGATAGGGTAATTATAGCTTATATTAAGCTTCTTTACCAGATGTTACATAATTACTTATTCCTAGTAAAACTACTACACATGTAACTGTTATAACGTTTACTAAGTCAAGATATACTGAAACGAAACTAAATATAGATAAGTAGAAACAAACTCCTATTAATATATAAAGAGCGTAATCTGTTACAACTCCTTTACTTAAACCTGATATAGTTTTACTTGTTCTAGTTAATAGAACGTTCATTCCATAAGGACCTACTCATTCTATACTTCCTTTATCTAAGACTTTAGTAGTTTGACCTCCTAAGTCTAATACAGTGTTAACTATATACTTATTATAGAATAATTCTACTAAGAAACGTTGATTGAAGAAACCAAATACATAGTATCCTAATCTAGATAATTTAAAGTCTGTTACAGATTTAGGCATAAATTCTGGATAGATTATAGCTAAAGCTGAGAAACCTACTGTAAAGAAGAATGGTAATAATTTGAAGAAAGTAGGTACAGCGAATTCTGTATCTATTAATATTTCATGCATTGGATGTATGAATATACTATTATCAGTAAAGAATCCTGAACCTAATCCTATAAATATATCTTTAGTTAAGAATCCAAAGTATATAGAGAAAATAGCTAATATAACTAATGGTAAGCTTAAGAAGATATCACCTTCATGAGCATTTTTGTAATAATTCATAGGGCCATTAGGGTTAGCTAAGAAAGTTAAGTATAATACTTTAACTGAATATAATGTAGTAAATATTGCACCTATAGTAGCAATAAAGTAAACATTAATACTACTGAAGTGATATTGACCATAAGCAGATTCTAATATAAAATCTTTACTGTAGAAACCTGTCATGAAAGGAAAGCTACTAAACTAAGACTTGCTATTAAAATAACTGTATAAGTTAAAGGTAAGAATGATATTAATCCTCCATATCTTCTTAGATCTTGATTATCTGATACAGCGTGTATAACAGCACCAGCACCTAAGAATAATAATCCTTTATAAAAGGCGTGATTAATCAAGTGGAAAATAGCTATATTATATGAAGATAATCCTATAGCTATAACCATCATACCTAATTGACTCATTGTAGAATAAGCAATAATTTTTTAATATCTTGTTGGAATAATCCAATTAAAGAACTAAATACTGTAGTAATAGCCCCTAATCATAGACATATTAATAAAACTGTTGAACTGTATTCTATTAAAGGAGATGAACGTATTAATAAGTAAACTCCAGCTGTAACCATTGTAGCTGCGTGTATTAATGCAGATACAGGTGTAGGCTATTATGTTAATTTATAATATATATTGATTATAAATATGCAGTTAATTACTTAACTGATCGGACTATATCTTCATTTACATTAAGAGATGATTTGTTTAAGTTATTTTTAGAATTTAGATATAATTCGGTTATATCATATATATAATTATAAGTAGAAAATGCAATATATATAGACATTAAACACGAAAATACTAATAAAGTTGCACCTATTGTCATTCATATTCAGTTTGTTTTACTTGCTAGGTTAACTGATTTTATGAAATAGGAATGAATTCGTTCACCTCATAGGTGTTTTAATAATATAAATTTATGATTGTTCTTAGCGATAATACTATAAGCATGAGATATTAATAACAAATAAAGGAGAACTGGGATACAACATCTTAATATTAAGACGGAAGTTAAAAATTGAATTGTATCATCCTCTCAATTATAATTTGTTAGAGTTTTCTTAGAAGAATCAATATCATGACATATTCTTGCTATGATATCAATATCTTCAAGAAGACAATAAGCTAAATATACAGAAATTATACTCACTATTACAGTAAAAGTTCAAATAGCTAATATAACTCATATATTATTACGTTTATAAACATACAAGTAAATTAATAATAATAATAATAATACTATAATACATATTATAATATTTCAATTAAGAAAATACATTATATTGTCTATATTATCTCCTTCTTCTATTATAGATTTTGCTGGATAAGAATCACTCTTTCTAGAATAATAATTATTGGCGTTCTTTTGAACCACTGTGTTAAGGTAATTTGCCGCAACAAAAGCAGTTCCACCTATAATACCACCAGCTGCAGTATAAGCTGCTTTTGTTCCAGGAGGCATTGAAGCTACTACCTTAGATTTAGATAGTGCATATATTCCTGCGGAAACTGCACCTCCTAACCCCACACTGGTTCCTATTTCTCCAGGTATTGTTATATTAGGGTTATGTAAATGAATTTCAGGTTTATTAACACTAAGATTATTATTAGAAGCATTTAAACCATTAGATGCTTCATTTATTGCTTGTTTCTTTTCGTTTAAATCCTCACCAGTCATACATAATACAGGTGAAAATATATCATTAATTAATATATATATATTAGGTATAATATAAATAATAATAATATAACTGAAAAACATTTCTTATCTATAATAGCCTTAAATACATTACTTTCTAATACTTGTTCGTTATTATTTAGTCTATTTATATTATCTTTATATTTTCTAATTAATGTTAAACCTTCAATACTATTATGGTTTTTATTAATTATCAATTTATATATTTTTATTCAATTAAAATATGTAATATATTTCTTAGTTTTTAAAGAAAAGACACTAAAGTATTGTACAATAGAAGATAATTTCGTAGTATTTACCACAACATTATAACCATCATAACTTTTTATATAGTGCTTTTTACCACCAAGAATATTTGCTAAATGATCCATATTTTCCGAATTACCTTTTGAGATAAAATATATCTTAATCTAATTAAACTAGCAGTTTGAGTCTTGTTATCACTAATAGAACAAGTGAAACATCCTTCTGCATCAGTAAACCCTGATAATCAAGAATCATTTAAACTAGGTTTGAAGTCTTCATTTAAATATAAAACATTTTCTTTATATTTAATATTAAAAGCTTCTAGTCATAATTTAAATTGTATTTTTCTACTTTCAAGAAAAATACTTCCATTAAATATAGAAATAAGTTTTGATAAATTCTCTTTATCTCTAACTCTATAACAATGAGTTTTCTCTTAGAGTCTTGTATTCTAACTACGCCAAACCCTAACATTTTTTAATCATAAATAGAACTTGAGCATCATTACTTGATTGTGTAATTCTAAATTCCAAGTATCCATCTTTATTAATTATAAAAGATCCGTCTCCTTCGACGAATCCTACAAATCATAATTTAAACAAATCATCTTTCAATATAAACGCTTTACGTGTAGTCTCTGAGGAACTTCTATTGGAATTTCCTGCGGATTGTCCCTCATCTTGAATTTTTCCGATTAAACTATATTTAAGTGGACCAAGATTTAAAACAGGATGTTCCCGCATATAGTAAAGTTTAAGGAAAGCCCTGTTTAACAAACCTTCCATAGCCATAGGTAATCATATATGAAGACCTACTTGTGAACTTTTGCCATAGCACCTATTAATAAGCAAATACCTATTATTGTTATAACATTTTCGTTAATGTAAGGAGCAACTGAGAATACTGTACTATAATCTAAATTCGAAACTTATAACTTTTCAGCTATAACTGGACTATATCTTCACCCCTTAAGGGGGTATAACGTGTAGTCTCTGAGGAACCCTTAAATAATCAAGGATTATTTTTAGTTTCCTGCGGATTATCCATTTTCATCCTATTGTTGTTACAATTTTTAGATTCTATTCTTTTTAATTTTTAAGCTTTGTGTACGCAGTTATATAAAGTTTTCACAATAATCTATAAAAAGACTTTAGGACTTTCCCGCATATAGTTATATAATAAGAGAGACATTACTGTCTCCCACGGCAATTTATTTAAATTGTAAAGAATTCAAATGTGAAAAATCAAATATTTTTTTCTTAGTGTTAAACTCATTTTTAATAGCTTTTATTTTCTCTAAGTTCTCTTTACTTAAAGATCCTCTATGAAGATCTTGAACAAGACATCAATCTTTATATGCTAGGTACTTAGATGAATACAAAGGATAATTATCAAAATAAATACGAAGTATTTCATGGCTTCTTGAGTTGTGAGCCACCGCTGCGAAAGCGTGAAATACTTTATCTTCGGTTTTTCTAGTTCTAGTGTATAGATTTACGGTAAAAATCCGGCAATTTCGCTCATAATATTAAAAAGCTAGATCCACCTTGTTCTAAAGTAACCTCTCTCGAGTAATTTTGTTTTACTTCTATTCGAAAAGAAGTTTGAACACTTGTTCTTAAGAATACTCCATTTTTCTTACGATCGTATATAGTTATACCGAAACACCCATCGGCGTCTGTAAATCCTGCTAATCAGCTATTGCTATCTAAACAAGAAGAATCTATACCTAATAACGGTATAGAACTATTATCTTTTCATTTATTCAACGAATAGCTCTATGTAGTGCTTCTATTTTAGGTGTACGCATATGACCATTAACTAAATTGATTATTTTTAATACTTCTTGTTTAGCTAAAATTTGTAATAATACATGACCTGCACTAGATCTATCTATAATTTTACCTACTTTTAAGCCAGTAGATAATTTTTCTGCTAAAGGTTTATCGTTAATATTAAAAGCAATAATAATCTTTGGTCTGTACTCTTTTTTGTGTATTTTTATCGTGAACAGCTATGTGCCCATCTCCTTCGATTAACCCTGCTAAATATGGAGCAAAAGATGAATTAGAATACTTTCTAATAGTAGTACTAGACATGGGATTAAAATTACTAAGTAACGGACCTAAGCATATATTAGTATTATTCAAAGAATACTGAGTTAATGAACTAATTTTTGTTTTTTGTCTTTGAAAATTTTACAATTTTTTCTGTTACCTAAAGATCATAATAATATGAACATTCCAATTGTTAAGAAAGCATCACCAACTCTATTAGTTAAGAATGCCGATAATGAACTTTGGTTAGCTGCAATTCTAGTGAATCAGAAACTAACTAAAAGGTATGAACAAACTCCTACCAAATCTTTAAATTATATACATAAAGAGCTAGTATATAATCCCTGTACTTCAAAATTAAGCCTTGGTATATCTATAAAGATATAAAGATTCCGACTGTGCATTAAGCAGCGTCTCAGCCACCCACCGTTGAACCAGTCTGTCGCGATCAATAAAATAACCGACGATCTTTAAGCTAACTCTGCTTAGTTGATCGTTTACAACGGTATCGCTAATAATAACTATAACTTTACGTTATGATATATCTTCTATTTTATTATTCCTTAATATATCTTTATTATTAACTATAATTAAATTTTATATAACATAGATTTATGCATATATGGTCCTACTATATCTACTAATTTTACTTTTTGACGCTTATGTATATAAATAACTCATTGATTAAATGTTTTTCTTCTAATCTACTTGTTAATTGAAAATTATTATATAAAACTTCTTGAATATATACTAATTGTTCTTTTTTAAAGCTCTAGTATGTAAAATAGTTTGATTATAAAAAGATTTACTTCCATCGTCCATAATTCAATAAGCTAACCCTCTAGGTGTTAATAGTTCATTAAGATTAGGAATTATTTTTAATTTATTAACATAAAACAAATCATAATAATAATTTAAACAAGGCATAGCTAAAGTTCTAAAATATAAAGATTGAGTTGTAGTATTTCTCTTTTATTATGTCTAGTTAATATAGTGGGTTCCATAGCAGTCAATGGTTTTAATAACTCATATAAACTTTCTAAATATTCAATTTTATCAGGGTAAGATTGTTCTATTCTAAGTCTTGTATTATGACTAAGCTTAGATCTTTCTAAAAATCCGTCTCCTAATATAATACCTATTAATGCTTCTTTTTAATATTGGTTAATATATAGTTGTCTTTATATTCTTTAGAATATTTTACATTAATAGAATAATATCTTTTCTGTATAGGCAAATTAATATTAAATTTATGTCTTTTGTTATTATTTTTGTTATTAAAATTTAATCATTTAAGGCCATTATGGTAACCTTCTCAACCAACGAACATTACTAAGTAATTGTTACCTGTTACTAATATGATCATCATAAAAGTGAACAAGCTTAAGTAACTAAAGAATCTTTGACTGTGTGGGTCATGACTCATATAACCTATAGAATAGAAATGAACTAGAGTACTAATCACTAATACAGGTATTAACATTGACACTGTTAAGCTATCAAATTGGAAATTTCATACCATGTTAAATGATTCACTATCTAATCATTTGAATAAAGTTATAGAAACAGGATTGTTACTAAATCCTATTTCAAAGAAACCGATAACGGCTAAAACTGTAGTTGCCAATATACTTGAACAACCAATTATACGACTACCTGTCACACCGACTTTTCTACCAAAAATCCGGATACTATAGACCCTAATAAAGGTAATATAATAATACTTAAATACATTATTTATATTCTATTGCGATACTTCCTCTTCGTTTTTCCCTTTGCCTTAGGAATATAATTCCCTTAGACAGGTTGGG
This sequence comes from Epichloe glyceriae, assembly GCA_023658535.1. Classification (NCBI taxonomy): domain Eukaryota; kingdom Fungi; phylum Ascomycota; class Sordariomycetes; order Hypocreales; family Clavicipitaceae; genus Epichloe; species Epichloe glyceriae. Next base: position 44,727 of record CP098296.1, on the reverse strand, counting down.
TATTTCCATAACCTCTCAGTTATGCCTGACTATATCTTAAGCAAATAATTATACATAATTATTTACCAATCTCCATTTAGTCGATGAACTGCATACCAATTAATAATTGGTACTTGGCTGCGGATTATCTATTTCATTTCTTCATACAAATCGTTTTTACCTTACAACGAGTCATTACCTGTTCCATTAATTACATTACTGTATTAACTTGGTAGATTTGTCTTTAAGAATTTCCCGCAATTTGAAGATTTTGCCTTATTAAAAATAAGACTAGGCAAAGGTTCACTTCACCTTGACCAATATTCTTCTAGCCCCTTAAACTAATTATTAATATTAAGATAGTTATTTTATAATTTTATTTTTAATTTTAATATTTTATTTAAACCTTCTTCACTTAAATGTTCTTTATTTTTAATAATAAAAGCTGCATGTTTAAAATTTATATAATTTGGATATTTAGATCCTACTATACGATACTGTTCAAAGAAAGGAATAATATGTTCAATTATATGATCAATTCTTGTAACAATAAATTCACAAACATCACGATTTTTATAATCATTTATATAACCACAACCAAAAATATTAATAAAGTGTTTTAATAATAGTATATCTCTTTTATCTTGAGCTATAGAAAAACGTACTGATGTAGATAAACCACTTTTAGTTTCAGATTTTTGTATTGCTATATAGAAATTAGATTTCCCTGTAGCGAAACCTGCTATTCATTCAGGAGACATAGAACTATAGGTTATATTAACATTTGGTTTATTTATAGGGATAGTATTAGGAAAAGCTTCTTTCAAGTTTTCAGATAAACCTCAGTTAATAGATGCTTTTATGTTTACTATCTTTTGCAAGCCTACTAAAATACTATGTTCTTTTTCTTTCATAAGTGAAACAATTTGTTTAAATAAAATATAATCTAAATATTTTTTGTTAATAAAGGATAATTATCAAAGTGAGGTATTATCACATCAATTAAATCTTTAAAAGTACTAACTCTAAATTCTACAGTAGATTTATTATTAGGTTCAGTTAAATAACCTATATTGCCAAAGAATTTTTGTACTGATTTAATTAAGTCCCTATCTTTTTCATGCATCTTTATTTGAATTCTTGGTTGAACAGTTCAACCAGGTTTATATCTATAATCTTTAAGAATCGTTACTACAAAAGAACTTTCAGCATCAAAAAGCCCAGTTATAAACCAGGGATCTAAGGTTGAATTACTATTTCTTATTGTAGAATACTTTCTTATTTGATTCAATAAAATTATATTATTTTTATCCTAATTAGCTTTATTATTATTTACTAAAGCTATATAATTAGTTATAGAAGAATTTTTAGTCTATAAAAGGCTACTAAAATAGCCAAACCTAAAGCAGATTCTGCACCGGCAACTACTATAATGTATATAGCATATGTTTGCCCTATTATATCATCAAGATTAATAGAACTTATTAATATTAGGAATGTTATAGATAATAGCATTATTTCTATTGAAATAAGCATTAATATTATATTTTTCTATTAAATACGAACCCTAAAATTCCTATTAAAAAAGTACTAAAGTTAAACTCATTTTTAATTAAATATTTAATCAAATTATTCTAAACATGTTTAGTATAGGTATTTTAAACAAAACTATACTAGAGGCATCATAGAGTCGAACTACAATTGTGATGGCCGTAACATCAAGTTTTACCATTAAACTAATACCTCTTTTTATCTGATAATTATTTTATCAGTTAAAAATTGCAATAATGCTGTGCTTTAATTAAGCGTTGTATAATCAGTGAACAAATTTGTCTATATTTACAGATTCTATGACTATAGGCATTGAACTGTGTAAGATTCCACATATTTCTGAACATTGCAAGTTGTCTCTACGTTTATTTAATGTAAAGGATGATTTTTTAGCTAATTTATTAGATTAGCATTATGGTATATTAGTAGGATAAAGTATTTTGAATATTTATCTAGTTATTTATAAGTAAAATAATAATCTTTATAAATTTTACCATCTTTTAAACGAAGATTTAAAGATTTTCTATCTAACTTGATGTTTAGAGTATCAAAGTATTTAATTGTATCAATAATACTTTCAAATTCTTTATCAAAATTTTCTCCTATTACTAATATAGGTTTATTTTTTTATTAATTTTTAATGAATCCAAGTCTGTATTAACTTTGAATTTTTATATTCATCAATAATTAATCCTACTTCTTCAAAATTATCAGGTAAATTATTCTCTGAGTATTTACACAAGAAATTATGAAATACTTTTTTGTCTTTTATATATTTAGTTAGAGTGTCTCTTTTAATAGTTAAACCTAATTCTCTTAGATATTCAATACAAGATGTTAAAGAATTGAAATTTAAAGTATGACCTTTGTGAAGCGAATCTACAAATGTATTTCCTTCTTTAATTTCTAATTCCACTGAAATACTTCTACGAGTTCCTAATGTATAATTCTTTTGTCTTTCTTCTAGCATCATAGCTATTAAATCTTTCACAGAAATATTGCTTATTAAAGCAGTAGGTATAGGATAACTCAATAACAAGAATTTATTCAGATATGGCATTTTAGAATCTACATATTTTTACTAGTTTCTGTATGTATCTTTAATATTCTTTTTAATTCTATTTTAGATTTAGCATGATAATAAAGAGTACTACATGCTAGGTCATAAACATAAATAGGATCACCTTTTGAGGATCCTGCATTAACAACTCTTAGTGTATTTAAGTTAAATTCTTTATCTAATAAATAATACTGTTCTAATATTAAAGAATCTTGATTACTAAATTTATTACTATCTAATTTAAAGATTATTAATTTAAAAGCTTTTAGTCCTTCTTTGCGAAGTAAAGGCAAAAATTTACCCACTAAAGGAAAATCTCCTTTGAAATAGTAGTCCATTCTACGTCTTAATAAATTAGATGAACCTACATATTTCTGATTTGAATCTTTATGTATAAAGATATATACACCAGAGAAACCTTTATATTTAGATTTACCAGTTAATTGATCTAAAAATTGATTATTTTCCGGTGTTGATATAGGAAGGTCCATTTCAATACCTTGAACTTTTAATAATTCTTCTAATTTTGAATTAGTAACTGATAAATTTTGATTTAATAATACTTTATTGATAACTGACGAAGTAATAGGTTTTCCACTATTTATATCTTCTAACGCTATAGACTCAGGGTTATTTACCTGAGGTCTAATTGAATTAAAGGATCTACTTGAGCTAAAGCATCTAGTTAAAGATACAGCCGCTATAGAACCTAATCCAGCACGTTTATCAAATATGAAGTGATTATTAGAAACACTTCTACTAATTGTATCATGCAATACTACAATAGTCTTTCATATGAAAGACAAGTGTTTCTTGTGTTGGTACTAATTATTTATTTTACATTAAAATAAGTTTAGCAAACTATTGTAGAGATCCCTAAATATAATTAAATTAATATATATCTATTTAACAAAAATACAAATATTCATATTTTTCTGCACTCTTTCAAGTGGGGTTTGACTATACCTTAAGCATTATTAATTATAATAACACCAACCACCGTCTAGTCGATGAACTGCATACCGGTACTTATAAGTATTCGGTACTTGGCTGCGGATTGTCCATTGAATAATAAATCTTGATTTTACCGTACCACGAGTCATTACCTGTGCCATAAGTTATGTTACCATACTTACTTGGTTAAGATTCCTTTAGGAGTTTCCCGCAATTTGATGATTTTTAACCGTAGGTTCACTACAGTTTTGGCCATTGTTCGAGACCATAGAATACACCTTCTCTGTTAATAAATACTGATACTTGATTTAATCTACCAGGATATGCATCAGTTTTTATACCTAATGAAGGACATGCAAATGAGTGTATAACGTCTCCAGATGTTATAACAAATCTGATATGTGTTAATTCAGGAACTATAACTCTGTTATCCACTTCTAACATTCTTAACCCACCGTCTTCTAAGTCTGATTCTGGTACGATATATGAATCAAATTCTATAAATTCTTCGTTAGAATCTATAAAATCAGGGTATTGATAGCGTTGGGTCGACTACCCGCACCGTGACTATAAGCTAGCTGGCAACGATCAGCCTCCTCCGAACCGTACGTGCAAGTTTCCCTGCATACGGCTCTCCATTGTCCACTCTGATGAAAGGTAGTTTTACAATTTTCTATCTAATAATTTGTTTATTGATATTCCATCGTATTCTCCTCTATGAATTTTCATATGACAATCTCTACATACTGGAATTTGTTTTCGATTAAGACTTTGCATGATTTTTCCAAATCCCATTGCTTCTTCTTTTTAATATGTTTTACATGATGCATCTCTACGTAGTCCTTCTCATCACATATGATACAAGCCATGTCTCAGACGTGGTTGGATCTTAGTGCGAAAAAGGTAACATTAAAAGGGTCGAAGTTAAAGTAACTCTGTAAATCAAAAGTTCTGTTTCTTTTCATGGTTTTTGGTTCATATAAAGTAATCTCTTTTTCTTTGTTTCCAGTCATGAATTTTATGGTTATTGGGTTACCGTATCTTTTTCAAACCTGTTTGGGGAGATATTCAGTTTTCTGGCTAATGTGTTTACAGCAGAGAACTTCAGTATTCATATTACTTGTCCTAGTTGATTTCTGTTTTCAACTGATTTATAATATTCCAATATTCCACGTATCACTCAATTATATCTTCTTATAATATCTTCAGGTTTTAAATATATCCATTTAGTTACTGCCTTAGGAGTTCTGTCTTTCTTTCAAGCATAACCTTGATCGACTAGTTTCGAGATCAGTTTTTCCATAGGTGCTTCTATAATGACTGAAGCATTAGAGGGTCTTCTAGTTTTTCCCGTGCTCATTAGATATGATTTTTGTGATTCTGTGTAAATTCTTGATCTTCTAGATATATCGAATCCCAGATAGTGTATCTTCACTTGAGTTACGTGAGTGATCTTCGTTTTCTCTTGATTTAATTCAACCTTTAGTATGTCCCTTAAGAAATCATTGGCCTCATTTTTTATTTTCTTCGCTAATTCTTGGTCCCCAGAAACTCCGATGATTCAGTCGTCAGCATAACGGTTGTAGAATACTCTTGTCCCTGTGCTATTATCTCTAATAACTGAGGGTGTCTTTTAAGTTTATCACATAATTCGACTAGAGTATTTTTATCCTGTTCACTTAAGTCCTTCAAATTTTCTAGCTTCTGAATTTGTCTTCTTAGTCTTTGATATTCCGGGTTGTTTTTTGAAACACTTTGTTTTTCTGTATATCTTGTTATGAGATCTTCCATGAACACGTCAAATTCGTGTAAATATATATTCGATAGTAGAGGTGATAGAACCCCTCCCTGTGGAACTCCTAAGTGAGATCTAGTATATTTTCCATTGTTTACATATCCTGCTTTTACTAATTTCCAGTATAGGTCGATCAGGTTTTGATCTTTTACTTTTATCATTAGTAGTTTAGCTAGGATTTGATGATCAATGTTGTCAAAATATCCTTTTATATCTCCTTCGATTATTCATGTAACTCCATTTCATTTTCTGACTTCAAATACTGCTGTTGTGGTGGATCTGCCTGGTCTGAATCCATGTGAGTGGTTAAGAAATATTGGTTCGTATACCATTTCTAGCATCATTTTAAATACTTCTTGTATGATTTTATCTTTTGGAGTAGGGATACCCAATGGTCTTAGTTTTCCATTTTTTTAGGAATGTATACTCTTTCCGAGGGTTTGAATTGGAATGTTCTATCTTTTAGTGACTGTATTACATCTTCGGCTCATCTTAGAGATATAGCATCCAAAGTTTCTTTGTCTGTACCGGGAGTCATATTCCCTGGTTTAGATTTCAGTGTTAGGTACGCAGCTTTGTAGATGTTTATGTCAAATAATTGTTTGTATGATAATTCTATATCTTGTTTTATCTCAAGATTCATTTCTTGTCTAGTATCCAACGAATATAATCTTATACCGGCAGGAAGTAGACAAGAGTTGGACAACTGGTTCCCTTTATGATTACTCACTACTACGGAACCTCCGTTCCCATAGGGTTTACACCCCTTAGAAATCCTGAGTTCTTATATGGTACGCTATTATTTGTTTTAGGTTTTATGTTCGGTCCTACCTGTTGTAGTGATCTTTTAGTTGTAGATATATTCTCCAATTGAACTTTAGAAAATATAACTAAATAATCCTTTAAACTTCCAATTTGGATTAGAGCAATGCTAACTCAGAAAAACATATATAAATAAACCGTGACAAACATAGGTTGGCAAACGTTCTTGAAGATGGAAGAGTCTTCTCAGAGTGCCTTTACAGACATGCTACACTCCCCTAATCTTTCGATGTCGGATAAGTCTGTTCCTTTATATTCCAATTCTACAGGAATAGTGTTGTGAACACAACGTTCCATATAATTAAACGGCGCACTTCAATATCATTGGTGACCTTCTGCTAAAACAGTCATTGAAGGATCGTTTACTTCATCCATTAAATATAATAATTTAAATGAAGGGAATGCGATTAATATTAATATAACAGCAGGTGTTATAGTTCATATTAATTCGATTAAAGTCAAAATACTTATGCAGTTTCCTACATAACTGGACTATATCTTACCTATTTGCATAAGTTTCCACGTCTAGTCTCTGAGGATCCTACTCAATAATAAAATTATCTTTGGTTTCCTGCTGATTATCCATTGTTACATCCATTAAGATTGTCACTATTTAAAAGTACTTAAGGCTTTAGGAGTTTCCAGCATATAGTGGAATTTGATTCATAGTTATCCTAATCTTTTATAATAAGTTGAGTAGCCCCTGCGAAGCAGGCTGCTTCTGCAGAGAATTTATATCTATCTTTATAGATCTCTCCTGAATTTCTATATCTTATAATAGTACTACCACTTATTTCTAAAAATTTACCTGCTCTTCTGGCAGAAACAAAACTACCTATTAATTTAAAACCTTCTGATGAACATTTTTCATATATATATATAGGATTACCTCTTGCCAAACTCATTTTTAATTTAGTTTCTTCAGTATGAATTCTACCTAAAGCTTTTTGCTTCATTAAATCAATACTAGATTCCTTATGAGTTTGACCAAATAAAGGATTATTTTCTTTTAATTTACTTATACTCATTAAGGCTTTAGTTTCATATGAGGCAGTACGACCAAATAAAGCTGATTTTTCCTTCACATAAATTCCTTTTAAAGAATCACTAATTTTCATTTTAGTTTCTTCAGTATGTTTATGGTTAAGAGAACTTCCTGCGATCTTTAATGTATTATATTTAGGTTTTAGTTTATCAAAATAATACTGTTCTCTATTAACTAAATCCGAAATTTCACAATATTCTAAAATTGTAATAGAAAAATTAGAAAAACCGTATTTAATTAATGCTCTTGAAATTACTAAACTATCTTTATGTTTTAAATAACTAATATTAAAATAATTTTTAAATCTATTAGCTAAGTTTATAGATTGTCCTATATATATATCGTTTGTTAATTTATTAGTAAACATATAAATTCCTGATTTATCTTGGTTTTCTTTATAAATATCTTTTCTTATAGAAAAGGGATTTTCATATACCTTTATATAAGGCACATTAGAGCTTGCGCAGGCTTCAGAAGAGCTGTCAGGTAAAGTACTATAAGTACGTGTAATATTATTATTAGAAATAGAAAACTTATTATTTTTAGTATACTTTTGAATAGGCACTTCTCTACCGTGATTTAAGTATTTGTGTGATATAGGTGCTTTTGCTGCAGCAAAATTTCTTATTATTGAGAATAATACTCATCCCACAGCGAATAAGATTAATACTAAGTAATACATAATGTTATCATGTAATTCTATTAATCCTTCCATTTGCGGTGTAGCACTGTCTTGGAAGTAAATACCTCAAGCTACAGGTGCGTCAAAAGATACAAATGAATTTAATAAATTTTTCATTGCGAAGCTTGTAATAATAATAAAATTTCTAATTATGTATAGAATAACAAAGGTTATTTATACTTTGTAGAATTGTTTTTGGTTAGTTATACTAACATTCCTACCCACCCAAGCCCTTATAATTAAAAATAATTTAATTATCATGTATTATGCAATGTATAATAAAAGTAATGACATTATTAAACCGAATACAATGATTATTTATTCTTTTAAAAAGTATTAATGTAGATAGTAAATATCTTTGACATATTAATCCCCATTTACTAATGTTATAAAATTTAGAATAATCATTAATATTAAAGCAATGATAATAAGTAAAGTGTTAATAAATACATAAGTATGTTGTAATTTAACTCTTAATTTAATAAAAGAAGCTAATTTAGGATATTTCTGTTCTAAATTAAGCTTATCTATTAATTTATTACCATATACAGAAAATAATATGGTAACAAGACAAGTTAAGACAAAAATAGAACTACTGATATTAATAACCAAACAAATTTCTGTTATAGTTAAATTTGATAAATAATTATTGAATTCATTAATTAATTTTATTACATAATTATCATCAGCTAATTTGTTTATAGAACTTACAAATTGACTGTATTTTTGTTTACTTTGTCAGTTATTTCTTGAGCTCTTTCAAAAGCCCTACCAAATTCTTCTTTATAAGATTCGAAGAATTTACTAAAATTTTCGTCAACATTTTCGCTAGGTTTATCTCAATACTTTTTATTTATATTTGATAATTCATTAAGAGAATTTTTAACTTCTTTAAACGAATTTTGCATATCTATAATTTCATTTTTATCTTTATTAGTCTTTTCCATATTATCATATAATGAATCAATTTTTTGATTCATATCTTGAATATTTCTATTAACTTCTTCAGCTTTTTGTTTACTGGTAATTCTTTCATAGAAGGCTTGATACCCCAGAACAGTACCTCCTCCTGCAATATATTTTCATATAGAATTAAAATTAAATTTCATAGTTTTTATAATAATAAAATTTCTAATTAAAATAGAATTGTTTTTTGGTTAGTTATACTAACATCCCTACCCACCCTAGCCCTTATAATTAAAAAATCTTTAATTAATACGTATTATGCAACGTATAATAAAAGTAATGACATCATTAAAGCGAATAACGCTGTAGCTTCTGAGAAAGCGAATCCTAATATTGAGTAAGTGAATAATTGGTTTTTTAATGAAGGGTTTCTAGCAACACCTAAAATTAAACATCCGAATACTACTCCGATTCCTACTCCAGCTCCTGCAACACCTACTGTTGCTAATCCTGCTCCTAATATTTTTGATGATTGTAACATAATATTTGTATAATATTAAAAATAAAAATCTCGTAAATTGTTATGCTTTTTAGTTAGAAATATAAATTTCACAAAATAATAAAGACGAATTTAGTGGCGGCTACGCCTCGTAAATAATACTTTATTTATATTAGCTTTAGCTTGTTTAGCTGCAGCATAAAAATTATTTAATTATTGATTATTTGTTTTCTATAAATGTATTAACAAATTTTTTTGATTTGTTGAAATAGTTATATGATTGTCTACTATCTATTTTTAAGGCTCCTTTACCTAATTCGAATACGAATCCGGCTGTTATGATACCTATAAATAGTAATACTATTATTAAACCGTATACACCATTTTCATATCCACTCATACCAAAAGGATATATTACTAATATTTCTAGGTCTAATATTAGATATACTAATGCAAATATGAAGAATTTAACTCCGAATTGAGCTCTATTCTGTCCTAAGAAACTGTGGAAACCACATTCGAATATACTATATTTCTCTTGATAAGGGTTATGAGGTGCTAATACGAAATTAAGAACTAAGAATAAGATAGCTATAGCACATACAAGAATAAATAAGAAAGTTACGCTACTCATTTAACAGTTAAATAAGATTTGTACCAATATGGTACCCATGCTTAGCCATTCTTTATTTATGAATATAAATGATAATATTATTAATGTTATAATAGATATAACAAAAGCTATTGGACTTGAGATAGCTATATTGTTGTATTTGAAGTTTACACTTCTAACAACATTTCTATTACTGTCTAATACATTACCTTTTAATGTTAAATTTTCTAATAAAGTATTTACTTTATAATCTGGTTTACTGAAGAATATTTCTTTTATTATACCTAAGTAATAAATACCACCTACTACACTTGTTAGTATAGCTACTAAAGATAAGAATACTAATCCTTTATCTAAAGCTGCGCTTAATACCATCTGTTTACCGAAGAATCCTACTAGAGGAGGCACACCTACAAATGAGAAGATTGTAATAGCTAAACTTATAGCTAATACTGGATTTATATAGAAGTAACCTTTTAATTGACTAACTAATTGTATAGGAGAATTAGTTTTATCCATTAATTCTTCATGTTCTTTATTATCACTAGTATAGCAATATAAAGAGAAACCTATAGCAACTAATATAATAAATACGTTTAAGTTACTTATTGTATATTGTGTTAAATAGAATAAGAAAGCTTGTGTTGATTCAACACTAGAAATACCTAAAGCTAATAACATAAATCCTACGTGAGATATTGTACTATAAGCTAATAGTCTTTTAATTCTGAATTGAGTTAAACCTACAACTGTACCAACTATTAATGAAAATAATGAACTCATTAATAATATAGATGTTCAGCTCATTTCTGTAGCCGAGGGCTCGAAACGATTATTAGTATAATAAACTAATTGTAATAACAGTATAAATATAGATATTTTAGCAATTAAAGCTACAAAAGTAGTAACTATTGTAGGTATTGCGTCGTATACATCAGGAGATCAGAAATGAAATGGTGCTGCACTTATTTTAAATAAGAATCCTATAGTAAATATTACTAAAGATAAATTTATATAATAAGGTTTGTATCATAAGTCTGTAGAACTTACGTCACTTATACTTGTAATAATGTATAAACCATCTAAACTTGTACTACCTGAATTGGCATATATTAAAGCTGTACCTAATAAATGAACTAGAGAAGCATCCCTATTACCAGAATACTCCCTTTTCCCGAACCGTACGTGATAGTTTCCCATCATACGGCTCTCCAGACTAAGCATTAGATTCGTTACTTTGTGTTTTCTTGTTATTCCTACTATGGTGTTCCATGTGACATTTTCTACATAACGGTATTTGTTTACGTTTCTTCAAAGCCATGATTTTATCTATTTCGTTGGCTTTAGGATTTAAATCCTTCATCATACGAACATGATGCATCTCTACTCTGTAGTCCGATTCACAAACCGCACATGTAAGTCCTTCCAAAGAAGCTTTTGATATTCCCTTTGCGTTAAATCTTAGCGATATATCATCTACTTTATAGCTGAATGCGGCCGTATTGATTCCTAGGATAATTTTAGAAAACCCGTGTTTGTCTTGACCCTTAAGATCTTTACCAAATGAAGCAAATATCTTTGCTTGAGTTCCCGCCTTGAACTTTGCTGCCAATAATTTAGCGCATGATTCTTTCAGTATGTAATGTACTTTGGCTGATAAATCATTAAAATTCTCCGCAAATCTATAATATTGAGTAATACCTCTGTAAACAGAATTATATAATATTATTATTGCATCTTTTGGTTCCTGCATTCAAATGAATTTAGGGTAAGGCGTATTCTCCTTTAAAAACCCATTGTTAGCTAATTTCTTTGTAACTTTGTCTATCGGTGCAGTAAGTCTCATGTTCTTAACATTTCTGCTAGGAACTCCTCTTCTGACAGAGTATGTTTCGTGAGCACTTCTTTTTATTCTGACCGATAGGAATTCCGCGTGTTCTTTATTAGCATTTGTGATTTTGGTTTTCGTTTCCGAAAGCTCTAAACCCATTGATCCTTTCAAAAACACGCTAATCTTTCTCATTAGCTCTTTGCAGTCATCTTTAGATCCTCTCACTCCTATAATTCAATCATCTGCATATCTTACATATTCCAGTTTTTTGAATTTAGGGTCTATTTCTAGCTTAGAGGGTATCAATCTTATGACCTTTTGTAAAGCTAATTTATCTGGGATAGTTTTAGCTCTTTCTTTCCTAATTGATAATTTCTTATATGTAGGATTGATAGTCGCTCTGGAACCCACATCAAACTCTTTCTTTAATTCTAATATGAATTTATCGAATTTGTCCAGAAATATATTGGCCAAGAGAGGGCTTATTATAGATCCTTGTGGAGTCCCCACCACCGAATGCGAGAAAGTATTGAATTCCATGTATCCAGCATTCAAAGCCTTACGTATTAAATCTAGGAATCTTACATCTTCGATTCTTTCGTTAAGTATGCTCATAAGTTTGTCATGTTCTATTGATGGGAAACATTGAGTAATGTCCCCTTCGATAAATCATTTGGCCATAACGAATTTCTGTCTTGCACTTCTCAGTGCGGTATGACAGCTTCTGTTAGGTCTAAACCCGTGGCTGTTATCTTCGAATGAGGGTTCATATATCGCTTCCAGGATCAATCTAATACATTCTTGTACCAGTTTATCTCTGGGTGGCGCTATAGTCAATGGACGTTGTCCTCCGTTTGCCTTTGGAATATATACTCTTCTTCCTGGTTGGAATTTGAACGTATTTTCCTTCAAACTTTGGATAATCTCTACTATAATTTCTTCGGACATTCCGTCGAGCGTAGTAGGGACTATCCCCGGAGTCATGTTACCAGGCTTACTTTTTAATTTTTGGTAAGCCGCGTAGTATAATTCTCTATCATATAACAATCTATATAATTTATCTTTCACTATGAAATGTTTATTATCAACACAAAGCTCGTTAATCTTCTGTATTTTACCAAAACCGTCAGTTGATACTGTACTGGAACTTCCAGCGATGTTGGAGTATCTACAGACACTTAATCCTGGAGCCCTTCCCGTAAATGGTACTACGACTCCTCTGTTACCATGGCCCTTTAGGGCTTTAGGCAATCCCGTAGTTCTATCTTTTACTTTTATTAATCCGTCCTTAGAGCCCCAACTCTTTACGTTATGAATACTTATTGTATCCTGGTTGCAGTTGATCCATTGCACAATTCTTCACCTCAAAATCGTGCACAATGCATATATTCTTATCCAGACTGAACATAGTCCTCTTGTAGAGACACCTGGTAAATTGGGTTCGGGCAGTATAGCTCTGCTCATAGACGGCTCGGCTCGATGGGCTACTAGACCTAACTGGATCAGTCCTGTCCCACCTTCTAACAGAGATGCTAAGTTCAATGTCGGGCTTTCCCTTCACCTAACTCTGATGCCGGAGTTATATATGAATAATAACTAAGTCTTTTAAACTCGTAGTAAAAGACAGCGCAACGGCGCACGATAAAACAAGAACTTAATCCACCTAATAAGAAGTATATTAAACCTCCTGTAGTAGATAATTCTGAATTTCTATAAACAGTACTTAATATATATAAACCATAACTTTGTAATTCTATAGCTAAGAAGATAGATACTAAGTCATTAGTTGACATTAAGAATACTGCACCTGTAATAATAAATAATAAAATTAACGTGGTAACTGGATTTATCATACAAATTCTAAATAATGAACTTTGAACTTTACAACTTGAAATTATAACCTTTAATTTAACTAAATCGTACCCCTAATCGTAGATATGGGTCGCTTGCACAGTTAAATTAACCTTACAATTATCTATTATACATTCCATCTTTAATAGCTTTTATTAATACAATTCCTTCTGATGTTAAGTGCACTTTATTTTCTATTAAAAGAGATGCTTTTTTAAATCTTTCGAGGTCTAATAACTTTACTCCCAAAAGAGTATATTTAGATAAGAAAGGTATTAATTTGAGGTTAATGTCCACTGATTTAGTGATAACTAATTCAGCTGATTCACGAGAATTAGGTTTTCTAACTATACCACATCCCAAGTATTTTACAATTAATTCTAGTAATTCTAGATCTTTAATGTGTTGACTTAAACTAAATATTAGACTTACTGCATATCCGGCTTTTCTTTCCTCATTAGGATAGAGAGAAATAAAGAAAGACCCTTCTGCAGTTATAAATCCTGATAACCAATGAGGATTTAAGATAGGGGATATCTTAAACTCTGGTACAGTAGCAGGATTTATGTCCGGAAATTCACTTTTACTATCTCCGGTAGTCCTTTGTTTAAAATAGCTCTTAAAGAGAAGATTTTGAATAGACCAGGTAAGGTACTATGTTCCCCCTTTTCCATAAGAAGAACTATCTCTTTAAACACTAAATAATCTTTTAATTTAAGAGAAAATAAAGGATACTTGTCAAAATGAGGTAGGATATATTTTATTATATCTTTTGTTGAACCTACAGTATAATAAATTATACCTCTTTTACTAGTATAGATTTTACCTGATTTAAATAAAGTTTTAATTTGAACTAAAATATCTAAATCTTTTGAATCTAACCCTATACTAAACACAGGTTGAATCTTTCACCCTATACCTGATTTTTTTTTAGCAATAGAAACAGAAAATGAACCATCTCCATCTGTAAACCCTGTTACAAATCAAGGGTTTAAACTAAAACTATCTTCGTTATTAGTATATAATTCAGATACAATAAGATTTTTTGAAACTTTAGTTGTTGAATATAGTTGTTTATTTAGAATTTGGTTAGAAGGGATTCCAGCTCAGGTAATTCTTTCGAACCCTCTAAGAGTATACCTTAACATAGGACGAGTTGTTCACCCTATGCAACTACCATCTACTCGTTGCTCTTTTACAAATAAAGTGTTATCTATATTTGATTTAGATCCGCGATTACCCATTCCTTTTTCAAGAATCTTTTGACTTGTTACCATACATGAGTAATTAATTCATCCACCACGGTAAAATTCAACCAGATTTGGTATCAAAAGCTTTAGGGCTTCCCGGAATTTGGCAGTTTTCCCCATAAATATTACAGCCTCCCAAGCTGTTGTTCAGGGTATTCTATTATTTTAAGATGTTCTCCCATTTTATTTATTATTTTTGTATTATAATAAACAAAGTTATTAAAGATTAAATCTTTTATAGATGAATATTCTGATACTCACACTTTTCTAGGATAGAAGCTAGTTAATGTTAATATTAATATACTAACTAAAAATAAGAAAATATGGAATATTTGTGTTATATTTGTAACTAATAATAAACCTCCATGTAGAGCTATACCTTTAGTAACTACACTTAAAGAGGCTATATCATTTAAGATACAATATGCTAATATAATCATAGCTATTCTATTATATAGAATAGAGATATCACGTCTTAAATTAACGGCATTTGAAAGTAAAAGAGAAATAATTGATATTATTATCATGACTTAAATTAATATAAAATCTGCACCCTAGCTAACATAGGGTTTAGCTAAAATAGCTAGCCTCAAGGAAGGGTCGAACTTCCATTACAGACATATGAAATCTGAGTTTTAACCTGTTAAACTATTGAAGCTTGATATACTAATTAATTAATATACCAAATATTTATTTAGAGTAATATATAACTACTTTTTAGATGCTTTAACTATATCAGCTATAATATCTATATTTTCCTGCTGCTGCGAAGCAGCCAGCACAAAAATAAGATATATATAAACTTAATAAGCTAGCTATTATAAGTAATATAATAGCAAAGATTAGAAAAATATTATTAGATTTACTTGTAAATTTTAAAGCTTTTAATATAAAGTAGTGAACCTTTTCACCTAGAATTTTTTGAAAATTTAGAATTTTCATTGATTATTTACTACTTTATTAGATAAAAACAAAATAAATATACTTCATATAAACATTATAATACAAATGTGTACTACATAATTAGCATTTAATAAAGCCATTATTGTATCTATATCTGCAGAAGGCTCAATTGAAAAAGCTGCAGGTCCATCATCACCGGGTTTAGGTAAACTTGGATCTAATTTAGGTGAATTGGGTGAACTTGACCCTGTAGAACTAGCTCCTGCTTTCGAATAATTAGATTCCTCTTTACTTGCATTAACTTAACCTCTTCAGTAAAGCTTTTGTCAATTTTTTTATTTATAATAGTATTAACTGTATTAACAGTTGTAGCTATCGCACCTGTTAATAAAGCAGTTCCGGCCATAATACCATTTTAGCTAGAGGTGTTATTCCTGCACTACTTTTAACAACTTTTGCTGCACCTGCTGCACCTGCCCCTACGGCTCCCGCTAATCCTAAATTAACAAGTCCAGTTGATATAGAACTTGGTATATTTACATTTTCGATACTTACATTAGTATCAAGTTTAACTTTATTTGCTTCCTCTTGTACTTTTTAATCGTTTCATCATCTATACAATAAACATAATCTGTATATAATAGACTAATTACTATATATATACAGAAAATACAAATACAAGTAAAAATAAATTCTAGTGTATAGAATTTTCATATAAATCTTTAGAAGGATTTTCCGAATCATCCTTCTAAACAACTAAATATTAAAATTGATGAAGGAATTATTATATAATAATTCAGGGTCGCTTTAGCTTTAGCTTATATATTTATACCTATGGACATGCATTTCATGGTTGTACTTCGTATAAATAAATGAAAATAATTATACTAAAAATACATATTTAATTTATATAAAATACATATAGAATACACATATATATAAATCTAATAGCATTTTAACATTTAAGCAACCTAGACTTAAAAGGGTGGATACTTGGACTCGAACCAAGAACTTACTGTGCCACATACAGTTGCTCTACCTGTTGAACTATAACCACCTTTGTGCTGCTGCTGCTGCTGCCTCCAAAAATTATGACTTACCTATTATGCCGAGGTGATTCGAACACCTACTAGTAAATACCAAAAATTTATGTCCTACCTATTAGACTACGGCATATTTTACTACGTATAGTAGTAGAGACTATGAATTTTTATGTTTTTTTCATCCATCAAGTTAAATCTTTGAATTTTGTAAACTATTTATTATAGGCTTGTATTTGATACTGTAGCTATAATTATTTTACTTGCTGGTCTTAATCAATTACCACCTAATACGCCTACGGATAGAAGTCCTACTATTAATGCTAAACGTGAAATATATCTATTTGTAGTTCCTACTAAAGAAGTATCTTCAAAGATATTATTAACCGTATTTAAGTTTTCTTGAATAAGATCGTCAACATTAGGCCTAAATGAAAATTTTCTAATTATGTCCATAGCATTATTGATAATCATATTATTATGATGTATAAAATCCATTCCTTGAGCATTATTAAAATTAATCATTTTACCAAAAATTAACGGATTAATATTATTTATTATATTAGGATTAATATTATTTATTATATTAGGATTAAAATTATGTATTATATTAGAATTCATATTATTAGGTATTCTGAATATATTCATAGGATTAGGATTAATATTTAAATTTAATCCAGGATTGTTAATAATTACATTAGTTTCAAGATTATTTGGATAATAAGTTGATCATGTATTTACAATATCTGTATTTATACTATTTGGAGATTGTAAAGTCATCATATTATTTATCTCTTCACTAGATTGACTTCAAACATTATTATGATAAAGATTATTCAATATAGCATCTTGATAATATAAATGTGTATTAAGAATCTGAAAATTATTATTTATAGTTAATAAAGCAGAATTAATATTAGCATTTACAGCATTAATCTGCACTGATAATATAGGTATAGTATCTGATAACAATATTAATTCACTTCTCATACCTAGACACAGACTAAATAAAGTATTAATAGAATTTTGTAAAAGGTCAATTTTGTAAATTAAAAGTAGACTTAAAGTTAAACTAGAAAATAATTTAAATGTATTATAAAAAGATATATATTTGATTAAACTAAATAGTTTTTTACTACTAAGATATAATATATTCTTTATAAAATATTTGATAGACGGATTTAAATTTTTAAATAGTGTTATACCCTCAAAGAATAATAGTGATAAATTAGATTCTAAATTTATATTAATGTTTTCCATGTTAGTATCTAGTAATTCATTATTTTCAATAACTAAAGGTTTTGTATCTACTCATAAATTATTTTTATTATATAGTTTCATTCTTTTAGAATAACTATCCGGATTAATCGTAATATCAACATCATAAACTTTAGTTCAATTTCAGTTTACCTCTTACAAAGTCTTTTCTTACAGTAGTAATAGATTTATTTTTAGTATACATATCTTGATAATCTTTTAGAGTTAATTGATTCTTATTAACACCTTTAGCCTTTTTAGTTAATTCATCATTATTATCAATAATACAATAAGTTTTGTTACTAATAAAATAAGCTTCTTTAACTTTATGTTCTAACTTTAGTTTTCCTGCTGCTGCGAAGCAGCCAGCACGTCTTTATTATTTACCATACTTTCAGGTAGTTCTATATTAGTAACTATACTATCAGTATCTGAATAATAAATTTTCCCTCCCTTGTTTAGGATTTCTAATTTAATTTTAGACATATGCATTCTACCATAAGCTGTTATAGCAGCACTAACAGCCACTGAAACATTATCATAACCACTACGTTTACTATATTCACGGTTAGCCAATAAATCTGATAATTGAGCTATATCTATACAAGATTTGTTACATAGATCTATATCAAGTTCTTGATTATAATTTACTAAAGATAAAGTATCATTAAGTTGAATATGTGAATTTATGACTCTAGTAGAAGCTATTAAATTCATTTTTATATTATCGACTATTTCCGTAATATTAGAATCTAATCTTAAACCAAATCTACCTAGTAAACTATTTAATAATAATTTAGTTACATTTTTCAAAGATTTTTAGTATCCTTATTAGACTTAATTTTATATAAAGTATCTATATAAGATTTAAAAACATTTTCATTTTTAGAAAAACTATAACCTTTAATAATTTGTATTTTATAACCATATTTATGTGCTAATTTTAATTCTTCACTAAAATATCAACCTTCTCATTTACCTAATGGAAATAATAGACCTTTATCTTTAGTTCTATAAGGTAATAATCCTATATATTTAACACTAGTATTAGTTGTATCAATTTTACAATAATAAAAACCAAATAAGTTTTCTATATTATCAGGTGAAACATCGTTATAATATTCAGTATAAGTACAACAAAGCCCAGGTAAAGAATTTAAAGCAATATATGGATATAAACTATTAACATCATAATAAAATAAATTCTTACCTGTAGGTTTATATACTTCTGTACAACCACCATAATAAGCTTGTTTAATATCTTCATAATATTTTTATTATTTATTAAAGGTATATTTTCATCATTATAATGATATCTTCTAAATATTTTACTAGCTAATCCAGAAATAGTTAAAGAGTCTGTAATATTAATATTAAATGTAAAAACATAGTCTTATTAGCATTATTAATAACTTGAAATAAACTAAGTAAATCATCTTTAAGATATTTCAAAGCTTCTTGTTTAAAATCTCAAAAAGGTTTATAAATAGCTTGTTTATAAGTATTT
Source organism: Epichloe glyceriae (assembly GCA_023658535.1). NCBI lineage: Eukaryota > Fungi > Ascomycota > Sordariomycetes > Hypocreales > Clavicipitaceae > Epichloe > Epichloe glyceriae. The sequence continues at coordinate 25,182 of CP098296.1, read as the reverse complement.
ACATCTCCATGTAAATCATAATATTTGTATTCAGGAGTGCTGCTTCGCAGCACACCTTTATAAAATAACGTATTTTCATTAGCAAAATCATGAGGAAAAACCTCCGAAGCGTGAGAGAGGAGCATTTTAATTATTTTTATTACTATGCCAGATAACGCCTAACAATTTTTAATTTACAATGAAATTTATTTTTATACTAAAAAGTTATTTTTCTAATACCGTTAATTTAAGACGAGGACACATAAATATTTTATATAATAGAATAATTATGTTTTTTTATACTATTGTAGTTTTAATGATTTATCCTCTTTAATTATATTTAGTCGAAGAAGACCTATATATGGAGGTTTATTATTTGATACATTTAGTACTAAACAAAGAGTTAATAGAAGTTATATTAGTACTTCTAAACGTTTGTTTTCAACTTTAAATACAAATACAAATACTATAGCAAACATTAATAGTAAATCTAATAGAAGTAATATATTAACTAATATTCTTAAGAGTTTATTGATTAAGTGTGATAATAACAAATATTTAGCTAATAATGATACACAAATTGAGATTGAAAAGTTAGTTTTTGAACAATATAAATTACTTTTTGATGATTCTAAAGCTTCTTCTATTTCAGGGGTTAATTTAGATTTATTAACACCTAAGTTAAAGAAGTTTATATTTTCCAAACAAGAAATTTTAATTTCTAAGCTTGACGACTATATATTTTATTTAAATAATGCTAAACTTAAAAAGATGAACATATATTTAAAGAAGTTATTAATTCTTTACCTAAAAATAGTATAGTAAATATATGTATATATTATTTTCTTCAAATTTGTACTTTGAAAAGTACTGATGATATTGATAAATTTCAACTTTCTCGTGTTTCTATAAATATGGGTGATGCATGTATTAAAATCTATTTATTGGAGAAAAAGACTCAATATGAATATGAAAAGTTTAAAGATGAAAATGAAAAGGCTGAAGGGAGTGTTGATCACAAAAATACTGATAAAGTAATATTTAAAAACGAAGTATACAGTTTGATATAGTCATTTCACTAAGTCCCATCCTGAATTAAGTCAGTCTTTGAATGATGATAAAATTTAATTTAAATTAGGTGCAGTTTTAGTAAAGCTTTTACTAGAATATGAATTTATCGAACAGGATTTAAAATATAAAGCTCGAGATGGGTCAGTTTATGTTTTAAAAGTTGATGATAATCTTATTCAATCTCGTGTTAATTCAACATTAAATTTACCTTTAAAATTACCTATGATTGTATAACCTAAAAAGTATACTGAGAATATGGTTGGTGGTTATTTATTGAATAATATAGATTATCAAGACGAATTAATTATTCATAAGGGTACTATAAAAGATAAATCAGAAATTAAAGAACAAAATGTTATTTATAATATGATTAATAAAGTTAGTTCTGTACCTTATAAAATTAATAAATAATTATTATACTTCCTTATTTTTGATAAACATAAATTATTAATTGATTGTAATGAAATAATAGAGATGGAAAAGAATATAGAAAATATGACTAAGACTCCAAAACCCAATTAACTTCTTTAAAAAGTAAATTTCATTTACAAGAAACTATACTTGGAATAGCAGACTTTTATAAAGATTTTTCTAAGATTTATTTTCTTTTAAGATTGGATACACGTGGAAGAGTTTACTGTGATAATAACTATTTACATTATCAATCTACTGAGTTAGCTAAATCACTTTTATTTGCTAACCCTAGTGTAATTTCAAAGAAAAATTTAGATGATACTAAATACTTAGAGTATTATGGTGTTAATTGTTTTGGTAAGGATAAAATATTTAATAGTGCTAAAAGTAAATGAATAAAAGACAATCTTGATAATATTTTAGATTATGAAAATGGTATATTATTAAATAAAGCAAGGAATAAACTTTTATTCCTAGGATTTTGTAAGGAGTATAGGCGTTATTATGAATTTTTAAATGATGAAAATATATTTTATTTTAATACTTATTTACCTATTCAACTAGATGCTACTTGTAATGGATTTCAACACTTAGCGTTATTAAGTAATGAAAGTATTTTATTTAAAGAGTTAAATTTAGTTGTGGATAAGAAGAAACAAAATGAACCCCCTAAGATTTTTATAACTTTTTAATTTATAAATTAGATATTATGTTCGACAGCGAACCTAATAATGAAAATTATAAAAGATTAAAGGATTTTGTATTTGATAGAGTTTACCTTAAAAAGCTATTATGACTATACCATATAACGTATCTAGAACCAATATGATGAAATATATTATTGGAAATTTGTGTGAAAAGAGATAAAGATGGAGTAGTATGATATTCTAAATTAAATACAAATAAAACTTTAATTAGTAATAAGGATATCTCTGTATTGGTAGGATGTATTTACTATATTATAAATAAGGATTTTGAGAAAGAGATTGATGAAATATCTTAAAAATATTGCTACTATAATGACACTTCTAGGTTTACCTATAGTATGAAATTTACCTCATGGTTTAGTAGTTAGACAAAGTTATTTAGAAACAAAGTCTATCTCAATTACTCCCTTTATAGTAAAGTTAAAATAAACATACAAATGACAGATAAGAATAAATATGATAAAAATAAACAAATAAGAGCTTTAATGCCTAACCTAATCCATTCTTTAGATGGAAGTTCATTAAGTTTATTATACAATAAATTGGATATAATCTATAATGCACCACAGTTTTTGTGTGTTCATGATTGTTTTGGTACTACTTTCGATAAAGTAAGTACTCTAAAAACTATACTAACATCAGTATATATGGAAATGTATTCATATGATCAATATCTACAAGAATTTGATAATAATATAATAAATTATATTGAACAAACAGGTAAAGTAATCGACAAAGAAAAGAGATTTGTTTCCCAGCCATGACAAATTGATCACCATCATATCTGATTTTAATTAAAGTATAGTAATTGTTATTCTCAACTAATTTAGAAGCAATATGTTTAAGAAAGATATCTTTCTTAATAATAAATTGATCAAAAGATTGGTTAATATCTCTGTCAATCATACTATAGTTATTATAACTAGTAGTATTAAAAGTGAATTTCTGACAAGAAGTCAAAAATTCAAGTGTTTTTTAAAAATTGTATTCATCATATTTATTGTATTAAAAAGTGTATATGACAAGAACATGGATTTAAAATCGTGGACCCTGTGCAATAAGCACTAAGGGAGTTCTCTCACTACGGGTAAGAAAGAGTAATTAATAGCAAATTAAAGAAAAATTTGTTAAACAGAGTTCTTTCTTCCATGGATGTCAACCCAGGATTTATTTAGAAATATTCTACCCTTACAGTTAGTACTGTAATCTAAAGGTTGTTCAACCATAGGTAATTTTAAAGATAAATCTAACATTTTAAATTTAGGAATTAAATTCGCTATCTCAAGATGGACTTCAACATAATTAATCTTCTGAAATTTCTTGTCAATTCTATGAGTAACTAGTATTACTTTAACTAAATCTAAAGTATTTAAATAATCAAAAATACACTACCTAATTTCAATATAAATTGATCATCAAAACTAAACTGGTTTTTTCATTGACCATAGTTTTTAACAGTATTTTGTTTTTATAATTAAAATATATATATTCTTGTATAATAGTTTTCCCAATATCTAAACAGAATGAAGTTAAAGTAGTAGGATGTTCAAGATGATCTTTCTTAGTGATCAATCTTAAATAGACACCCGAAGTTACTTTAGCAATGATGTCAATCTCTTTTCCAAAAGAAGTTAATACTTCATATTCTCTAGAATCTTTTTCAAACTATTAAGATGTTTAGGGATATATTTAAGTATATAATCATATGCATGAGTAATCTTCTTGTTAAGATGTGGAATAATATCGTGTAAATTAAAGCCATTAAATTGAATATTTTTATTATTAATTCCTAGTTTAATATGGTCAAGAATAAAATATTAAAGTTTCTTTTGTTTATCTAATTGAGATAAATCATTGGTATTAAGAATAATCTCGATTTGATTCAAAACTGAATAGTTATCAAAATATTTAGCATAACTACCTAAATTATTTTCTGTGCGAAGCTAGCAAAAGAACCTCCCTGTTGTACTACAACAGTAGTAGATTTATAATTTTTAGTTTATTAATTGTAACTAAAGTGTGTTTATATACTAGAGTAGAACCTGCTTGCGTTAATATATTATATTCAGGTTTAAGCAAATCTATATAATATTGTTCTATTTGTATTAAGTTACTACTATCACAATGAGCTTTAGCTTTAGCTTTAGCTTTAGCTTTAGCTTTAGCTTGCGCTGCTGCTGCAGCAGCAGCAGCAGCAGCCGCAATATATCTAACTTAAAATTATGATAATTGTATTTTAATAAAGCTTTATAAATATTACTGTAATATTTAAGTAATTCATTAGTAATATTACTTATAGATAGGTATTGGTATAATCTATTTCTCAAATTAACAGCACTTCCTATGCGAAGCAAGAACTTTTACCATTAATCAAATTATATCGTAGCCCTATCCTGAAGGGGGTACGGGGTCAGATATATTCCTGATTTATTGTTATTACACTTATATATGTATGATCTATTTTCATAAGGGTTATAGTAATAAACTACGGGAATTAATTGTAAGCTTTTATTCTAGGCTTGAGTATTCATTTTAATAAAAATTTATAAGGTATATATACATCTTTAAATAACTAATTATGATATTCATTAAATATCTTTTTATTACTAAAAGTTCTATTATTTCTATATAGTATAAGGTAAACCCGACTTGAACGGGTAAGATATTATTATCCAATAGACCTAAACTATTTATGTCTGCCAATTCCATCATTACCCTTATAGAACTTGTAGGAATCGAACCTACATTTTAATGATTAAAAGTCATACGCATTCACCATTATACTAAAGTTCCTTAAAAATGCTCGAGGTAAGACTTGAACTTACAACAAAAATAGCTTCAATATTTCACTCTACCAATTGAGTTACACGAGCTTGTTAGATACTAGGTATCTTTCTTTTAAGGCGCAAGCTCTTTATTTAATTTTTATATCTAACTAATGTAGATAATCCTACATTTAAAAATTCAGCTGCTTCTTTATTTCCTAAAAATACTGTCTCCTCATTTAATACTGTGTCTAGAACTTTAACTTGAATAGATCTATTCATTGACATTTTTAACAGGCTTTCAGGAGAATGATTTTTACCATAAAAATAAGTTTCTTCACCTTTACGTAATACAGCTATCTCTCTCATCTTTAATTTAGCCTCTTCTGTATGTTTACGTCCCAGAGACTTTAACCCTATACATGATTTGGTAATTTCAGTATGTTTAGCCCCTTCTCGAGAATAAGCTATTTTTAATATATTATACTCAGGTTCTAATAAATCTATATAATATTGCTCTCTTTCTATTAAGGTACTTATATCACAATATTCTAGAATATCTATACTAAAATTTCCATAGCCGTATTTTAGTATGGCACTGTAAATAGCACTAGATCCTTCTGCTAGTTTACGCTGAACAGAATTTGTAGAATAATAAATGCTAAATCTACCTCTAATGGATTTAGCTGAACCTATATAACTTTTATTTGTAATTAAATTATTTCGTAGCCCTATCCTGAGGGGCTATGGGGTCAGATATATACCTGATTTATTATTATTATCCTTATAAAGAATAAACTTGTCCCTTTCTGCATTAAAATATGTTTTTGTGGTGCGCAAGCTATCTATGTTATTATTCATTGTGTTTTTCATTGTTTAAAGTTATGCCCTTGTTCACTCTTTCGAATTTATGAGCCATGATGTTAAAAACCATTACCAAGCTCCATTTATAAATTATAGATTACAGTTCTTTGGGTCTTCATCTAATCCTTAATTAGGTATAATAGAGTTATCTGACCTTCACTAATTTAGATTTAAATTGAACTAATTTAGTTCACTATAAGATCTAACTTCAACGTTCTGCTCGGCCAATTGAGCTTCACGAGCTTATGGAGATATCAGGAGTCGATCCCGAATTAACGATATGCAAAATCGCAGTTTTACCAATTAAACTATATCCCCTGTGTGAGAGCTTTATAACACTAATAAAATATATCCGAAGAAGGACTTGAACCTTCAAGACTAGAAGTCTACAAAGCTTAAGTTTGTTGTGTTTGCCAATTTCACCATTCGGACTAGGGCTAAAGTGACTTGAACACTTATTTTTACTGTTATGAGCAGCATGCTTTACCGATTAAGCTATAACCCTTTTTAAATTAAAATAATTTAAATTAATTTTATATAGTATTCTTTATTGTTAAATAATATAGGTTTCTCAGCTTTAATTCTTTTTCTAACTGTATGAGAACTTATTTCTAAGAATTTTGCACAACTAGTTATAGAGTTAAAAGTTTTAAAAACTAAGCCTTGTAAATCTCTAAGTTCTACTTTCATATTTTTCTACTGAAATCATATTTATTAGAAGATTTAATCAAGATTCTACCATCTTTTTGTTTTTCATAATTAGATGGTCCATTTAAGATTACCTCTATTTCCGAAGAGGTAAAACTTCTTTCTATTTTAATAGGTTCGCTAGTAGAAAATCTATTATTATTCATTTTACTTATAACAAAATTTATTAAGTCTTTTCCGTCTTTTGTATAATGTAATCCTAGTTTTTAATTTTGAATATAATTTTTCATAGCTTTAGCTTGCTATTATTTTTTTATAAAAAAAGGCACAAATAATCCAGTTCTTTCTTACTATGTCAAATCATAGAATCAAAGAAAGGTATTAGTACTTTATCTATAAAATCATTATTTTTAATAGATAAAACATAATTTGATGCTTCTGGTCTAGTTATATTTACATTGGTTATGTAAACAAAACCCCATGTAATTCTTAGATCATTAAATTTAGCTAAATTAATAAAAAATTTCTTTATTGCTTCCATTAGTATTAAATTACCTTTTTGTGTGCGCTGCGCAGCTTCGCTATGAAAATTGTAAAATATTATCTTTTTAATAATATTAAAACTACCATCACCTTCAATAAACCCTAATAATCAATTAGGTGTTATATTAATTTTATGATCGTCTGGTATTTCAAAGGTAGTTCTTTTACTATTCATATTACTTTTAATCTTATCCATTTCTAATACAAGTTCTGGTGTTTTAACTTTAGTATTTACATAAAGTTCGAAAGCTTTTTAAAATCTAAGAAGTTAAGATACTTTGTTGTATTTAAAGGATATTTAGTAAAAAGTTATAAAATGGATTTAATTTCCTTTTGAGAAGTTATAGAAAAATTGCAGAAGATTCATATATAGTTACTTTACCTATTCCTAAAGTCTTTTGAATAAAATATAGTACAGATGCGTCATCTATATGTAACTTTATTAAAAATCTAAAAGCAAAAGTACTATTAGTTTTAACTAATAAAAACAGCCTTCAGCGTCTGTAAAGCCTCTTTATCATTCAATAAATTCATTAGAGAAGATAAATTGGTTATTTTCTGAATTCGAATTTTCTATAGTTCTAAATTTCTTGACATATCAAAGTTTAATTTTATAATATACTAAAAATCGGTTCTTCCCCTTATTTAAGATATAACCAAACTGACATAAAAAGTTAAAGATTAGAGGAAAATTGATTTTCTCTCTATAGCACGCATAATCGTAGGTAGTTCGTTTGGCATGTATACACTCAACTTATTACTGTAGAACGTAGAAATCTCTTTTTATTAATAAATTGCGTAGCCGTAGTAAACAATGTACTACTACTATATCTGGTTCACAGTTGTGATGTTATTTTGTTCATATTTAAAAGTATATATAAATCTCTCTTTGGCCACCGAGAGATTGGGCGGCTATGGTTATAAGGGACTTCCCCATAGACTGAAGTTTTAATCTATAACCTTTTCCTTCCATAGAAAATATATTAGATAGGCCTTTCAATAAATATATAAATTATATATTCTATATAGATAAGTACTGTTATGAGCAGTATGCTTTACCGATTAAGCTATAACCCTATATATTACTAATAGATCTAAAAAAACGCGGCTAAAGGACTTGCACCTATATCTTTCGGGCATGAACCGAATATGTTTCTATTACACTAATCCGCTTAGACTAGACAGGGATCGAACCTGCGATGGTAGCATTGAAAGAGCTATGTCGTAACCACTTGACTACTAATCCTTTTATAGTTCTACAACTATAATTCACGACTTCTATTCATCGTTGATTTAATCTTTAAAATTTTATCCAATCCTTCTTGAGTTAAATGATCCTTATTTTATATAAATTCAGCTGCTTTAATTCAATCAGCAAAATCCTGAGATTTTACCCCTAATATTAGATATTGTTTAAAGAAAGGTATAATCTTAGTATAAATATCCTTAAAATTTGTACACATATAATATCCTAAATCTCTATTATTATAAGTACGGTAAGTACCGCAATTCAAATAATTTATAATAGATTTAAGAAGATTTTCATCACGAGTATGTTGTGATATTGTGAAAACTAATTGAGCTCTAGATGCTACTTGATTAGAAGATTTTCCTATTCTTATCATCAAGAATGACCCTTCCCCGGTAGTAAATCCAGATAATCAACCACCATGTGGAACTTCTTGCTTATTAATCAAATGACGAATAGCAGGAATAGTTTCTATAAAACTATCTTTTAACACTTTAGATAAACCTGTGTTAATACTTGCTCTTATATTTACAATCTCTTTAATACCTTCATCTGTTAAATGCTTACCATCTTTCATCATAATTATTGCTTTCTTTCATAGAATATAATCAGCAAATTTTGTAGCCGGAGGCTACTAATTAAAGTATATTTATCATCAAAATGAGGTATAATTGTATTTAAAAGCTCTAGCTTCGCACTGAGAATTAACTCTAAAACTATATGCATTTTTACCATTAGGTACTATCCGACCTACACCATTTAGTTGTTTTTGAATAGATTGTAATATTTCTAAGTCTTTTTATGTAAATGTATTTCAAAGAAACCTAATACCTTTCAACCTGTTTTAAATCTTTAATTTTTAGTTATAGAAATATAAAAACATCCTTCAGCGTCTGTAAACCCAGTTATAAATCAATCCAGGTTAATTTGACTCGATGTTATTTTAAAGTTTTGTTGTAATAATTTTTTCATTTTAAATGTTTAATTGTATTGAATTTAGTAATAAAAGAATGAGATTTATTAAAAAGTCATCCTTGGATATAACGCGGATTAGCTCGTAGTAAGCGTAATCACTTGACTACTAATCCTTTTTGTGCTTGCATGCCAGCATGCCAGCATGCTTCTATTATTTTTTTAGAATAAAAAAAAATAAAGGCAGGCTAGCGCTAGCTAAAGCGAAAATAAGCCCAATGCAAGTATCGCACTTGCTTCTATTGATTACAAAACAATTGCATTACTTTTATGCTAATCAGGCATGTATTGATATATGTATAAATAGTAAATTATTAAATTAGTACTTTAATCTTTAAAATCTCTAGATTCTTACGGATAAAGCCTATAAATTCGTAATATTATATTACGTATATTTAAGAAATATCTTAAGATAAGCTTCGTGCCTATATGCTTTCAGCACTTATCCTTAACCAACTTAGCTTTCCTGCCGTGCTTATGCTATACATTATCTTAGTGAAAGAAACATCCCTATGTATTATCGAAATAATACAGATATATATAAATAAATATATATATTTAATATTAGGTAGGCTTGCTTCGCTAGAAGCAGCCTACACATAAACAACAGGTAAACCATAGGTTAGTAACCATAGTTTAACAATGTTAAACTCTTCTTGTTCCTTGCGTACAAAAGTTAGTTCTTATTTTATTCTAATTCCCCTAGAAGATAGAAACCATACTGTCTCACGACGTATTTACTGTGTGTTATCATATATTTGTATAATATATTTCCATTTTTTCAAAATGGTTCAGACTATGTCTTCATATAATGAAATTATAGTATGAAAATATTTAGATGTATTTTATAATATTACTGTTTAGTATGTTTATCTAATATATCTTTATAAGAAAGAGCTGAATTTTTAAATAAATATACCTTATTATAATCAAAATCATGATTTTGGTTATTTTCTAAGTCTATTTTATAAAACATAGAAGGATGCATGTGATTTCTAATTAAATCATTAACTTTTGATAGTTCACTTTTACTAATAGTAATAATATATTGATTATTTCTGTCATGAACTACCTTAGTTTTGATATTAAATTTATTAGTTATAGCTAATGCTAATAAATCTACATCTTCTTTAATAAAACTATTTGTATATATACGTATAATTTTATCTGGCAATTTTAAATTACCATCTCCCATTATAAGATGAGCTAAAACTATAGGTGTTATTAACTCATCTATGTTAGAAGGAACCGACTTTTTACCTTTACCATAAAATAATTCATAATAATAAATTAATTGAGGCAAACTTAAGGTTTTAAATTTAATAACTTTATTATAAGAATTTGTCTTTTTATTATATACTTCAATGAAAACAGGTTCTGTATTTATATAAGGTTTATATAAATTATATAAAAATTTTAAATACTCTTTATCTTTCTCACTAAAACTTATTGAAAGACGTACTCCACTTGTAGGAGAAGTTCTTTCCAAAGAACCATCACTTAATAATAATCCTATCATTACGTCACCTAAATATATAGGTAACTCATTTGTTATTCTTATCATTTTATCTTTTTCAGATAAAGATTCATTTTTCATAATTGAATTTAAATATCTTATTATTGTTGTTTTCTTCATACATTCTTAATTAATATTTCTTTTACTTTTGTTATATACTATAATCTTCATTATATGTCGGGCTTTTTAAAAGGATTATTGCTTACATATTAAATCTAATATGCTACTCACCTTATAGTCGTTGAACGTTTTTATATATTTCATATAAACTTCGCTTCAAGTTTACTAATTAGTTAGTAATTCTTAAAATTAACCCAATTTTCTTAAATATTAGTAAATAACTAATAATTTCTGGGCTAAATACTTTACCCAGCTCATGTAACTTTTTAATCGACGAACAGTCGCACCCTACATAGTTCCTGCGTCCATGAGGATAAGTTAAGCCGACATCGAGGTGCCAAACCGCGCACTCATTTTGTACACTCTTGCGCAAATTAGCCTGTTCTATATGTTATCATATTTTTATTATATTTCCATTTCTTTCAAAATGGTTCAGACTATGTCTTCATCTTTATTAAGAGCTTGCCCTAACGCAAGCTACACACATATTTTAGTATCCTTTAATATTTATTTACCTCTTATTAATCTAACACTAAACAATTCTTCCTTTATTCATTCCTGCTTTAATCTTTTGTATTTCTTCTAAACCTAAAGGAGTTAAATGAGCTTTATTTTTAATTAGCTCAGCTACTTTACATCAATCTTCAAAATCTTGTAATTTAACACCTAATACTTTATTTTTTCTAAAGAAGGGTATAATTTTCTCATCAGAGAATTTTGTAACAACAAAATCTATTCAACTGAATTGAAAGTGAATTTTTTTCTTAATATATCCACAATCTAAATTAGATATTAAATTTCTCATTAAGACTTCATCACGTATATGTTGAGTTATTGAAAATACTAATTGTATACCTATACCCATTTTAGTGTTAGTTTTATAAGTATTAACAAAAAACTTCCTTCAGCACTTGTAAAACCTACTAATCAATTAGGACATACAAGTGCTTGGTTTGAATAACTCTTTAATTGCGGGAATTACATTAGGAAAACATTCTTTAAAACATCAGATAAACCATTGTTCATCGAGGCTTTTATTAATCCCTCTTTAGTTAAATGATTTTTATCTTTAACTATATTATAAGCTTCCTTAAATAACTTTAAATTCTCTTATTTTTTTAGTTATTAATGGATACTTATCAAAGTGATCTATTATTATTTGCGGCCTTTATTTTTTTATAAAAAAATAATAGCAAGCTAGAGCTCTATTTAAAAGATTCAATTTTAAATTGTAATGCATTTTCATTTAATTCATGTATGTTCCCTGCATTAAATTAAGTTTTTAATAGTTCTAATATAGCTTTATCTTTTTATGTAAATTTACTTGAACACGTAATTTAACTACTCAACCCGTTTTACTTTTATCGCTTCTAACGATAGAAATTATAAAGCTTCCTTCACCATCTAAAAATCCAGTAACAGCTCATGGATGAATAGTCATATTATTGTTTATTGTTGATTAAAAAAATCTCTAAATTATTGTACTTTTTAGTGCTGCTGCTGCCTTGACAAAGTCCTATTTTATAAAGTAAAAACTAAGAAGGGACAATGTTAGAAATATGAATTTCACAAAATAATGAATAATAATAAGAATTACAAATTCTACTTTCCACCAATTCAACCTTTAACTGCGAACGCTCCAATACGACGTTTAGATTTAGTTAATGAATAAGATACATTGGAGTTAGAGTTTCCTCTAAATAATACTGAGCTTAAACGTTTGAATGATGAATCTACATTCTTTAATCCACCTTTTCATTTTAATGAATAGATAGATCTATCAGCTCTATAACGTTTAGTCAATCTACCTTTAACTTCTAATCTTATACCACTCATATTTTTATAACCTATTGAGTTATAAACTGTATTATGTATTTCTTTTTATGCTGCGAAGCAGCAGTTTCATGTACATTGTTTAATAATCCATCTAAATTGCTATTAGCATTTATATTAGATATGATTTTTAAATCTTTATATTTATCTAAGAATAAATCAACATTGTTTTGACCTTTAACTAAAGTTCTTTCTTTTATTGTATTTATTTTAGGTAAATAAGCTCTATTTAAAATACTAAACATACTTTTCATATGATTCATTCTTGTCTTCTTTAGTTTTAAGGCTAAAGCATGAGTGAATAAGTCAGTATTATATGCTATAGATTTTAAATTGATTATATTATATTCTATTTTCTTTCCTATTATTTTATTTAATATATTACTTAATTTAGGTAATAATATTTGATTATTAAATTTGTATTGATTAAGAGAATACATTAAATCGTATTTTCTTAATAATCTTAGATATGTTTTTCAATATCTATTTATTATTACACTTCATATTTTTTAAGATAAAGATTCTTTAAATTTATAAATTGATTTAAATATTCTAATTTAGATTGTAAGAATTTTCTTTTAGATATCTTATCTGATATGAAAGCATATTCGTTTTTATTAGTTGTGCAAGCTAAAGATACATTTAATATTTCGTAAATCTTATTAATATTATTTTTATATAATAAGAAGTAACGTTTTATTAAATTTTTACTTATTTTTTTATTTATTTTTAAATATTTCTTCTTTAATAATTTCTTTTCTCTATTAACGGTAAATAATGTAATTATTGCTTTATTATTCGTATGTTTAATTTCAGCATTACTTACATATATTCTTCTTAAAAATTACGTCTTCTTCTTAATAATATAAACTTTTTAGAACCTACGTATTTATGATCTTTGAAATACAAATTAAAATAACTTTGGATTATTTTATTAATATTTACATCGTTCATTGGTATATTTTTTAAATTGTTTTTATTGTAAGAATAAACAACATTTTTTCATTCTTTAGAAAAGGAAGGTAAATATTTAGTTTTTCCTATATCTCCTACTTTATTTTTTAAAGTAACAGTTTTAGAATTATTATTTAAATTGTTAGTAAATATTTTCATATATTTTATTTGTAATTAAATTTCTTTTATTTTTGTTTTAAATATGTATAATAAAAATGTTGGGTAGTATTAAAGGATTATCGTGTATATTGCATAACACTCACCTTATAGTCGTTGAACGTTTTTATCTTAAAATTATGCTAAGATAAACTTCGCTTCAAGTTTACTATTATAAGTAATTCTTGAAATTTACCCAATTTATATTAATAATTTTATATGTTTGCATGCATGCGTGCGTGCAGGTATACACCGTACAGAGGTATAACTTTAGTTAACCATACAATATAAAATATTAAAGGACAAACATCCCTAGCGTAGCTTTTCCAATAATCCAAGATCTTTCCTTGTTGCATCTTGTGATCCTATGCCCTGCTTACGCAACTGTAAGATTTGTAGATAATCAAACAGTAAGGCAGGATTAAGCCGTTGAGCTTTTTAGATATTGTAAACATAACTATTTAATAAATAGCTAAAAATATTAGAAGAACTTCTCCATAATATTTTTATTATCTCTAATTTCTATATAGTGAAAATCCTACCTAATCTTAACTATATTTACAATAAATGCAAATATAATCAATTGTATATGATTAAAAATAAGAATAAATTCTTATTCAAAATTGCAAACAAAATATTTATAAATTTTTAGACACTCCTGTTTACTCTTTACAGGGTCTGTGCCCCACATAAACTGTCCCCTAGCGATAGTTCCTTACCAAAGGGTACCTACTATAATAAATATAGTAAGTTGAATTAGGCTGATCTACTAGTATAAGCATACAGACTATAATTTAACAAGTTGACTCAGTAAAGTCACATAAACTATAATCTACTTATACTCCTAAACCAATTCATTCATATGAAAGAAAAATAAAGGTTTCTCATTGTCATAAATCAATTACCTTATAATCTGAAAATTGTCTATCATAATCTATAATTAGTGACAGTAAAGCTGCATAGGGTCTTCTCGTCTAACTAGAGGTAAGCAGTATCTGCACTGCTATTCCAATTTCACTGGGTCAATCATAGAGACAGCTGTTGTATCGTTACACCATTCCGTTTCACAACTTTTGCCATAGTATTATACCTTAGGCTAGGTTATTGTGATTATTATTAAGCTTAAGTTACTTCATTTCATTTAAGCACCAATTTCTTGGTAACTAGAGCACACCTTACAAAATTAAATTTGAATTTTGAAGAAGCATCTGCTCGTTGCTCTTTTACACATTATCTCCGATAAGAGGTGACTTAGATCCGCGGTAACCTATTTTCCTTTCGTCTATCTCTTTTGATATTACCATACCCCTATTGATTAGATGGGCCATTTTAGTTGTTTTGAACTAAAACTTGGTTAAAAGAGCTTTAAGGTGTTCCCGGAGTTTGCTTCTTTAATTGCACAATATATCAGTTTCCTAAGCTGATTATCTATTAAATTGGTATTTTTATTCAAAATATTCTATTTTATAAATTCCTTTAAATAATTTACCACTTTCAATGTAAGCTTTTATAGTTTGACCTGTTGTATTTATGTCAAGACTAAAAGATAAAGCAGCTTTCCTAATTGTAGGATATGTAACAATAGTACCAGAAGGTATATGAGTTACTTTTACTGCTATACTTTTTCTAATTATTTGCTCATCATTGAATTTACAGATATAACCTTGATAAGGTTTACCTGTATCAATATATCTATATAGAGTGGTTTTGTTAGAAGGGGCAATAGTATTTAAAAAATTTACACAATCTTTAATACTATTAAAATATTTTATATCTTTATTATTGCTTTCAGATATAAGATGGATCTTTTTACCCTTTTCTTCTAACCTTTCTTTATCTAACATAGTTATTACATCTTCAATACTCATACTACAACTTTGTGCACTTTCGATAGGTTGATTTGTGAAAACATATTTATCTAAATAAACAGAATTATTATTTATTATACTATGGTGTATTTTTAATTTAAAAATGAAATCTTCTTGGATAGAAGATGAATATATCAGCTTAGAAAAATCCTTAGTATACATATATACAGTTTTAGATCTTGAACCTGAAATTTGATTAACTACTCTTAAAGTGTTAAGATTAAATCCAGGTTGTAATAAAAAGTATTGTTCTATACTAAGCTCTTGAGAATAAGAATAGTTTTCAATTAATGGTATAACTTGTAAACTAAACGCATTCACACCTTCTTTTCTAAGTAATGGTATAAATTTACCAACATCAGGATGTGTTCCTTTAAAATATCCAATCAGTCTACGAGCTAATGAAGAAGAAGATCCTACATACATACTGCCCGTAGAAATATGAGTTCATATATAAACTCCCGTTTTACAACGTTCATTTCTTATTGTTCCTATAGTATTCAAAAATTTTTCTGTTTTTATAGTATTTACACTTAAATCATTAAATTCCAATCTAGGTTTACCTAAAATAGTATCTAAAATATCTTGAGATATAACTACATTAAGAAAAGATAACACATTATTAACTTCAACAGCAGTTATTAAATAACTACTATTGATATATTTCATAGCTAATGTATAAGAACTGTAATCAGCCCCTGTTCTACTTTGTTTTATCAAAGGTCAATTCTTTTTAAGTAAAGTAGAACAACTATGAAAACGCTGCTTTAAACGCAGGTGTTGGTAAATTTTGAATTGTTTATTTCTTATAATTGTCATATTTAATAGTCGGTGATTTTATTCATGCAAGACCGCATTTAACGGCCAAGGCATTTCGCTACCTTAGGACCCTCACGTTAAGGCCGCCTTTAACCGGGGTTTCCGTCGACATCAAATAGTAGTATATTAAATTATCTCTGTTAACCAGCCGGCACCGGGCAGATATCACACTCTATACTTAGATTTTTCATCTTTCAGCAGAGTGCTGTGTTTTAATTAAACAGTCGTACAACATTATTTCATGCTTCTTCCTCTTTACTTGATATTAATCAAGAATAATGAGCCCTCCTTATTCCGAAGTTACGGTAGTCAATTTGCCGAGTTCCTTTCGCTCCATATATTTTATCCTCAATTTATTAAGGATTAGGCTAATATGGTTACCTAAATTTGGATATTTTTAATAACGATTCGAATTCATTCTTAATTTAATAGAACGAATTTCATCTAAACCATTTTTATTTAGATGAGCTTTAGTCTTCATTAATTCAGCTACTTTTACAAAATCGTCAAAGTCGCATTTCTTGCTCCCCTGTAAAGAGTGAACATGG
Organism: Epichloe glyceriae; assembly: GCA_023658535.1. Lineage (NCBI taxonomy): Eukaryota > Fungi > Ascomycota > Sordariomycetes > Hypocreales > Clavicipitaceae > Epichloe > Epichloe glyceriae. The sequence goes on along the minus strand of CP098296.1, from coordinate 8,156 downwards.
AAAAACGGTATAACATATTTTATAATATCAGCCAATCCTGTTATCATATAATCCAGGACTCCTACAGTAGGAGATTGTGGGTAAACTTTACCTACTCTGAATACATTTGTAAAGCTTTCTAATAAAGCTGTATTTTTTTATCCTGTGTGATTTTAAATACTAATTTGACTCCTTCACCTAATATAGTATCTTTTCTTTTGTAAATGTTTATAAAAACATTCCTTCACCTTCAACAAATCCAATCACCCAATTAGGATCATTAATAGAAAAATCTGTTTTTATAGGTCTTTTAATCGGATGAATAGTAGGAAATAAAGATACAATTGACTTAGGCATAGTACCAAAATTCATAGAAGCTTTAATATTCATAATTTGAGTTAATCCTTCCATAGTTAAATGTTCTTGATTAACGATTAATTCTACAACTTGTTTAAACAACTGTAAATCTGCTCATTTGTCTGTAATTAGAGGATAAGTATCTAAATGTTTTATTATAACTTGTACATCTTTAATAGATGAAACTTCATAAAATACTGCCCCATCGTTACGTACAGCAACCCTACCTACATCGAAGAAATCTCTTATTCTTTCTAAAAGATTCTTGTCTTTTTATGAAGAGAAATTTGGAAAATTGCTCTTACACTTACACCTAATTTCAAATTTTTATTTTTTATGTTAGAGATATGAAAACAGCCCTCAGCATCAATAAATCCTGATATGTAATTAGGGTTAAGATTATTATTTTTGAATTTTTGATTTTTCATCTTTGTCGTTTATTTGTGTAAAATTTTTACTATAAGGATAATCTATTACACTCATAGTAACCAGGTTCTGTCGTTTGGCCTATTATTCTTTACCATTTAAGGATTCACCTTTCCATACCTGGATATTTATGCCTTTTCATTTTGTATTTCAATATACTTCGAGTGATACTTTCAAGACATTATTATTTAAATTAATTTAGCTAATAATTGTTTGTTATTAAACTTTTTATCCAAATTCCAAGTTTCCTTGGGGGCTAGAGTACACCTTACAATATTTATTTACAAAATATTGAAGAACCGTCTACTCGTTGCTCTTTTACAATAATATTTTTACTTATTATTGACTTAGATCCGCGATAACCCATTTCTATTACTAGAATCTACCTAACTTGTTACCATACCTGAGTAATTAGTTCAGCCACTCATATATTTTCATATATGGCTTGGTATTAGGAGCTTTAGGGTGTCCCCGGAGTTTGATTCTTATTCACAATGTGGGAGCCTAACCCCTACTTTATGATTGTTAGCCCATTTACGCCTTCGTATTCTCTACTAGCTTACTTGTTTCAGATTCTAGGTACGGTTATTCTTCATTTATAATAAACTTACGCTTACTATAAATATATTTACTATTTTTCCAGTACATTTTACACTAAAATGTCGTCCTTAGTAAAAAGATTTTCTCATCGTTTAAATCTTTAGATAATATAAACTTAGAGGCCGTTACTTAAATATATCCATAAGCTTAAGGCGGAAAATTTTCTTTTAGTTACTCATGTCACCATTCTCACTTGAGTTAAATCATTATCATTCTATTTAAAAAAATCAAACTCGTAATTTAGCTCAACGTTCTGCTACCCCATTAAATTATAATAATATTATCATTATAATATATCATGGACAAGGTTTCGGTATATTGTTTAGATCCGTTAAATTTTCGATGCTTTTATAACTTAACAAGCGCTCTGTTACGCACAGCGATCAGATTTATCATCGGAATACAAAATTTCATTTTTGTGGGTTTCAATTATATTGGCTTGTCATTTTCTTTAGCTAACTTTATCTCTTTGATTTTTGATAGACCTTGTTCCGTTAAATGCTTTTTATCACTAATGATAGAAGCAACTAACTTGAAGTCTTCAAAATCTTTTTGTTTAACTCCTAATAAAGGGTATTTGTTAAAAAAGGTATTACTTTTTCTACTATGTCACTAAACTTAGTAACATGAAAATCTATAATATCTTTTCGAACAGATAAATATCCACATCCTAAATAGTTTATTATGTTTTCCATTAATAACTTATCTTTATTATGTTGAGTTATCTGAAATCTTAATCCAACTTGATACCCTAATTTATTAGCAGGAGAATTCAATAGTCTAATCATAAAATTACCTTCTCCACTAACAAAACCTAGTAACCATTCAGGACTAGGTATTTTATTATCCGGTTGTACACGAGTAATAGGAACAATATTAGTAAATGTTTCTTTTAAAGTTTGATTAAGACCTCAATTACTAGATGCTTTTAAAGCTATTAATTTTAATAAACCATCATTAGTTAAATGTTGTTTATTACTAATTAATTCATATGCTTGTTTAAAAGCTCGTAGTCCCCATACTTTTGGGTAATTAAAGGATATTTATCAAAAACTCTATTATCAATTTTATATCTTTTATTGAAGACACTTGAAACTCATAAGCCTCAGGACGAGATTTATAAATTTTACCTACTTTTAAGTTATCTTTCAATAACTCTAATAGATTTTCGTCTTTTTATGTAAAGATAATTGAAAATAAAGTCTAGTTTTAAAAGGTACATTACTACCATCTTGTTTAAAATTTCTATTGCTTAAAATAGAAATTCTAAAACATCCTTCTGCGTCTACAAGCCCAGTTAATGTGTAAGGGGCTAGTTGGTAATTTATACTTAAATTGCTACAATATCTTACAAATTTTGTATTCCCTAAGAAAGGACTCTGATTTGATAATTCCTTTCGGAACCCATTAGAGTACACCTTAAACGCATTACTGCGTCAACTACCGTCTACTCGTTGCTCTTTTACAACAGTATTTCTAAATACTATTGATTTAGATCCGCGATATCCCATTTCACTTTCGTTCATATTTTGACTTGTTACTATACCTGAGTAATTAGTTCAGCCACTCATATATTTTCATATATGGTTTAGTATCAAAATCTTTAGGGAGTCCCCGGAGTTTGATAGTTTTACCCACATAGAGGACATCCTACGTCCTCCAGCAGGTCATAAAATTATGGCTGCTTCTAAGCCTATCTCCTTGTCGACTTTAATAAAAACCTTCTTAATTTCACTCAACTAATAATTTAGGAACCTTAACTCTTGTTCTGGGCTGTTTCCCTTTCGACATACAACCTTATCATTCTATGTCTGATCATTTAAGATACATCTTTGCCATTCCGAGTCTACATACTCACTGATAAAACCTTCATGGTCCCCCAATTTGTACAATATAAAACATATAAAATGCCTTGTCTGAGATTAAATTCTGTACCTGCTAAGATGTTTACTTAAATTGCCTACTATTATAGGTTTCGCAGAAACGAATCTACTTCTTCTACCCCCTTTTGGCCGAAGCACCCCTCATTTCGAACGTAGTGAAATGAGGTGGAGGGTAAAGCTGAAGTCCTTCTCCTAAATAACTAATAGTTATCCATTTAACAAATAATTTTATTACTTTGTATATGCTTTTATAACATATATTTTTTTATTTCTTTACCAGTTTTTAATGCTTTACTTATTGCTGTTCTACTTACATTTAAATATTCACCAGCTTTAGTTAAAGTATCAAAAGATAAACTTTCATTTGTTTCTATATTAATAACGTTTATTTTAACACCTACAAGTTTGATAGCTGCATCTTGTATCTTTGTACGTGTTTCATCTGTAAGTCTTATACCTTTACGTTTATTAGCTATTTTATCTCTTACTTCTTTAGGTAGTATTCTACCTGTAGCTGATATAGATAAATTATTTCTAGCTTCTTCAGTAAGTTTACGTTCTTCTTTAAAAAATGCTAAAGTTTCTTCTGTATGTTTATAGCCTAAACTAGAACCTGCTTTCGTTAATATATTATATTCAGGTTTTAATCTATCTATATAGTATTGTTCTCTTTTTAATAAGTTTTCCTTATTAGAAACATATTCCAATATAGCTAAACTAAAATAACTAAATCCATATTTAAGAAGAGCATTATGTATAATCGTATTATGCAAAGTTAAATTCTTTACACTATAATATTTATAAAATCTAGTAGTTAAATTCACAGAACTTCCTACATAAATCTTATTATTAATAGTATTTATTCATAAATAAATACCTTGTTTATTTTTATTATCATTTAATATATTTAATTTCTCTAAATCAGAGTTTAAATACATTTTTATTGGTTTTAAGTTTCTTATCATAGTTTGATGTTTCTTTTTATGAATTTTAGCTTATACAGCTTTAATACGTAAATTATTTTAATCGTAAGTTAGTATAGTAATAAAATTACTCTGTATCCTTTCGGATAAGGTCTGACTATATCTTAAGCTACATATTCCACCTAATCGGTAAATATAAGCCAACCAACATTTAGTCGATGAACTGCACACCTTTACTGAAAGCAGTCGGTGCTTGGCTGCGGATTACCCATTATACTTGCGTATATCAATCTAGATGTTACCATACCACGAGTCATTACCTGTGCCACAAATATGTTACCATACTTGCTTGGTTTAGATTGCTTTAGGGCTTTCCCGCAATTTGATGGTTTATTGCAGAAAGTTCATTTCTACACACTGGCTATTAAATGAGTGCTTACCTCTTTTCTTACCAGCTATCCAAGTCAGTGTTGTCTTTCACTACACCTACCACGGTTCTTCGGAGATTTTTGCTACAATCACCCGTTCGGACTTTTATAATCCTGACCATGGTAAAATCACCTGGCTTCGGGTCTAACTTTAGACACTTATTCGTTATTTTAACGTTCGGTTTAACTACGCTTACTTTTCAGCTCGCATCTAATGTTAACTTGGTGACCCAATTGGGATAGGTAGGTCCTCTCGGACTTTCCCCCTTAGAACCGTGCGTGCGACTTTCACCGCACACGGCTCGTGCAATCATACTTAAGAGAATTTCTATCCCTCGTTTTGGAGAATCGTTCCTTCTCTATCAGCCAATGATGAGTTATATTAATATTTGTATAATTTAAGAGTCATCTTTAGTTTTCTCTCTTTTCTTTCTCGGTTTCCTTTCAATCTTTGGGACGCTAATCCTAAATCTTTCTAAACTTTTATTTCCATGAGTAACTTGATGATGACATATTTCGTGTAACGGAACAATGTTTTCAAGACTATATTTTCCACCAGATTTCTGTGGGTTGATGTGATGTAACTCCACTGATTCTCCGTTGTGCAAGGATTCATTACAAATTGGACATTTTTGTTTGAATAACTTGTACACCAGTTGTCTAAATTTAGCCTCTATGATTTTCTCTCTTCTTTTTCGAAATATTCTAAGTTCTCACTGAGATATGGATTTTTATCCAACTTCAGTGGTCTTAATATGATTATTGAAATTTCACCTAGATTTATTAATTTCTCGGATTTGGATACTCCTCAATTCCATTTTCGGGTGTTTGTTTGAACCATATATTTGAGAACAGTTCTTCTTAATGATCCTTTATGTCAATAAGATCATTTAAGCATTTTTGATAAATTCAATGATCAATCGAAATAAAAACTTCTTGAGTGTGATAGGAAATTCTTTTGTGTTCTCCCCATCCTCTCAATACAGGGTTTAGTTCAGATATAATTTTTCTAATGGGCTTATTCATTACAATAATTTTTCTAATGGAGCTTTTTAGTTTTTCTATACCTTTCTTCGATGGTTGAATTATCAGAACTGTTTCTTGATCTGTGTCATTATTTAACTTAGAATTTCATTTCCTTCTTCTGATGTTGAATCCTAAGAAGTCAAATCCAGTTTTAATGTGCGTTATCAAGGTTTTATTCTCATTTAGTTCTAATCCTCTTTCTCTTAGGAATTCTTTTAGAAGTTCCTTATTTTTAAGTACTATTTCTTTGCTTTTTCCAGTTATAATCATGTCATCAGCATATCTTATGACATTTACACCTGGGCTTATTCCTTTGATTCGGGGATTAGCTTTCTTTATATGTTTCTCTATACCATTTAGAGCAATATTACTTAATAATGGAGATATTACCCCTCCTTGTGGAGTTCCTGCATCTGTTTCCATATAGTTAAGTTGTTCCATTACTCCTGATTTAAGTCACTGTTTCAGAACCATTTTATGACATATTGGCGTATGTTTCATCAAGAAGTCATGGCTGATTCTATCAAAACATTTAGCAATGTCTGCTTCTAGTATCCAGTGTGGACTAGTCTTTTTGTCCATTAAACTTCTTATGGCAGTAATGGCATCTTGTGTTGATCTATATTTTCTGAATCCAAATGAATTGTAATCAGATTTAGATTCAACCACAGGATCTACTCCAAAGTGGTATATTGCTTGAACTGCTCTGTCAGTGATTGTAGGAATTCCCAATGGTCTTAATTCTTTCGAATTAGCCTTCGGTATTCATACTCTTCTCAGAGGCTGGGCTTGATACTCTTCAGGATTCCCTACGATTTCCGTTAGAATTTGAATTGCATTTCAGTAGTCTTTTGAACTTCTTCATCTAATTCCATCTGTTCCAGCTGTTCTACCACCTTTATTGGTTATTACTTTCCTAATTGCGAGGACTTTAGCCTCGAATGTGTTAAGTAATTTTCATTGTAAATTATACACTTCTTTAATATCCTCTTTCAATGTAGCGATAACTATCTTTTCTTGAAGATCCTTAACCACTGCTTCTACTTTCTTTCAATTAATTAAATTTCACCCATTTTTGAATTCCTTTTTATCGGTCTTCTTCCCTGTATTAATGAATCTTTTGTCAATTGTAAACTTGGATTCGCTTAATAACATCGGTCCTTTAATTCACATCTGCCTATTAAGTAACATTATATGTTTCGTTATTATCATATTCATTTGTTTATTAAATTATTTCTATTATATTGAGTGGAGATATCAAGTACTTATTTCACTTGTATTATTTTCTCATTCAAGTGGCATTCTTGACAGATGCCAAATTCTGAGCCGACTCTATTGTCGTTTAGTTACTTTTGCAATCCTAACAACTTAACGAATTCTGTCGAAATCTTAGGCTAATTTAGGTTACCTACTCTTTACTGTAGTTGGTACTAACAACTCAGGGGTTTAATTTTAATTAATTGATTGAAGGTAGGCAGATAATTAAAAATCAAAACACAGTTTAACCGTCGATTAATCGATACTGCTTTGTTTCCTTAACTGCTATGATAACAGTTTTGAACCCGGGCTGGTTTCTTTTGTTCCAAGATATTATAATTACGATGACCACAATATCTAAGTCAGCATCCTCTCGGATTGAGTTATTTAACTCTATCAGATCTATTACTGATCCGCATTCGCTTTTTAGACGTTCTTCTACCCCAAATCTTATATAGCAATTTCTGACAAAGTCATTATATGTTACTTCTCTCTAAATTTTAGAATGCTTTACAAAGCTTTCTAAATCTAAAGTGCAGATTAGGGGCTTACCAGGTTCACACACAGTTACCGTTATTAAATTCCTTAGATTGTATGCTTTACTCCGTATCACATTTGTTCCATTCCATATCTCAGCATAAGAAAGATATGTCGTGATAAAACCCTAAGGTTCACCTTTACGAAGCCTCAATGCATATTCACTTTCGTTCATCCTAGAATTTATTACCCTAGCACTCCGACCTTATTTCTAAGGTAGGAATTCTGTTACATTGTCTCCATAGCTTCAAACCAGGTGATTGCTCTCCTCGCTTGTATGGATAGGGTCAAACCAATGGAAAGGTCTGGTGGAATCTCACCACATTAACTGTGTGCGCTTACTGTCGCACTTATGCAAAGGTACGTTCTAGAGCTTGCGCTCACGAACTGCTTATAAAACTACTATTTTGGTTTTTGTTCCCTCATGGTACTTTTCACTATCGCTTATGTATTATATTTAGCCTTTGAGGAAGGTTCCCAATATTTAAACAGTTTTGATACCGTTCTACTTTTTAGGCTCCTCTACTTTCGCTCACGCTATTCATAGAATCTCTTTTGATTTCTTTTCCTGAAGTTACTAAGATATTTCAATTCACTTCGTTTAGTATTAGATTTCTCTTAGAGTTTATACATTTATAAGAGTTTTTACTTATTTATGTAACTTATTCTCTTTAATACATAGCTTAAATTCCATAATAGTTTCTTTGTATACTTATATTTTTATAATTAATAATTATATA
>CP098294.1:5290000-5599873 GCA_023658535.1 Epichloe glyceriae | reverse complement strand
TAACCCTAACCCTAACCCTAACCCTAACCCTAACCCTAACCCTAACCCTAACCCTAACCCTAACCCTAACCCTAACCCTAACCCTAACCCTAACCCTAACCCTAACCCTAACCCTAACCCTACCGCAACCGGTGGCCCTAGCTAGTGGCTAGTGGCTAGTGGCTAGTATAGAGTTTATCTTAGAACCCTAACCCTAGCCTTACTGCAGCTAGTAGCTAGTAGCTAGTGGTTAGTATAAAGTTTATTTTAAAACCTTAACCTTACTATAGCTAGTAATTACTAGCTAGTATAAAGTAATAATATAAGTTAAAGATAACTTATATAATATATATTCTTTTATTATTATGTAGTATAATTAAATTAAGTATATTACTTATATAGTAGTGTAAACACTTATAATTAGCCTTTAAGGCTAGACTATAATATTAATATAAGTTCTCTAAGGTTATAGGTTTAAGCTAGTTATATATAAATAAGTATAAGTTATAATAAGGCTTTTCCTAGGCTTATAAGGAAGAAAAGTCCTTAGGGAATATATAGTATTACTAAGAAAGAGGGAAAAAGAGATTACTTAGGAAAAGTCTTATATAATAGTTTAGGCTTTACTTAAAGTAATATAAGTATTTTTAAGGGCTTTCTTTATATATTTCTTTTCTTCTCTAATTACTTAGCTTTAGCTATTACTGCCTTTACTTTTCTAAACTACTATATCTCTAGCCTAAGAAGGCCTTAAGGCCTTCTTAAGGCCACTTTCTTTACTATTTATTAGAGGTTTATAATAAGCTATTTTATATATTAGTCTATCCTATCTTAGTTATAAGGGCTTAGGTTAAGTTTATACTAGAGTTATACTAATGCTTTTACTTTTATAAATAGCTTATCTATTACTTACTAGTTATATCTTATTATTAGTAAGGTATAGTCCTAGCTACTAGAGTTAATGCTAATTAGCTATAGAATATAGTCTAAGCCTAATATATTTACTATACTATTATAATAAACTTATATATTATATAAAGCCTAGGCTAGGTTAATTATACTATCTTTATCTTTATTATACTATTTAGTAGGTTTCCTTTAAGGTATTACTAATCTAAGTTATTACTAGCTAGTAAACTCTAGTAGCTCTTTACTTTATTACTAGTCCTATTATACTTATCCTATAGTAAGTATTTTTAGTTAAAATCTTCTATAAAAATACTTCTTTCTTAAGACTTTTCCTTATTTATTATATAAATAAGAGTATTTTATTTATTACTATATTTTTCTAAGTAAAGGGAGTAAATATTTATTCCTTAGATTTCTATAAGTAACTAGTTAGTGCCTTTATAAGCTAACTATAAGTTTACTCTATATTTCTTATTTATATATATAGTATTTTATCTCTTATAGTATATAAGTTAGAATTTAGTAAGGCCTAAAGCTAAGGGCTATACTTATCCTATATATTCTTATTCTTAAATTACTATTATATTTATATTAGTCTAGTAATAAAGTATAATATATATAAGGTTATTTTTCTTATTTATATTCTAGAAAAGAATATATATTATTATATAAGTCTAGAGAGGGGGTTTACTACTATCTTATACTAGCTTTATTCTAGCTTTAATTAGCTTTATATATCTCCTAATACTACTAGCTCTAGGCTATTTAGTATTTTATTTTAAAAGTATTAAGTAGCCTCTTTTTTCCTAGCTAAGCTAACTAGTTTTAGTCTCTCCTAAGGTAAGGCTAGGCTACTAGCTAGTAATTAAGTAGTAAAATAAAAGGGTATTCCTAGTATTTTACTTTTACTATATTTTATTTTTCCTTAAGGGTTAAGTAAGTCCTAGACTATACTAAGTATACCTTAAAGTAAAGTATATACTTCTCTTATAGTTATTTTATAAATATAAGGTAAGATTTCTTACTTTCTTTATAATAGCTAGCTTTATACTTATTATATTTTAAGGCTAATTTATAGAATTTTACTATATAACCTATTTAAAAGTAGTTCTAGTATTACCTTAGCTATAGTAATTTATTATAGGGTTTAGACTAAAATAGCTTTACTTTATATACTATTTTATTCTTATATATTTTCTTAGTATTATTTACCTTAGCTAGGCTAAGGATAAGGGTAGTTCTTAATATATTTTTACCTCTAGGTTATCTTACTATTACCTTAACTATATTTATCTTATTTACTTTTCCTATATTTACTATAAGGTTTTTACTAAAGTATATTTTATAAGAAAGCCTTTAACTATAATACTTAGGATTTAGTAGTAAAGGGTTACTTTTAGTCTAAAGGTAATAGTAATTTATTTTTAGTTAGTTTTATACTAGGAGGTATTTCCTTTAAATATAATAATTATATCTTTACTAAGGAGTTTTCTAGCTATAATTACTATAGTCTAGCTAGTAGCTTTATTTACTACTATAACTATATCTTTTATACTTTTAGTTTAAAGTAGTTTTTAAATAAAGTTACTCTTAATAAAAATCTCTTTATCCTAATAGCCTAGTATTTAAAAAGGGGGTTTAGGTTTAATTATTTTTATCTTAGCCTTATAGTAATACTTACTTAAGTAAGGGAAGTAGTATTTTTATTTACCTCTTTAATAGCTTCTTTAATAACTTCTTTAAAGGCTTCCTTTATAGTATAAATATTACTATTATTATTTATCTTTACTTTCTTAGCTTAAGTATAGCTTACTTTTAGGTCTATAATAGCCTAGGTAGCATTCTATACCTTAGATAGTTTATTACTAAGGATAAGGCTAGTAATCTTTTATAATATTTTTATTCTTCTAAGTATTTAAATTAAATCTAATTTACCTTTAGGTTATTATTATATCTCTAGATATTAAACTATTCTTTACTTATGTTTAAGTAGTAGTAGCTTTATACTAGCTCTCTTTTTCCTTTATTAATTACTATTAGTATTTTCTCCTCTTACTTACCTTTAGCCTTATTATAATATAATATTATAAAAAGGGGTAAAATAAGGTAAGGATTTTAATTATTTTATTAGTTTAGATTTTAAAGGTAATTCTAGACCTATAAGGTAGTGTAAAAAGATTTATAAAAGTATTAATAAAAGCTATAGTTCTTTCTTTTTCTTTCTCCTTATAAGGATTTTTATATTCTCTTATAGTATTAGGACTAAATCCTTAATACTTTTACTTATAGTAACCCCTTTTATATAAGTTACTTACTCTTTTATTTAGATTATTATTTAGTTACTAAAGATAAATTACTCTAGTACTTTATTAAGTAATATTTTTATAAAGGCATTAGCTAGGTTATTAGCTTTATTAATCTAATATATCTTATAGAGTTTATAGCATTTATATAATTACTATAAGGCTATAATATTAATTATTAAGCGTTTTCCTTAGTTATACTAAGCTTAATAAGGTATTTATATAAGGAGTATAAATTTATATATACTATAACTAGGGTTATAAGTATATTTAATTAATCTATAATTAATTTAAATATTATTATAATTATATAGGCTATATAAATACTAGTAACTATTTATAGACTTTAAAGGTAAGTATACTTTATATAACTCTCTTACTCTTAGTTAAGCTAAAGTTATTATAAACTAGTATTAGTACCTCTAGTACCTTATACCTAGCTATAACCTAGTCTAGCTTCTTATATAAGTAATTTATTTTAATATTCTTAAGACTTAGCTATATATAGTCTTTAACCTAGAAATATTCTATAAGTCTTTAACTACTATTTATATTTTCCTATTACTATTACTAGATAAAAGCTATAGTTACTTATAATACTACCTAAACCTCTTAGTTAGCTCTCTTTATATCTTTATTTATCTATAAGTAGTATAAGGTTAATAGTAATTACTTAGTACTAACCTTCTTATAAAGCACTATTTAAAAGTTACTTAGCTAATATAACCTATAATCTATAATAATCTAGGTAAGGAACTTATAAAACTACTACTAATAGTGCTTAAACTATTTTATATATACCTTAGCCTTTATTAATATTATAGCCTTAAGTTATATAAATTTAGAGAGCTTATTTATAATAACTATTAGGAACTATAGGTTAGCCTAGTCTCTAGTAAGAAGCTTTATTATAAAGTTAATAAAGATTTATAACTAATACTTATTTAGTAAAGGGATTAGCTTTAGTAAGCCTTATTATAACTATTAGCTCTTTTAGCCCTTATAGTAGTGGTAATTATATATAAACTACACTATATCCTATAATATACTATCCTAATAGAAGTCCCTCTAAAGCGCCTTAAAGGTAGTGTTTTACCTAGGTAACTTAGTAAGGGTAAGTTATAAGTTTACTAAATTAAAGTTATAGTTAAGGGCTTTTACTTTAGTACTTAAGTCTAGCCTTAGAATTAAAGCGCTTCTTTTACGCTAATCTAATAGTTTATAATTTACTCTCTTATACTAGTAGTATTAGAAAACTTCTAAGCTATAGCCTTTACTACTTTAAGCTATAATCTATAAGTCTTATTATAGGCTATAGATTAGTCCTATAAGGATTAGAGGTACTTATCTATAAATAAGGAGTCCTTAGCTAGAATATCTAGTGCTTAGGCTAAACTACCCTTTAGAGTATTACCCTTTAAAGCTAAGTTATTCTATAAAGTAATACTCTTTAAAACTACTATAAGCCTAATATTAATATATATCTAACCTAACTAAAGCTAAACTAAGTAAGTATTATTACTAATTATATAATAAGTGCCTTTAGTTTAGCTAACTATACCTCTTTCTAATAGCGCTTTAATAATATATTTAGCTAGCTTACCTAAGTCCTTAGCCTATAGTATAAGTAAAAATTAAAAGTACTAGAGTCTTTACTTATTATACTTATTATTCTAATATCTCCTTAGGGCTATAAAGTACTTTAAGTTCTTATAGTTTATAAGTATTATAAATAGACTACTAATACTCTATAGCTTTACTAAATATACCTTAAGATATATATATATATATATTATATACACTAGCTAGCTATATATTTACTAGTACTAGTACTCTAGCTAGTTAGTTAATAAGGAAAACCTATAAATAAGGAGAAAACCCTCTTATATTTATATTTAGGTTAGCACTAGCCTTATAGTAAGGCTATATAACTTAAAAAGTTACTTATTATAAAGAGTTATAGCTAGCTTTTACTAGCCTTATCCTTAAAATCTAAGTTTAGGAGAAAGGATTTACTTCTTTTAGTATACTTATAGGCTTAGGGTAGCTTTATCTTAGGCCTCCTTATATTTTCTAATAGGAGGTGAATTCTAGTATAATAAAATTCTTACTACCTTAAGATATAAGATAATTTTTAAAGTAAGAAGTAACTTAAGCCTATACTTTAAGTAAGAGGTTTTAGTAAATAAAGCACTATTAGTCTTATATATTACTAATAAACTCCTAGTCTATAAGTAATTTATAACTTATAAGGCCTTTTATACTAAGAATAAGACTTTATTACTATTAAATAGTAAGCCTATAAGTAATAGCTTTTATTTAATAGGATTTTATATAAGGGCTATATTTTACCTATTAGTAAGGTTTATAATTTACTTTACTTACCTTTTAATAATTTCTTATAATACTACTATTTTATTAGTATTTATAGTAAAGAATAGTAAATATTATAAACTAGCCTTAAGGTAACTATAAATAAGCATTTAAAGTGTAATTACTATTCTTAAAGAGAAAGGAAAGAACTAGATAAGAGATTATATAGCTTAGCTATATATCCCCTTATATATAGTTTATATATATAGTATATATAATAGCCCTAAGTCCTAGATATATTTATATATAATATATATCCTTTTTACACACTCTTTATACTTTTCTTATATACCCTTTATATCCCTTCTAGACCTAAGAAAGACCTAAGCCTTAAGCTTAAGTTTATAATAAAAGTATATAATATTACCTTTAATTATTAACTTACTATTCTTATAATCTTTATTAGCTATAATTAGTATATAGCTAAGTTATAAGGGTAAGTCCTAATTATTTTTAAAGGACTTATTTATAAAAGTATATAGCTTTATTTTAGTAAGGTTAATTAAAATAAATATTAGGCCTCTCTTTAAGTTATTTATTTACTATTAAATCTAGTAGTTAAGGGCTTTAATATTCTTAATTATTAGTTCCTAGTATTAAGTAAGAATAAATAGATTTTTATAAGGTAACTTAGTTAGCTTACTTATATATACTATAGCTTTACTTAGGTAGTAATATAAGATATATTATATAATTATATAATATAGTATATAGTAATAATACTATATAGTAATATAACTAGGTAACTAGTTTATTAAGTAGAAAATAATACCTTAAAAGATATAATACTAGTTTATAGTTATAAGTAGCTATTAAAATAATGCTATTTATAGCACTTTTCTATAGGCCTACTAGTTACCTAGTTATATTATTATAATGTTAGTTATAAGGCATTACTTGTAGCGTTACCTATAGCTTTAGCTATAACCTATATTCTTATATATAACTTACTTATAAGCTTATATAACTAAGCTAACTAGGTTACCCTATATAGAAGCTGAAATTAACTATAACTAGGAACTAGTAATTATATAAAGGCTAATATATACTATTTAAATCCTTAATTTATTCTAGATTTTATAGTATATTTTATTAATAAGGTTATTAATTTAAGTGCTAAGTTAGGCTATATAGATGTTTAGTTTATATATCTATAAGTTAATTTTTACTTTTCCTATATAAATAAATTATATAGAAAATAAAAAGTAGCTTATAAGACCTTATTAGTAACCTAGTTTTACTAATATAGTTAGTAAGTCTATAAGAGGACTTAGTAAAATCCTCTTATTACTTATTAGATTATCTGTATTATTAGAAATTAACTATATTTAACTATTAAAGCTCTATATATTAAAGAATTATTATATTATAGTAAATCTAGAAGTTACTACATTAAAATTTACTAAAGAGGTCTTCCTATCCCTTTAGCTAGATTTCCTTTTATTTTTAATAGTAGCTCTTAAGCCTATATATAATAGAAGGGGTTAATTATCTTAATAATATTAATTATAATAATAGCTAGAGATATCTTATTATATAAAGATACTCTAGATTAAATAGTCTATTAGATTAGAAGTGCTATCTTAATTAAATAAGGGGAATAATCTTAGTTTATCTTATTATAATCTTAGGTATTTTTAATAAAACTTAGGGGTAAATTTAAGAATCTTATAGTATATATTTGTAAAAGAATCTAGCTATAAGTAGTCTTTTTATAGATTAAATATATCCCTTACTTAAATAACTAATATTAGTATCCCTTATTATATTATCTATCTTAATAATCCCTAGTGCTTATTATTATAATTATATGTTTCTAGGCGCGTATCTTATAGCACACACTAGTAAGCCTATAAAATAGTACTAATAAGCTTTATAATAAGCTAGGTAAGGTAATAAGCTTTATAATATGTGGCTAGGATTAAGACCCTTAAGACTGATCTTAAGACCTTTAGTCTCTTAGCTAAATAGATTAATCTGGCTATATCAGATCCTAGTTATAGACCCTTAAGACCTTGCTAGTCTATTAGCTTTATCGGATTAAAATCAGCCACATTTTCAGCTCTATTAAATTAAAATTAGCTGTATTAGATCCCTAGTCATAGACCCCTTAAGACCTCGCTAGTCTATTAGCTTCGTTAGATTAAAATTAGCTATATTAGATCCCTAGGATAGACCCTTTAGTCTATTAGGTTAATAGATTAATCTAGCTGCATTAGGTCCCTAGGATAAAATATCCTAGATTTCCCTTTAAATAGAAAATTAACTCTCTATTTATAGCCTTTAGCTTAGATTATTTAAACTAAAAAGATAACTTAAGATTTTAAAAAGATACTCTTTATAGCTTAGATTCTTAGTAATAGATTAAAACCTTATATTATAGACTTAAGCTTAAGGCTTAGGTCTTTCTTAGGTATAGAAAGGATATAAAGGGGTATAAGAAGGGTATAAAAGTATATAAGAAGGATACGTATTATATATAAATATACTTAGGACTTAGGGCTATTACACACGCTATATATATAGACTATATATAAAGGGATATATAGCTAGGTACTATATAACCTCTTATCTAGTTCTTTCCTTTCTCTCTAAGAATAATAATTACACTTTAAATACTTATTTATAGCTACCTTAAGGCTAGTTTATAATATTTATTATTCTTTACTATAGATTTTAATAAGATAGTAGTATTATAAGAAGTTATTAAGAGGCAAGTAACGTAAATTACTAACCTTATTAATAGGCAAAATACAGCCCTTATATAAAATCCTATTAAATAAAAGCTATTACTAATAGGCTTACTATTTAATAGTAATAGAGTATTATTCTTAGTATAGAAAGGCCTTATAGGTTATAAATTATCTTATATCTTAAGGTATAGTTAGTAAAGCTATAAAGTATTAGTAGTTTATTTATAATACTTATAGACTATAAAAACTTAAAGTACTTTATAGCCCTAAGGGAAATATTAGAATAATAAGTATAATAGGTAAAGACTCTAGCACTTTTTAATTTTTACTTATATTATAGGCTAGGGACTTAGGCAAGCTAGCTAAATATATTATTAAAGTGCTATTAAGAAGAGTATAGTTAGCTAAACTAAAGGCACTTATTATATAATTAGTAATAACGCTTACTTAGTTTAGCTTTAGTTAGGTTAGCTATATATTAATATTAGGCTTATAGTGATTTTAAAAAGTATTACTTTAAAGGATAACTTAGCTTTAGAGGGTAATACACTAGAGGGTAGTTTAGCCTAAGCACTAAATATCCTAGCTAAGGACTTCTTATTTATAGATAAGTACCTCTAATCCCTATAGGATTAATCTATAACCTATAATAAAACCTATAGACTATAGCTTAAGGTAGTAAAGGCTAGAGCTTAGAAGTTTCCTAATTAGCATAAAAGAGGCGTTTTAATTCTAGGGCTAGACTTAGGTACTAAAGTAAGAGCCTCTAACTATAACTTTAATTTAGTAGACTTATAACTTACCCTTACTAGGTTATTTAAGGTAAAACACTACCTTTAAGGCGCTTTAAAGGGACTTCTATTAGATAGTATATTATAGGATATAGTATAGTTTATATATAATTACTACTACTATAAGGGCTAAAAGAGTTAATAGGTATAATAGGGCTTACTAAAGCTAATTCGCTTACTAGATAGATATTAGTTATAGATCTTTATTAACTTTATAATAAAGCTCCTTACTAGAGACTAGGCTAACCTATAGTTCCTAATAGTTATTATAAATAAGCTCTTTAAATTTATATAACTTAAAGCTATAATATTAATAAAGGCTAAGGCATATATAAAATAGTTTAAGTACTATTAGTAGTAGTTTTATAGGTTCCTTACCTAGATTATTATAGATTATAGGTTAGATTAGTTAAGTAACTTTTAGATAGTGCTTTATAAGAAAGTTAGCACTAAGTAATTACTATTAACCTTACATTACTTATAAATAGATAAAGGTATAGAGAGAGCTAACTAGGAGGTTTAAGTAATGCTATAGGTAATATTATTCTTTTATAATTTAAGTAAGTAAATTACTTACTAGCCTATTAACTAGCATTAAATAATAGATTTCTTTGTATGAAGTAAGTGTAAATATAGCTTTTTATAGCTTTAATATACTTATAATCTAGGAATTACTATTTATAAAAGCTTTAAGGACTTTAGTAAAAGAGTAAGTATAAGTATTCCTATAGTATTTAAAAAGAGTATAGACCTAATATAAGTAGCTATAGCTTTTATTTAGTAATAGTAATAGAAAAATATAAATAGTAGTTAAAGACTTATAGAATATTTCTAGGTTAAAGACTATATATAGCTAAGTCTTAAGAATATTAAAATAAATTACTTATATAAGAAGCTAGACTAGGTAATAGCTAAGTATAAGGTACTAGAGGTACTAATACTATTAACTATAAAGCTAAATATTCCTAAGGAACTATACCTAGTCTATTATATAAATTTAGTCTAAAGAGTAGTAAAGGACTTATTACTAAGTTAAAAGCTAGCTAATAAAAGACTACTACTAAAGCTAATACTAATAAATATAAATAATAATCTTATAGAGTACTAGGTAAAGGAGATTCTTATAGCTAAGAATACACTAAGCTAGGATTAAATTATAATATTCTAGTTAAATAAAAAGTTATATATAGCTAATATAAGAACCCCTAGAGAATATATAAAATACTAAGGCACTAGATATATATATATATTATATACACTAGCTAGCTATATATTTACTAGTACTAGTACTTTAGCTAGTAAAGGCACTAGATAGGTTTAAGGTAAAATAAAAGGATATATAAATAAGTAATAGTTTAAAATAAGTATAGAAATAAGTATAGTTTAATTTACCTTTAAAGAAGTAAAACTACTAGAATATATATAGGAAAGTAAAGAGAAAATAAAAAGTAAGGGAGGGTATAAAAATTTTTTTCTAAGAAGTAAGGTAAGAGAGAGTAAGAAAGGGAGTATATTATAAACTTAAGCTTAAGGCTTAGGTCTTTCTTAAGTATAGAAAGGATATAGAGAGAGTATAAGAAAGGTATAAAAGTATATAAGAAAGATATATATTATATATAAATATACTTAGGACTTAGGCTACTATATATACTATATATATAGACTATACATAAAGGGATATATAGCTAAGTACTATATAACCTCTTATCTAGTTCTTTCCTTTCTCTCTAAGAATAATAATTACACTTTAAACGCTTATTTATAGCTACCCTAAGGCTAGTTTATAATACCTTACTTAGATTATTATATCTAACTAAGATTTCCCTTTATAACTTAAATCCTTATAATAAATTAAAAACCTTATAAGCCTTAATATTAGTATTAGGCTTATTTTACTAATATTAATATTATTAGCATTATTATGATTATTAAATTTATTGTTTTTAGGTAGTGGTTTTTGCCTAATAAAATAATAAGCTAGGTAATAAGCTTTATAATAAGCTAGGTAATAAGATTTATAATAAGCTAAGTAATAAGCTTTATAATAAGCTAGGTAAGGTAATAAGCTTTATAATAAGCTTTATAATAAGCTAGGTAATAAACTTTATAATAAGCTAGGTAATAAGCTTTGTAACAAGCTTTACAATAAGCTAGGCAATTAGCTAGGCAATTAGCTTTGCAATAAGCTAGGCAATTAGCTAGGCAATGAGCTTTGCAATTAGCTAGGTAATTAGCTAGGTAATAAGCTTTGCGATAAGCAAGGCAATTAGCTAGGCAATAAGCTTTGTAATAAGCGAGGCAATTAGCTAGGCAATAAGCTTTACAATAAGTAAGGCAATTAGCTTTATAATAAGCTTTGTAATAAGCTTTGTAATTAGCTAGGTAATAAGCTTTGTAATTAGCTAGGTAATAAGCTAGATAACAAGCTTTGTAATAAGCTTTACAATTAGCTAGGTAATAAGCTTTGTAATAAGCTTTACAATTAGCTAGGTAATAAGCTTTGTAATAAGCAGGCAATTAGCTAGGTAATAAGCTTTGTAATAAGCAAGGCAATTAGCTAGGCAATAAGCTTTGTAATAAGTAAGGCAATTAGCTTCGTGATAGGCTAGGCAATTAGCTAGGTAATAAGCTTTATAATAAGCTAGGCAATTAGCTAGGCAATGAGCTTTGTAACAAGCGAGGCAATTAGCTAGGCAATAAGCTTTATAATTAGCTAGGCAATTAGCTTCGCGACAAGCGAGGCAATAATGCTATTACCTCTATTACCTCTATTACCTCTATAACCCTAATATAGTTCCCCTCTTTATATAATTATCCTTAATTATAATAAGCTACTTTATTATAGTATTCTTACTATATAAACTTTCTTACGTAGGTTTATTATAACTCTTTGCAGCTTAATATACTATAAGGAAACTATAATAATAATTTTAATATAGGTTACGAATTCTTTTACACTACTTATTAGTTCTAGGTAGTAATTTAATTATAGCTAGGTGTAGCCTTATAACTACTCTTATCCTTATTATTACTAATTTTATAGAAGTAAACACCTTATATTAAATTTTATAATTAGGCTAAAAGGATAGGGTATTAGACACTATTTGTCTAAATAGGTTTATTTATAAATCCTAATAAGGTAGTGGCAAATTCGCTATATGCGCGTAGCTAGCCTATATTCTTAATAGTAGTAGCTATAATGCTAAATTTTCTAATTTATGGATTACTTATATGGCGTATGTAAATCACTTAAGGGGTCTGTGGTTAATATAAGAGAGGCTAAATTCCCCTTTGCCTCACTTCCTTTTTCCTTATCCTCTTAATAATTTATAAGTTACCCCTACTAGCCTAATAGTAGTGTTTTCACTACTATTACTTAGTAGTTACTAACCTCTCTTAGGGTTATAGTATCCTTATGTCTTATTATAATATTCTCCACGCTTTATTTTCCTTATTATTAACTTTATTAGTCTTAATATTATTAGTTTCCTTACCTTATTTCTTCTTACTTACCTATTACTAACTTATTACTAGTATATAATATTTACTATTTATACTATAACTCTAGCTATATTTACTCCTATCCTAAAGAAATCTCCTTATAAGAGGGTGTCTCAGGCCTTTAAGACTTCTAGGTATATTTATTGCTTACTTATAGTGTATTTACTACTAACTTATAATTAGTAGTATTAAAATTCTATATCTTTACTATAGCTAGTAAGCTACTATTTAGTAAATAGCTCTTAAGGATAATAATAGTAAGCCCTAATATATTATTAATAGGAAGCCTATCCCTAATAAATATTATTATTCTCCTAGTATAACTAAGTTACTTACTTACTACTTCCTATTACTAACTTAACTAAGGAATTCTTTAAAATACGCTTATTATGTAAAAATAATAAGTCTTATATTAGAGTATATTCCTCTCCTTATAAACACTACTTATAGATGACTAATACACTACTAGTATTTTACCTAAATTATAAAGCTTTATTAAAAGCTTTTTAAGATTATAAAGGTTATCCCTAAGGGTAGCTATTACTATATTTATCTAGTAAGGGCTTCCTTATTCTTAGTAACTTAGCTATAGCTAACTTATTACTAGGCTCTTATAAAAGCTAAGCGTAAATTATATAATACTCTATTAGCTATAAAAACGCTAATAAATATAGTTATATTTACTACACTTAATTAACTACTAAGGCCACCTATAAGGCAAATACTAATAAGTATGCTATTATATTACAGCTCTTTAATGCTACTAACCTTAAGGTCTAGATTAATATTGCAAATAGCTTACACTTTATTACCTAGTATACTCTTATAGTATTATCTTTAAAGTCCTAAGCATAGCTTTTAATTTACTAACTAGCTACTAGTTTACTAAGTTTATCTCTAATATTCCTACTTATATTAGCCTCTCTAAGCTCTTTAAAGAGCTTTATACCTTTATTTATAAAGATAAAGAAAAGTCTTCTAATAAGAATACTCCTATAGCTATAGTAGTTAAGAATATAAATAAAAATGTAATTACTAATATAACTATAAAGTAATAGATACTAGGTAACTATAGGGTAAAGTGCTAAAAATATAACTTATTAAATTTTATTATATACTAAATTACTAAAGTAATTATCTCTCTATAACCTAGCTACTTAATTACTACTTATAGTTATTAATAATATCCTTTATAATAAAATCTCTTTTTAATACCTAGGAATTCTCTAAGCTATTATAGCCTTTCTATTTTACTAGGTATTTTTACTATTAGCTATTATATTAATATAAAATAATTCTCTTAACTTTAAACTCTTATTTATTATCTTTAATATTATCTTATAATAAGGATATATTTATAAAGTTAGTTAAGTCTCCTTTAAAAGGTTTAAGGCTTATAATATTAAACATATTATATAGTTATATACTAGCTAGTAGTTATAATTAATAAGCTAAGCTATAGTTACTAACTACCTTTTAATCTTATAAGGTCCTAAATACTTTATAGTAAGCTTTTAGCTTAAGTATTTTAGGTTAATATTTTTATTAATAGTAGTATATAGTCTTTAACCTTAAACTCTATTAGTATCCTTTTTAATTATAGTATTTCTTTTACTATACTTAAGTATTACTTAGTAATTACTTAATCTCTAAGTGCTTTTATCTTAGTTCTAAGACTTTATTCTTTACCTAGTTATTTACTAATAAGGCTATTAGGACTACTTAGTGTAGTTCTCTTAGGTTATACCCTATAGTGCCTTTACTAGTATTAGGCTATAACTACTATACTTACTTATATTATAGGTAAACTATACTATTAGCAAATATTTAACTTAATTATTTTATTTAGCGTATATATAAGCTCTTAAATAATGCTTTAAAACCTAGTTTAATTACTTTATTTAGCTATTTATTTAGGGGTAAAACGCAGTGCTTAATTACTACTTTATTATAATTAAGTAGTAAAATATTCTTTAAAATCCACTTATAAACATTAAACCTTAGTCTATTATAATGCCTTTTAGAGTACTATAGTCTTTAAAAACGTTTTCTAAGAAAACTATAGCTAACCTATTACTAGTTAGATATATAAATACTAGTATATAAATACTATACTTTAAAAACCTATTTATAATAACTAATATTATATTATATACTTAGTTTTTCTAATCTTTTACTAGTAGTAGCCTTATAATAAAGTCTATTAATAGCTCTTAAAAGAGATAATTAGATACTAGTAGTATAGCTAACTTACTATAAGGCTTATATAACCTTAGCTTTAAAACTTAATAACTAATGTAAGTTTATATATATAACTTAATATCTTTCTTTATTAAAGGCTAGTAATATTAGTTTATAATCTAGTAAAGTGTCTTACTAACCCCTAATAACTTACTATAGGATTATTATAGGTTAGTAGTAAGACTTCTTTTATATCCCTTATAGTATATAAACTCTATTATTATATATTAATAGTTTAAAGGGCACTATAGACTATATCTATAACTTACTAGCTAATATCTTAGAGGGCCTAATTATCTATAGTCCTAATAACACACTAGAGTTATTACTTATTAGTAATAACTTCTACTATATAATAAAGGCATTCCCTTACTATACTTTAAATAGTAAGACTAGGATTAGGGTTTTAACTCTATATTCTTATCCTAAGCAGTTAAGTTTAACTTAGTAAAGGTTTTTCTAATTACTAAGATTCTTACTATAATACTCCTATAAGCTTACTACTCTTTAGTAATACTATATATAACTCTTTTAACTAGGCTAGTAATATTAGTAATACTATTACTATATCTATATAACTAGATAGTAGTAAGGTATAAGACCTTATATCTAATAATATTAGTAGTACTATTTTAGCTAGTAATATTAGCAGTACTATTACTAAGTCCTTATAGCTTTTACTTACTTAAATGTTAATAAGAGGTGATTTCCTATAACTAGTAATATTAGTAGTACTATTACTAAGTCCTTACTCCCTATTACTAATAGGTAGTAATCTTAGATATAGAGTATTAGTAGTACTATTATTACTCTCCTACTACTTATTAATTATAAACTTAATACACTATAGTTTTTCTAGACTTATAATATTAGTAGTATTATTATAGTGTTCTTATAGCTTAATAGCTATAAACTTAGTAAGGAAGGTTAGTAACTAAGAGGTTAATACCTTAGCTTTCCTTTTCTTACTAATATAATTTAATCTCCTTAATAAAGTATTAGTAGGATTTAGCTTACTTACCCTATATTTAATAATAAAATTAAATAGGTATAGCTTATTTAATATAGTAACCTAGTAACTTATTAGCTTTAGCTTTATTATAAAGTACTTATAGTTTAAGTAATCTATTATTACTTTAACTAAGTGCGCTAAGTAAGTAAGGTAATACCTTTATATTTAAAAAGCCTCCTAGATTACTAGTAATTTTATATTAGGCATTATATAGTATAGCTTAGTATTATTTAACTTCCTTAATATAAACGCTATAAGGTGCTAGTAACCTAGTACTAACTATATAAAAATAGCCTTAATTATATACCTAGAGGCATTAGTCTTAACTTATAATAGAAGTAGCGGATTAAAATAGACTAAAATTAGTGCCTCCTAAAATTACTACTATAAGTCTTTAAACACTACTAACTTATAAGGCTTTAGCTTAAATCTTACTAGTTATTTTCCTTAAAGGTAATTAGTTAGTAAAATAACTATTTTACTATAGCTTTTAATAAAGTA
This sequence comes from Epichloe glyceriae, assembly GCA_023658535.1. Lineage (NCBI taxonomy): Eukaryota > Fungi > Ascomycota > Sordariomycetes > Hypocreales > Clavicipitaceae > Epichloe > Epichloe glyceriae. The sequence goes on along the minus strand of CP098294.1, from coordinate 5,583,570 downwards.
TTTATAAAACCTAGTAAACCTAAGGAAAGACTAGATATTAAACATATAGTTAAGTACTAGCTAGGTTATAATTACTTTAACTTTACTAGGTTTTATAGAGATTCTTCTCTAATATTATATAGCCTAGGAATTTAACCTCTTTATAGGAGAATTTACACTTATTTAGATTAATAAAAGATTAGCGTTTTAAAGCCTCTTAAGCACTTATTTTATATAGCCCTTATATACTAAGATATTGCTACTATATATTAGGATATTATTAAGGTAAATAATATAAATAATATTAATAAAGCCCTCTAAAGCGCTATTAATATATTCTTAAAAAGTTATAGGTATATTAATAAGCTTAAATAGTATTATAAAATACTTAAAGTAACTATATTTATACTAAAACGCTGTTTTTTACTTATCTCCTTATAGATATATAGCTAATAGTATATATCTTTAAGGTTTAATTTTATAAAAATCTTAGCTTCCTTTAATTAGTCTAAGATCTTAGGGATTAGTAGTAATAAGGCCTTATTCTTAATAGTAATCTTATTAAGGCCCTTATAATTTATATAAAGGTATATATATATATATATTAAATACGCTAGCTAGCTATATATTTGCTAGTACTAGTACTCTAGCTAGTTAGTTAATAAGGAAAACCTATAAATAAGGAGAAAAACCTCTTACTTCTATGTTTAGGTTAGTACTATTCTTATAGTAAGGCTATTCTACTTAATAAGTTTCCTATTATAAAAAGTTATAGCTAGCTCTTACTAGCCTTATCCCTAAAATCTATAAAATCTAAGTTTAGGAGGAAGGATTTACTTCTTCTAGTATGCTTATAAGCCTAGGGTAGCTTTATCTTAGGCCTCCTTACTTTTCTAATAGGAGGTGAATTCTAATATAATAAAATCCTTATAATTTTTTTACTTTTTTACTAACTCTTCTATAGCCTTACTTTTTAGCTAAGTCTAGTTTACTTTAACCTAAATATATTATAAACCCTAAGCACTTACTTTTAGTTATATATAAGGAGGTAAGGCTAGGTCTAATCTAGTTAAGGATTAGTTTTACTTATACGCTTATTTTATAATATCTTTTTACTTTTCCTTATACTTTACTTTTAACACTACTATAGTAAATTACTTTACCCTCCTTATATATATAAAAGGAAGTAATTCCCTTATAGGATTTTACCCTCTTTTCTTTCCTTATTATTTATTTTCTCTTAGGTTTATTTATACCTTTTTATTTACTAGTGTAATTCTAGGTTAGATTTAGTGTAGTTACTAACTATTATTATAGTTTATATTATAATCCTTATTATTATTATCCTTTATTATATTATTATCTATTTCCCTATAAGTCCTATCCCTTAGGGGTACTCTTTACTTCTAACTTACCTAGAACTAAGCCTCTTTAAGCGTTATCCTTAAAAGTAACTAACTTTAGCTTAGTTAAGGTAAGCTTTAAATAAGGAGCTTTATATAAGTTATTCTTTTACTTCTATTTTAAGGCTTTTTATTTCTAATTCTAGGTAGTTAAGTAAGCTATAGTAGTTTTAGTATATTTTATGTTACTCTTAATTAATAAGGACTTCTAGCTATTAGTATTATAATATTATTAGTATAGGTAGCTTTAAGCTAGATAAGTATTAGTAGTAATTTTGCTAATATTTAGCTAAGTGCTATAACTAACGCTTACTTTAATTATTAGGTTTATAATAATAGTTATAATAAGGTAATATTTTACACTATATCTAAGTCTATTTCACTACTAATTTACCTCCTAGCTAAATACTATAAGGCATTAAGCTAAGCACTTATAGTTAACAGAGATCTAGGCTACTATTACTAGCGGTGCTAAGGTATATATTTATTTATAGGGCAAATCTAGGTCTATTTTATATCTAATATATACCTATCTTAGGTTCCTAATAATTATTATAATTATATAAGAAAACTTTACACTAAAAATTAAAGTAAGAAGTAAAGTGCTTTAGTAGTAAGCCTAGATTAGTCTAGTTCTAGTTTTAGTAAGGGCTAGTATAATAAAATAGTGTTTTAGATATATTACTTAAACGCTTAAATAGTAAAAATAAACTAGCTCTAGCTACCTCTCTTTTAGTAAAGGGGTATACTAAGGTAATAGAGAATACTATCCTTATTTTAGAGAAGGTGTAAAGTAATAGACTAAGGCTAGTTTAGGGGTAGTATTAGGGTATAGGGGGCTAATAATACCTAGTATTAGTAGTTTTAATTAAGAGTTTATTCCTTTTTATAGTAATCTTATTTTATTATAATATTAGTCCTAGTATATAAAGGTATAATTTCCTCCTTTCTTTAGTATAAATAAAATTAGGGCTTTTACTAGGCTAATAAATCTCTAAATCTAACCCTTTTTATATACTTACTATATACTTATAAAGAACTTATAATTCTTTCTTAGCTAGGTTATATATAAGTCCTTAGGAGGTATTTTCCTTTCTTTTAATTTAATAGTATAAGTCTAACTACCTAGCCTAGGAGAGTGCTTATCTCTAGATTTAAGAATATATCCTTAAACTCCTAGTAAACCTTTAGAAGTTTTACTTAATTAAAAATATTAGCTAGGTTTATTAGTATAAAGTAATTACTTACTTTCTCCTTATTTACTATATTATTTAGGTTATCCCTTTATTAGCTACCTTAGCTACCTTATTATCTTTCCTATTAAGTACCTTATACTTAATAAAGGCTATATACTTAACTAGCTTAATTAACTATAAAGGAAGTATTACTATAACTACTAAGTATTTTACTATATACTATTTATTTTATAACCTTACTACTAATAAGATATACTTCTTTATTATTAAGTGTTTTTAAAGTCTATTTATCTATAATATTATTATAGGTTTATACTATTTTACCTAGTTAATACTTAAGACTAGCTTCTTACTACTATTAGTAATATAGTAGTAAATTTAGTATATCTTTACGTATTTTATACTATCCTTTACTATTACTACTTATTATAAAATTCCTTAATATAGTATAATATTACTAAATACACTTTTAAGTATATTATTACTTAGTTATATATTAGCCTAGTTAAGCTTTATTAGTATATTTAAATAGATTAAAGAATATATAGTACTAGGGTTAAATAGGATTAGTATTACTATTTAGTAGTAATCTTACTATAACTTAGCTTTTATATATATTTATAAACCTAATTATCTATTTTTATAAAGCTATATTATATTAAAAGCATTTCCTTAAGGTTATATAAATCTAATTAAAGCCTTATTTAAGTTTATATAACCCCTTACTTAGTTACTACTATCTTAATATATAGTAGTAATATAGTTACTTTTACTATAAATATTATAATTTAGCTTAGGGCACTTTAGGTATAATATACCCTAGTTTTTTATACTTAAAATAAGTAATAAATAAGTTCCTTATACTTATATAGTACCTTTCCTATAACTTACCTTTTAAAGAAGTTAAATAATTTCTTTTTTCTAGTAATTACTCCTTAGTTATTCTTATAGTTAGTTCTCTTTTCTCTTTTATTACTACCTTTACTTTTTTCCTTAGCCTATAAGGTAATTCTAGCTTACTAAGTACTTCTAGCTAAATACTTACTTCTTTATTATACTATTTAAAAACTATATAAACTAAGTAATTTATAGAGGTTTAGGTATAGGCTTAAGTAGTTTTACTTTTACCTTACTTTAAGTCTTTATAAATAACTAAAATATTTAGTCTTTACCTTACTTAAGGTTTAGTAATATTCTTATTACTTTTAAGTAATAACTATTTTTATTTATTTCTTTTATTTTTAACTACTAAATAAACTTTATTTAAGTATAGCTTTTATAGTTTATATAACTATTTATAGTAGTAAAATATATTTACTATTACTTTACCTTATTTACTAAGTAACTACTAGTATATATAACTATAGTTATATTATTTATAAATATATTTTAATTTATTATAAAGACTATATTTAAATTTACTAGGAATATCTATAGGTTTTTATAAGTATTTCCCTTATATATAAGAGCCTTTAGCTATATCTTTACTAAGCTATATTTATATATTCCTAGTATAATTAGTACTAGCTAAGGTATAGGGGTTTAAGGGGTAAGGGTAAAGCCTAAGTTAGTATTATTTAATTAAGAAAAGGTATTTACTTCCTATAAATTTTTATAGTTACTTTAGTTTATGCTTTTTCTAGGTAATTTATAGCTATATCTTTACTTATATAAAGCTATAGTTAAGTATAGCTTCTTTATCCTTAAATATTACTTCTAATTCTTAGGAATTTATAAGGGTAGTTAAATAAGAAAACTCTTACTTTATACCTAGGTTTTAATTTATAAGTATATTTTTATATAATATATTTACTCTAGGATTATTAGTAGCTATAAATTAAGTATTTATTTTTCTTAGTGCTAATATTCTTAACTTACTAAGAATTTATTACCTTAATAGGATAAGAGAGATTAACTTATTAAGGCTTATAGACTAGTTATATAAATAAAGTAAAGGTATAATTAAGGTATTACTACTATTAAGCTAAAAGGTAAGGGTATATACTTAAAGGTTTTAATCTCTAGCCTCTTATATTTTATATATATAGCCCTTACTAAATACCCCCTCTAGTATGCATATAACTAGCTTATAGCTAGGTTAGTGTAATCTACTACTAGACCTTATTATATATAATGCTATTACCTCTATTACCTCTATTACCTCTATAACCCTAATATAAGGTAATTAGCTAGGTAATAAGCTTTATAATAAGTAAGGTAATTAGCTAGGTAATAAGCTTTATAATTAGCTAGGTAATAAGCTTTATAATAAGCTTTATAATTAGCTAGGTAATAAGCTTTATAATAAGCTAGGTAATTAGCTAGGTAATAAGCTTTATAATAAGTAAGGTAATTAGCTAAGTAATAAGCTTTATAATAAGTAAGGCAATTAGCTAGGTAATAAGCTTTATAATTAGCTAAGTAATAAGCTTTATAATAAGTAAAGTAATTAGCTAGGTAATAAGCTTTATAATAAGCTAGGTAATTAGCTAGGTAATAAGCTTTATAATTAGCTAGGTAATAAGCTTTATAAAGGGCTAGGTAATAAGCTTTATAAAGGGCTAGGTATTAAGGCTTATAGGCTAGTTATATAAACAGAGTGAAGGTATAATTAAGGTGTCGCTGCTATTAAGCTAAAAGGTAGGGGTGTGTGCTTAAAGGTTTTAATCTCTGGCCTCCCACATTCTATGTGTGCGGCCCTCGCTAAATACCCCCTCTAGTGTGCATGTGACTAGCTCGCGGCTAGGTTAGTGTGACCCGCCACTAGACCCTATTGTACATAATGCTATTGCCTCTATTGCCTCTATTACCTCTATAACCCTAATATAGTTCCCCTCTTTATATAATTATCCTTAATTATAATAAGCTACTCTATTATAGTGTCCTTACTATATGAACTTCCTTATATAGGTTTATTATAACTCTTCGTGGCTTAATGCGCTATAAGGGAAACTATAATAATAACATTAACATAGGTTATAGGTTCTTCTTCACACTGCTTATTAGTTCTAGGTAGTAATTTAATTATAGCTAGGGTGTGGCCTTGTAACTGCTCTTATCCTTATTATTACTAATTCTATAGAAGTGGACACCTTATGTTAAATTTTATAATTAGGCTAAAAGAACAGGGTATTAGACACTATTTATCTAAATAGGTTTATTTGTGAATCCTAACAAGGTAGTGGCGAATTTGCTGTGTGCACGTAGCTGGCTTGTATTCTTAATAGTGGCAGCTATAATGCTAAATTTTCTAATTTGCGGATTACTTATGCGGCGCGCGTAAATCACTTAAGGGGTCTGTGGTTAATATAAGAGAGGCTAAATTCCCTTTGCCTTACTTCCTTTCCTCCTTATCCCTCTTAATATATTATAAGTTACCCCTACTAGCCTAATAGTAGCGTTTTTGCTGCTATTACTTAGTAGTTACTAACCTTCTTAAGGTCCTTGTATTCCCACGCCTTATTATAATATCTTTTATGCCTTATCTTCCTTATCTCTAACTTTATTAGTCTTAATATTATTAGTTTCCTTACTTTATTTCTTCTTACTTACCTATTACTAACTTATTGCTAGTATGTAATATCTGCCACTTATACTATAACTCTAGCTATATCTGCTCCTATCCTAGAGAAATCTCCTTATAAGAGGGTGTCTTAGGCCTCTAAGACTTTTAGGTACGTTTATTACTTACTTGTAGTGTGTTTACTACTAACTTATAATTAGTAGTATTAAAATTCTATATCTTTACTATAGCTAGTAGGCTACTATTTAGTAAATAGCTCCTAAGGATAATAATAGTAAGCCCTAATATATTATTAATAGGAAGCCTATCCCTAATAAATATTATTATTCTCCTAGTATAACTAAGCTACTTACTTACTACTTCCTATTACTAATTTAACTAGGGAATTCCTTAAAATACGCTTATTATACGAAAAATAATAAGTCTTATATTAGAGTACGTTCCTCTCCTTATAGATACTACTTATAGATAACTAACACACTACTAGTATCTTACCTAAATTATAAAGCTTTATTAAAAGCTTTTTAAGATTATAAAGGTTATCCTTAAGGGCAGTCCTTACTATATTTATCTAGTAAGGGCTTCCTTATTCTTAGTAACTTAGCTATAGCTAACTTATTACTAGGCTCTTATAAAAGCTAAGCGTAAATTATATAATACTCTATTAGCTATAAAAACGCTAATAAACGCGGTTACGTCCGCCACGCTTAATTAACCGCTAAGGCTACTTATAAGGTAAACGCTAATAAGCACGCTATTATATTGCAGCTCTTTAATGCTACTAACCTTAAGGTCTAGATTAATATTATAAATAGCTTACGCTTTATTACCTAGTATACTCCTATAGTATTATCTTTAAAGTCCTAAGTATAACTTCTAATCCACTAACTAGCTACTAGTTTACTAAGTCTATCTCTAATATTCTTACTTATATTAGCCTCTCTAAGCTCCCTAAAGAGCTCTATGCCTTTATTTATAAAGATAAAGAGAAGTCTTTTAATAAGGACGCTCTTATAGCTATAGTAATTAAGAATGTGAATAAAAATACAGCTGCTAATATAACTATAGAGTAATAAATGCTAGGTAGTTATAGGGTAAAGTGCTAAAAATATAACTTATTGTCAAATTTTATTACGTGCTAAATTACTAAAGTAATTATCTCTCTATAACCTAGCTACTTAATTGCCACTTATAGTTATTAATAATATCCTTTGTAATAAAATCTCTTTTTAGCACCTAGGAATTCTCTAAGTTATTATAGCCTTTCTATTTTACTAGGTATTTTTACTATTAGCTATTATATTAATATAAAATAATTCTCTTAACTTTAAACTCCTATTTATTATCTTTAATGTTATCTTATAATAAGAATGCATTTATAAAGTTAGTTAAGTCCCTTTAAAAGGTTTAAGGCTTATAATATTAAACACATTATGTAGTTATATGCTAGCTAGTAGTTATAATTAATAGGCTAAGCTATGGTTACTAACTACCTTTTTAATCTTATAAGGTCTTAAATACTTTGTAATAAGCTTTTTACTTAGGTGTCTTAGGTTAATATTTTTATTAATAGTAGTATATAGTCTTTAACCTTAAACTCTATTAGTATTCTCTTTTAATTATAGTATTTCTTTTACTATACTTAAGTATTACTTAGTAGCTACTTAATCTCTAAGTGCTTCTATCTTAGTTCTAAGACTTTATTCTCTACCTAGTTATTTACTAATAAGGCTATTAGGACCGCTTAGTGTAGTCCTCTTAGGTTATACTTACGTAGCGCCTTTACTAGTATTAGGCTATAACTACTATACTTACTTGTGTTATAGGTAAACTATACTATTAGCAAATATTTAACTTAATTATCCTATTTAGCGTATATATAAGCTCTTAAATAATGCTTTAAAACCTAGTTTAGTTACTTTATCTAGCTATTTATTTAGGGGTAAAATACAGTGCTTAATCGCTACTTTATTATAATTAGGTAGTAGAATATTCTCTAAAATCCACTTATAAATATTAAACCTTAGTCTATTATAATGCCTTCTAAAGCACTGTAGTTTTTAAAAACGTTTTCTAAGAAGACTATAGCTAACCTATTACTAGTTAGATATGTAAACACTAGTATATAAATACTGTACTTTAAAAACCTATTTATAATAACTAATATTATGTTATATACTTAGTTTTTCTAATCTTTTACTAGTAGTAGCCCTGTAATAAAGTCTATTAATAGCTCTTAAAAGGGATAATTAGGTACTAGTAGTATAGCTAACTTACTATAAGGCTTATATAACCTTAGCTTTAAAACTTAATAGCTAATATAAGTCTATATATATAACTTAATGTCTTTCTTTATTAAAGGCTAGTAATATTAGTTTATAATCTAGTAGAGTATCTTACTAACCCCTAATAACCTACTATAGGATTGTTATAGGTTAGTAGTAAGACTTCTTTTTATATCCCCTATAGTATATAAACTCTATTATTATATATTAATAGTCTAGAGAGCATCACAAACTATATCTATAACTTACTAGCTAATAGCTTAGAGGGCCTAATTATTTATAGTCCTAATAACGCGCTAGAGTTACTACTTATTAGCAATAACTTCTGCTATATAATAAAGGCATCCCCTTATTATACTTTAAATAGTAAGACTAGGATTAGGGTTCTAACTCTATATTCTTATCCTAGGTAGTTAAGTTTAACTTAGTAAAGGTTCTCCTAACCACTAAGATTCTTGCTATAACACTCCTATAAGCTTATAGCTCTCTAGTAGCGCTATATATAACTCTTTTAACTAGGCTAGTAATATTAGTAGTACTATTACTACGTCTATATAACTAGATAGTAGTAAGGTGTAAGACCCTATATTTAATAATATTAGCAGTACTATTATAGCTAGTAATATTAGCAGTACTATTACTAAGTCCTTATAGCTCTCTACCCGCTTAAATGTTAATAAGGGCGATTTCCTATAACTAGTAATATTAGCAGTGCTATTACTAGGTCCTCGCTCCCTATTACTAATAGGTGGTAATCTTAGACATAGGGTATTAGTAGTACTACTACTACTCTCCTACTACTTATTAACTATAAACCTAATACACTGTGGTTTTACTAGACTTATAATATTAGTAGTATTATTATAGCGTTCTTATAACTTAATAGCTGTAAACTTAGTAAGGAAGGTTAGTAACTAAGAGGTTAATGCCTTAGCTTTCCTTTCCTTACTAATATAATCTAATCTCCTTAACAGAGTATTAGTAAGATTTAGCTTACTTACCTTATATTTAATAATAAAATTAAATAGGTATAGCTTATCTAACGTAGTAACCTAGTAACTTATTAGCTTTAGCTTTATTATAAGGTACTTATAGTTTAAGTAATCTATTATTACTTTAACTAGGTGCGCTAAGTAAGTGAGGTAATGCCTTTATATTTGAAAAGCCTCCTAGATTACTAGTAATTTTACGTTAGGTATTATATAGCGTAGCTTAGTGTTATTTAACTTCCTTAATATAAATGCTATAAGGTGCTAGTAACCTAGCACTAACTATATAAGGATAGCCTTAATTGTATACCTAAAGGCATTAGTCTTAACTTATAATAGGAGTAGTGGATTAAAATAGACTAAAATTAGTACCTCCTAAAATTACTACTATAGGTCTCTAAACGCTACTAACTTATAAGGCTTTAGCTTAAACCTTACTAGTTATTTTCCTTAAAGGTAATTAGTTAGTAGGATAACTATTTTACTATAGCTTTTAATAAAGCATTTATAAAACCTAGTAAACTTAAGGAAAGACTAGATATTAAACACGTAGTTAAGTACTAGCTAGGTTATAATTACTTTAACTTTACTAGGTTTTATAGAGATTCCCTTCTCTAATATTACATAGCCTAGAAATTTAACCTCTTTATAGGAGAATTTGCACTTATTTAGATTAATAAAAGATTAGCGTTTTAAAGCCTCTTAAGCACCTGTTTTACATAGCCCTTATACGCTAAGATATCGCTACTATATATTAGGATATTATTAAGGTAAATAATGTAAATAATATTAATAAGGCCCTTTAAAGCACTATTAATATATTCCTAAAAAGTTATAGGCGTATTAATAAGCCTAAATAGCATTATAAGATACTTAAAGTAACTATATTTACACTAAAAGGCTGTTTTTACTTATCTCCCTTATGGATACGTAGCTAATAGTACGTATCTTTAAGGTCTAATTTTGTGAAAATCTTAGCTCCCTTTAATTAGTCTAAGATCTTAGGGATTAGTGGTAATAGGGCCTTGTCCTTAATAGTAATCTTATTAAGGCCCTTATAATTTATATAAAGGTGTAATTTCCCTCCCTTCTTTAGTATAAATAAAATTAGGGCTTTTACTAGGCTAATAGATCTCTAAATCTAACCCCTCTCCTACACACTTACTAGGTACTTGCGGAGAACCTATAGTTCTTTCTTAGCTAGGTTATATATAGGTCCTTAAGAAGGTGTTTTCCCTTTTCTAATTTAATAGCGTAAGTCTAACTACCTAGCCTAGGGAGGGTGCTTACCTCTAGATTTAAGAATATATTCTTAAACTCCTAGTAAACCTCTAGAAGTTTTACTTAGTTAAAAATATTAGTTAAGTCTATTAGTGTGAAGTAGTTACTTACCTCCTCCTTATTTATTATATTATCTAGGTTATTCTTTCTATTAGCTACCTTAGCTACCTTATTATTTTTCTATTAAGTACCTTATACTTAATAAAGGCTATACGCTTAACTAGCTTAATTAACTATAGGAAAGCATTACTATAATTACTAAGCATTTTACTATATACTATTTATTTTATAACCCTACTACTAATAAGATATGCTCCTTTATTATTAGGTGTCTTTAGAGTTTGTTTATCTATAATATTATTATAGGTTTATACTATCTTACCTAGTTAATCCCTAAAACTAGCTTCTTACTACTATTAGTAATATAGTAGCGAATTTAGTATATCTTTATATATCCTATACTATTCTCTACTATTACTACTTATTATAAAATTCCTTAATATAGTATAATATTACTAAATACACTTTTAAGTGTATTATTACTTAGTTATATATTAGCCTAGTTAAGCTTTATTAGTATGTTTAGATGGATTAAAGAATGTGTAGCACTAGGGTTAAATAGGGTTAGTGTTGCTATCTAGTGGTAATCTTGCTATAACTTAGCTTTTATATGTATTTATAGATTTAATTGTCTATCCTTATAAAGCTATATTATATTAAGAGCATTTCCTTAGGGTTATATAAATCTAATTAGGGCCTTATTTAAGTTTATATAACCCCTTACTTAGTCACTACTATCTTAATACGTAGTAGTAGTATAGCTGCTCTTACTATAAATACTATAATCTAGCTTAGGGCACTTAAGTGTAATATACTCTAGCTTCTTATACTTAAAATAAGTAATGGATAAGTTCCTTATACTTATATAATACCCTTTTTATAATTTGCCTTTTAGAGAAGTTAAATAATTTCTCTTCTTCTAGTAGTTACTCCCTTAGTTACCCTTATAGTTAGTTCCCTTTTCCTCTCTTATTATTACCTCTGCCTTTTTCCTTAGCCTATAAGGTAGTTCTAGCTTACTAAGTACTTCTAGCTAAATACCTGCTTCTTTATTATACTATTTAAGAACTATATAAACTAAGTAATTTATAGAGGTTTAGGTATAGGCTTAGGTAGTTTTACTTCTACCTTACCCTAAGTCTTTATAAATAACTAAAATATTTAGTCTTTACTTTACTTAAGGTTTAGTAGTGTTCTTATTACTTCTAAGTAATAACTATCTTTATTTATTTCTCCTATTTTTAACCACTAAATAAACTCTATTTAAGTGTAGCTTTTATAGTCTATATAACTATTTATAGTAGTAAAACATATTTACTATTACTTTACCTTATTTACTAAGTAGCTACTAGTATATATAACTATAGTTATATTATTTATAAATATATTTTAATCTATTATAAAGACTATATTTAAATCTACTAGGAATATCTATAGGTTTTTATAAGTATTCCCCTTATATATAAGAGCCTTTAGCTATATTTTTACTAAGCTATATCTATATATTCCTAGCGTGGTTAGTGCTAGCTAAGGTATAGGGGTTTAAGGGGCAGGGGTAAAGCCTAAGTTAGTATTATTTAATTAAGAAGGGTATTTACTTCCTATAAATTTTTCTATAGTTACTCTAGTCTATGCTTTTTCTAGGTAATTTATAGCTATATCTTTGCTTATATAAGGCTATAGTTAAGTGTAGCTTCTTTATTCTTAAATATTGCTTCTAATTCTTAGGAATTTATAGGGGTAGTTAAATAGGAAGACTCTTACTCTATACCTAGGTTTTAATCTATAGGTATGTCTTTATATAGTGTATTTACTCTAGGATTATTAGTAGCTATAGATTAGGTATTTATTTTTCTTAGTGCTAATATTCTTAACCTACTAATAGTCTATTACCCTAATAGGATAAGAGAGATTAACTTATTAAGGCTTATAGGCTAGTTATATAAATAGAGTAAAGGTATAATTAAGGTATTACTGCTATTAAGCTAAAAGGTAGGGGTGTGTGCTTAAAGGTTTTAATCTCTAGCCTCTTACATTCTATGTATATAGCCCTCGCTAAATACCCCTCTAGTGTGCACGTAACTAGCTCGCGGCTAGGTTAGTGCAACCCGCTACTAGACCCTATTGTATATAATGCTATTACCTCCATTATCTCTATTACCTCCATGACCCTAACACTAGGTAATAAGCTTTATAAAGGACTTATAATTTAGTTAGGCTATTAAATTAGCTACTAATAAATTTGTAAAGGGCTAGGTAATAAGTTTTGTAAAGGGCTAGGTAATAAGCTTTATAAAGGACTTGTAATTTAGTTAGGCTATTAAATTAGCTACTAATAAATTTATAAAGGGCTAGGTAATAAGCTTTATAAAGGGCTAGGTAATAAGCTTTATAGAGGGCTAGGTAATAAGCTTTATAAAGGACTTATAATTTAGTTAGGCTATTAAATTAGCTACTAATGAATTTATAAAGGGCTAGGTAATAAGCTTTATAAAGGGCTAGGTAATAAGCTTTGTAAAGGGCTAGGTAATAAGCTTTATAAAGGGCTAGGTAACGAGCTTCGTAAAGGGCTAGGTAATAAGCTTTGCAAAGGACTTGTAATTTAGTTAGGCTGTTAAATTAGCTACTAACGAATTTATAAAGGCCTAGGCAATAAGCTTTACAAAGGGCTAGGCAACGAGCTTTGTAAAGGGCTAGGTAATAAGCTTTGTAGAGGACTTATAATTTAGTTAGGCTGTTAAATTAGCTGCTAACGAATTTGCAAAGGGCTAGGTAACAAGCTTTACAAAGGGCTAGGCAACGAGCTTTGTAAAGGGCTAGGTAACGAGCTTTGTAAAGGACTTGTAATTTAGTTAGGCTGTTAAATTAGCTACTAACGAATTTGTAAAGGGCTAGGTAATAAGCTTTGTAAAGGGCTAGGTAACGAGCTTTATAACAGACTAGGAATCTGTTAAATTTGCTAATAAGCTAGCTACCTTTAAAGGTTATTGCATTCTTTAAAGACTTCCTTAATAAGGTCTTTAAGCTATTAGAAGTTATTCTTTTCTATAGCTAGCTTTTCTTAAAGGTTTTATATTTACTACTACTACTATTAAATTTACTAATTTAATTACTACTACTACTATTAATATTAGGCCCTTAGGTCCTAAAGATCCTATTAGTGCTATTTTTATTACCACTAAAATTACTACTAGAGCTACTATTAAACTTATTAAAAATACTAACTAGCTAGGCATAGGTCCTTAAGATATTAAAAGACTTAATTTCTTAATAGGAAGGTCTTCTTACAAATACCACAGGTTTAGCGCTAATAATCTTACTTATAAAGCTACTGTAATTACTACTGCTTACACTAATCTAGCTAGTGTAAGGGAAGCATTATAATAAGCTTTATTAGGTTTATAGGGAAGCTGCCTAGGGAGGCTAGTAATTAAAATTAACAAATTTATTAGATTAACGGTTAGAACAAAGATTAATGGTTAAGTTAAGGGTTAACGAATTAATCGAAAGTTAAAGGTTAAAGAAATCAAAGAATTAAAGGTTAAAGGTTAACAAATTAATTAAATTAAAGGTTAACGAATTGAAGGTCAAAGGTTAAAGCAATTTGAAGGTTAAAGGTTAACGAATTAAAGTTAAAGGTCAAAGCAATTTAAAGGTCAAAGGTCAAAGGTCTTCGAATTAAAGGTTAACGAATCTAATAATAGGCATAATGCCTAGGGAGCTATTAAGCCTAATAAAAGGGATAGCTTTAATGAGCTTAGTGAATTAGTTAACAAATTATCAGCTTAGTGGCTTTTATTAGCAGTAAAAGCGCTTAAGGTGCGCAGCGATTAAAGAGCAATTGCTACCACTTGTTACGATATAAAATGTGATATAATAAGTGTGTTAAGGTTGTTCTTCTATAACTAGCTACAGGCCAAAACTATTATCTAATATAGGGTTCTAGGTCACGTGCTAGTCACGTTCTAGGTCATGTTCTAGATAACATGCTATTGTTAATTCTAGCACGTAATAATTCTAGACTTATAAGGCAGTGTAAAAAGATTTACAAAGGTTTTAGAAAGATTTACAAAGGTTCTTAGTTTATATATAATATATAAGATCTTAGTATATTTAATATAGATATATATATATATTATTAAGTTATAATATTTAAAGTAATAAATTTTACTTTATAAAGTAGTTTTTATAATAGTTTAATCTTTAAATCTATTATAAACTTAAGCTTAAGGCTTAGGTCTTTCTTAGGTCTAAAAGGGACACGAAGAGTGTGTAAGAAGGGTATAGAGAGTGTATAGAAAGGACACGTGTTATGTGTAAGTAAGCTTAGGACTTAGGGCTTACTACACACGCTATACGCACAGACTACACATAGGAGAATATATAGCTAGGCGCTATGTAATCTCTTATCTAGTTCTTTCCTTTCTCTTTAAGAATAGTAATTACACTTTAAACGCTTATTTGTAGTTACCCTAAGGCTAGTTTATAACAAAATCTTTATTTACTTCTTAGTATTAATTCCTAATACTTTTAATTTCCTTTTTAAATATATATAATCTTAGCTCTTATTATAGGTATATAAGATTAGCAAAAACCATAGGCTATTTTTCTAAGCCTTTAACCCATTTTTATAATAAATGGCAATGATGCCATGCTAATTGGGGTTAGCTGGAACTGACCAGGAAATCCTTCCGGAACCATATCTCCCTCTCTAGGCTATCAAACCACGTATGGGTGCGGAGAATCCTTGCTCCCGGCGCCCTAACCTTAGCGATGTGCTTCACCATCCAGCGCTGGGCCTTAGTGTCATGTAGCTGTAACTCCTAGTTACTAAAGGCCCGTCCCTCACTTACGCACTGTTGCCTAACCGATTCCATGAACTCGTGGTATATATTAGCCTATACTGGAAGAGCCTGGACCCGCTTAGAACGTGAAAACTAATCCTATATTAGCTTATTAAGTAAGGTAAAATAGGGATATGTAAGGAAGGGCAGAGAAACATACAGCGTTATTATAGAGGATTTGCCCTAGCTGATATACCCGTGGGAGTAAAGCTTTATAAAGCTTAGGGTCTGCAACCTTAAGGTGATAGAAACGCCGATATCGTTCCTTAAGACAACTATAATTATAGATAGACTTGCAATACAAGCAGCATTCGGTCGAATTCTTGTAAGGGGTATATACTGGCCCCTGTCCTACCACTACACTTATATTATTAGTTATAGTGCGTAGCCTATTACGCCACGGTGCTAGACTTACCACGAAGGCAGCGAAAGTCAACCGCCAGCTCGGGATTAATCCCAGCTATTTCAGCCATAATGGCTAAGTACCGCATGCACACGTCTATTATAGTAAGATTCTCTACTACTACCTTCTTGTCATCTTTAAACCCCTATACCCCGCGGTTTTGGCATAGCATCCTAGGGGTAATCTTAGTATATGGTGATGCGCAAATAGCAGCTTCTCTAACCGCCCGCTAGTCTGGCGGAGGCGTAACTAGGCGGTTAATTCTAAGGTTAGTGTGGTTTGATATAACTGTAAATCTTATTTAAGGAAGGAAGAAGGGGAAGAAGTAAAGAAGGAAGGAAAGATAGAGGGAAGGGGTAGAAGTAAAGAAGGAAGGAAAGAGGGAGGAAGGGAATAAAAGAAAGAAGGGCTAAGCTTAGGTCATATGATTTTTAGGGCTAAGCTTAGGTCACATGATTTTTAGGGCTAAGCTTAGGTCACATGATATTTAGGGCTAACTTATCTTATATTCTATTATATAAATCCTAATAAAGGTATTACTAATACTTATATTATACTCTATTATATAAATCCTAATAATAGTATTACTAACTTAATATCTATAGATTTAAATAAAGGCATAACTAACTTAAGATCTGCAGACCTCAATAAGGTATAACTAACTTCAGATCTAGAGATCTGAATAGAGGTATGACTAACTTAAAATCTGTAGATATAAACAGAGGTATAACTAACTTAAGATCTGCAGAACCTAATAGAGGTATAACTAACTTAAGATCTGCAGAACCTAATAGAGGTATATCTAACTTAAGATCTATAGATCTAAACAGAGGAAATAGAGGTATTATTATAGGATAGTATAATAGGTGGGTAGAAGCTACCTATATATAGCGCTACCCCTAGCTCTTAATATACTATCTAGAAGAAAATTTAGATATTACTTTAAGGGGATATAATAGTATAGTACTAATAATATTAATTAGGAGAAAGAAATACTATATTTAGTAAAATAGTAAAAGTATTTGTAGTAGTTAGGAAAGAATTTAGCATTTAAGTATAAGACGTAATAGTATAGCTTAATAAAACTAAATATACTAAAGAGAATATCCTAAAAGGAGTCTTATTTTATAAATTCGCCTCTAAGACTTTTTAATATATAAGAGCGAATAGCAAAACAATAGACTTATAGCTCCTATTACGCTTTACGTTTTAAGCTCTATCTAAGGCTACGCTAGATATAGCTAATGCTAACTAAGAAAGACATAAGGTTAGCCTATATTACTATAGTTAATGACAAGAGGCGTGATTTTCTCTTAAAAAGAATCTAATTAATTAGGCAGCTAAATATACAAAAAGGTCTACAACCACTAGTAATCTAGCGGGCGATAACACACAAGGCATCTAGCCTAAAGCCTAGGAAATCACACAAATTGCAGGAGTATATCTGCCTGGAGCTGTACGAAGGAGCTGCACCTACCCTACCTTACGTAACCCTGTTTTCCTACTAAGAAGAGTTTTCTTCTCTTCGCTTATTTAATCCTAGCTAGCTTTATTATCCTTAAAAACTCAATTCAATTAATTATTTTCCTTTGCCTCTTTTATCCCTTTGTATATTAATAGTTTATTTAACTACAACCTACGTCGCCCCGCAGCAATACCCACTATAACGCACACCTTACATTAGCTCTTGGCAACACGATAAGTCTAGCGCAGTTAATTTTGGCTGTGGCGCATCTAAATTTATTTTTAATTAATATTTTCCTTTGAAGTAATAGATGCAAGGCAATATAAGCTATTTCGGTTAGTCGATGCCTAGCTACGCAAACGCACTAGGGCCGGCTACGCTCTCACTAAAGAAGAAAAAAATCGCTTACGGATTATTTAAGAGTGCGAGAATTGTAAGAAATACGGTTTCAGGGAGGCCAGGAGGTCCGAAGAATTCGAATACATATACTACTTAGTAGCCGCTAGCCTATATCCAATCAACACCAACGATAAGTTACCTAATTTCATCGTATTTAACAAGGAATATTAGATAGAATAACAGTCATTATATAAACAAGGTTTTGCGTTGCATTTGTGTATCCGAATACTAGCATTAGGAAAACGGAGTGCGATATCAGGACAAATTGCTTACGCCGACATAGCTTAAGGGCTAGCTAATTCTAATAAGGAGCGAAACAAATTTAGAAGCCAAATAGACAGTCTGCTACTACAATTAGGAGTAGCCTATGTGTTTAAAAACAAGGATTTTATAAGCGCTTTTAGAAGCTTATAGGAGAGTAATAGTAGGAGAAGAAATTTACGCAAATTTGCCTGCGAATTAAACGATTATATTAGGAACAATACCTAGGCGAACAGAAGATATTAAAGGAAACGTTTAAAAAGTTTATAAAAATGGCATAAGAGGAGATACCTATAGAGAAACCATCCACTAAGGAAAAGGAAGGTACTAGATGTGTATTAGTTACTGTCACTTAAGAAACACATGAATCTAACGCAAACTAAGAGGCAGTAGATAAGAACAAGGAAGCAAATAACGTTCTAGATACATTAAAGTAATTACAAGAGAAGGATATAAAATAGTTAGTAAAAGATAATTTAGCTAGACGTAAGTAATAAACACGTTTAACGAAGACTAAATCTAGGTAAAAGGACGCTGAATAGATAACGAGAAAGGCGAACCTAGCTGCATCGATCTCGCTTATGCGCAAGAAAGCGCGACTGACTTAAGTGAGGATTCCGAACTTAAGGCACAGACAAAAATAGGAGTCGGAGAAGATTAGTCAGAGTCTGAGTACAACGAAGGTCAGATTGAATCTAACCTCGAAGAAGAGGAGGACTAGATGCTAGCTGAATTCCTTATTAGGCTGTCACAGGTCTATGAGAGAATAGAAGGCCTTAATTTTAACTTAATATTCGCGAGGTTTAGAAAACCTGGCTTGAGGGCGGACGCCCACAAACTAATGCCTAAAATCAGCGCGGTAGCAAGGGAAAGGGCTATAGAGGAATTCAATGCCAGATACAAAGGAAAGGGCATTAAAGATGTTGATTTTGGCACATTCTGGCACACTTAAGTAGGTCGGCGCAAAAACGAGGTCTGGACTATAAACTATGCGATATAGGCTTGTGCGCATGAATTTGCGCTCAAAGGAGCCACCATGGTAAATAACGGCTTAGAAGTGGACCTAAATAACGCGTATTTCACACTCTAGTAGAATGTGATTATACAGCTTATTACCATCTTTAAAGAGCAGAAGGTGGCTCTAAGAGCGAGGATAGTAGTAGCAAAGCAGTTAGGAAACCTATTAAAAGAGTAACATTGAATCTAATAGAATGCGGAGCGACGCGGCGAGCTAAGAATTAGGCAAAAACGGCGGTGGTAGCTTTCTATAATAGCGTGACAGTCAAACGTGGTCAACAGACGGCCACATATGACAGTACCACATCGTTACCACTACGCGCAGAGCTATTAGCTCTACGATTCGCAGACGAATTCGGCGTGGTAAACGCCACGATCGCAGGAGCGCTAGCTAGTATTGGTCGAACTGATTTACTCTTAATTAGAACAGACAGCATATAGCCTCAGAAATCAGTCAAAGTTAAACAAGACAAAGCCAGAAATAAGCAACACGCGCATAGTAAGCTAGATAATTTAGTAGACTAGATTAATTAGGTTAAAGCGAATATTAAGGAGATTGATAAAAAGGTTACTAAGGTAGTTGTAACAGCAAATAAGGCGATAAAAACAAACGAAGACACAATAAAGATAGTATAGGATAAGGCCGAAAGGTCGAAATCCAAATTCACGTAAGTGGTAACAATCCTAAAAGAGCAAAAAGAGAAAATCATAGGCCTTTAAAACAAAGGAGTATTAACTAATCTTAGTAAGAATTTCGAAAAGTTAGCGAAAAACAGCATTTATAAGACTGATTTTGACATTAAAATGGATCGGATTCATAATAATATTGAAGGAATACTTAAAATAAGAAGTCGCGATTATGCAAAAATCCAAGAACTTGCCTAAAGATGCGATAAGTTTACCGTAGAACTTTAGGTATTAAAAGGGGCAAAGGAAACTATCATAAAAACCCTAACAAAGACCGGGGCTGCCACACCTCTAGCTAGCACTCCCTCTAATAGAATCGACTCCCTTACATGCAAATCCAGCACATAACAATAACTAACCTAATATCTGCAGAACTAAGTAAAGGTATAACCGACTTGAGATCTACAGATCCGAACAGAGGTATAACTGACTTAAGATCTACAGTGCCTAATGCATATATAACTGACTTAAGATCTGCAGAACCTAATAGAGGTATAACTAACTTAAGATCTGCAGATCTGAACAGAGGAAACAGAGGTATAAATGACTTAAGATCTATAGAACCTAATGTAGGTATAACTGACTTAAGATCTATAGTAGAATATTAATATTAGAGGCTTTAATTTAATCTATATACGGAACTCTTTAAAACTCTGAAACCTGAACTTTATTCGTTATACTTAATAATACTATTCTAAGTTCCCTAACTACGCCAGTTTTTAGTCTCTCTACTATAGGAACTTAGTCTCTCTGTGAATTTATACTTTTGTTAGTAACTCTGCATATTCATGTAAACTTAATTAGCAAAAAATAAAAATCAAGTTATTTCCCTTTATTTATTGTCCTCGCTATGATCCCTTTCCTTGTTGCCGTTGCTGTTCTGAACACCGCCCTCCCCGTTATTAATCTGGTCGTCGTTATTAGGATCCTCTTCCTTGCCCTCATTTCCCTTAATTTTAATATTTGCGTAGAGGGCCTCTAACTGCTCTCTCTCCGCCTTTCCGCGCTTGTTGTTATAGGTATTTATTGCTAACATGATCTTCTTCTGCTCGTCGGATGTCTGTTTCGCCACTAGGTCTGCACCCTGCTTGACTAGAGAGAAGAAGGTGTTATATAGGGCCTTGGGTGGTAGCATTAGCCACCGCTGCATCTTATTGCTTTTGAACTTGCTATTCCCGATCGCTGTATAAAGGTATGCGATAATCTGTGTTATATTCTTGTTAAAGAATTCCTGTTTATTATGATTATCGTCGTCCACGGCAAATATAAGCTTTGATAAGCAGGTTATTGCGTATCTGAGCCTACGTGTTACACTGCTATTTGGCTTAAACTCTTTAGGTGACGTCTCCTTTAGCAATACCTAGGACATCCTGTTAAATGTGTGGCCAAAGAACAGTCGCTGTAGCTTGTAGAGTAATATCTCCTTGGCCGTACCATGGATCCAGGATAGGACCTTAGCATCGGTCTATAGCTGCACAGTCCACTTCAAAAGCATATTCGCCTCTTAGTAGTCTTGAAAGCTGTTAATAACCTTGATTATATGCC
The DNA here is from genome assembly GCA_023658535.1 of Epichloe glyceriae. Lineage (NCBI taxonomy): Eukaryota > Fungi > Ascomycota > Sordariomycetes > Hypocreales > Clavicipitaceae > Epichloe > Epichloe glyceriae. Next base: position 5,562,233 of record CP098294.1, on the reverse strand, counting down.
AAATAACGCGGTGCTTCTGGCCTATTTGATACAGTCTAGCCTGTGCTTGCTTTATGATCTGGGCATTTGAGTGGAAATTAATAAAGATGCCTATATGACATGCCTCCTGAAGATTAACCCTAGTGCTTATGATTGACATGTTCGCCACAAACACACATTCCTCGGTCCTGATATCTAGGAATGCTTTCAGAGCCGCCTGTTTTTCAGTTGGCTTGTCTGTGCTTTGCATTGTGAAGGCCTTGAGGCCGCAAAACCTAACCAAGGCAAACATATACCTAGGAAAAGGACCGTTAGTGAGCTTAGAGTTGAGATGTATAGATCTGAGGCAGGCTTGGCTTCAGCGTTAACACTTACATCTGTATCGCCGGTAAATCGCAGAAAATGAGCACCTTCTTCTTTCCCCTCACAACATACTGGTAAAGAAGCTTAATAACGCGCCCAGCTACAGGGCTGCCGTATGCGAGATATCCCAGCCATTGACGGGATGTTTCCGGGTCTATGAAGGTAGGCTCTTGGTTGGTTATTGTGAAGAACATGCTAAGGCCATGATACCGGTCGTTTATAACCAGGTCTTTGCAGCTGTTAGTGCTAAACGTGACCTTCTTGTCGCGTGCCTTATCTTTCTGTTCACGCTGTTTTTCTTTGTTGGTCAGGGAAATCTTAACCTCCTTATAGGACACCGCGCGAGCCACTCTGGCCACGGCGTCGGGGGTTGCGGCTATTGCCATGACTATGTCGTGGCGTAAGATGCTTAAGAACCTGTAATCTTGGGCAACCAGGCTCCCTCCTTGGTAAGAGCTGTAGTTGCGCTGAGGTGGCTTCTCCCCTTCCCTGGATTCCCCGCTAGTTGTGACTATAGTATTACTTATGGTTTGGGAAGGTGGCAGGTTTGCGGTTGACTCTATTTGTTTGCCGTGTGACTTGACCAAGACGCCTATGGCTACTGGATATGCGACTTCTTCGTAGTAGATAGTTTGAACTGGAAGGTTAATACTGGGGAAGATTACATCTCCCTCTTCGCTACCTAGCTTCTGAATGACTGAGCGACTTGAACGGAAAATGTAAAAGTTTCTCTTTATGGCTTCCGTGATTGTCTCGCTGAAGGTGAACCCATAACCAATATCGCGGGCCACCTGGATGATAAGGTTGGGGCATATTTGCCAGATTCGGATGTTCCTGTTATAGAAGGATTGGAGCTGTGCCTTGATCTCACTGTCTATATTGAATTCGTTATGTAGGATGCCTACCTGGGCGCTCTGGGCGGAGGTTGGGCTAGGTGTTGGAGACGTGGTTGATACTTCCCCGTAAACGGATCGTAGTCTTTGTCCTATAGGATTTGCGCCTCTCTATGAGAGAGGTGGAGAAGGATAGAATCGGTGAGCTTGGCAGGGTCAATACGTGTCTGCTCGAAGATAAAGCAGGCAAAACTAATAACATCTCTGTTGCCCGTAAGCACCGGGGTGCCGGATACCTATAACCCAAATTTCTTGTTAATCATGGCTAGGTATTGGTTGTAGACTTTCTGGAAGTTGCGGGCAATATGTGCTTTATCGCAGATAACCATAGCGAATTGATAGCTGCCCGCCGCCTCCTCTTTCCACTCAAATTTGATGAGATTGCTATCGGGTACCACGTTCTCATGACGCTTAACAGCCGTTACCCCCGGTTCCCGATTTCGAGTTGGACATATTTCGTGGCATTTTGAAGGCTGCATCTAATTTTTCCTTGCCGTCTTTCCTATAACTCTTCTGGAATTTGGTTCTCTTAGTGGGAGTGGCCAGGCTTTTAGAGGCTGGCCTCTTTCTTTGGTGCTGCGCTTAGATTTATCTCCTGTAGTAGGAGTGGGCGTAGTATAACCGTCATTCTTAGTGTTATTAGTATCCGTGTTGTCGCTTCCCTTGTCTTTGTCTTCGTCTTCGCTATCTTCCTCTTTATTAAAAATAAATCGGGTTTTAATAGTCTTAATTAATCTATGACGAAATGTGTTATATGAAGTAAAAATATTGTGCGGCTAGTCTAATTAAAGCAGATTAGCTTAACTCTGTGTTATGATCTGCAGATCCAAACCACGATTATGGACTAGGAATATAGTGAGGGGGCGGTTGAGATCTGTAGATCTAAACCACGCTTATGGACTAGCAATGCAGTGAGGGGGACGGCCGAGATATGCAGATCCTAACTAGGTAGTTTCTTACCTGGATATTATATGGTTTAGCCATGAGTTTCTTTATGGAAGTATGGAACCTAGTCTGGCTAATATACTCAGCCCCTAACTCCTTTGTAATTGATTTTTGTCCATAAAACACAAGTAATCTGAACCCTGGGTTGTTCTTTCTGGCCTCTTGGACAGTCTGAACTAGCATAGGCACTGGTGTGATGACTAGGGAAGGCATGTGCCGCTCCTTCTGGCCTATACTAGTCTCCTCAACACCCTGATTATGGGCCTCTGTCCTGCGGGCGGCGATCTCGATCGCCGCGAGTGCAACCATGGTCTTTCTAAGACCTATGTCTAGACTAAGGCCGGCAGAAATCCCTGACTATAAAACTTCATTACACGGTCTAGGTCAGCTACCTGATGATGTTTTAGGGGCCGGACTCTGGCGTCTTTGTATACGCGGAAGTTTGGTGTCAGCTCTAGGTCCTTCGTAATTGCATTAAAGTCAATAATTTCCTCCGGCTGGAAGTCTTGGATGTGCGATTTGACTAGGAAGCTGGTCCTGTATATTATATCTAGTGCTTCCCGCTCGGCGGGTGTCTTCCCTGCATTGCGTTTGGCCTGGTCAGCCTCGTCTTCCAGTTGGGCCTCCCTCTCCGCTAGTTTGTAGTGTTCCGTTTTTCTGACAGCGGTTATGTATGATTTAAGATACTTGTGCCTAAGGACTTCGGCGAACTTTGTTCTCTCCCGCTGGATACGAATGCTGACCTTATCGTAGGTTTTAGCCATTTTGTTACGGCTGTGTCTGATAACCTTTAGGATTTCTGGCCATTCCTCTAGGCTTGGCCCGCGGTATGCCGCGGGACTGGTGTGTGAGCCCTTCGCGATGCCCCTGTTGTTGAGCGTGGAAGCGCTGGAATATATAGAACTAAGAACATTAGCAGAGGGGGTTAGGTCGTCGGACTTCTCCTTGGGACGCGGAGCCTCTGCGAGAAGTTGTCGGCGCTCTAATTCCTGCACCTAGGCACCTCTAGAAAAGGCCTCGTCGGCCTCGTCGATTTCAGTGATTGCGGGCTTCCAGTCTGGGTTATGGTAGCCCGGCTAACTGGCAAAACTCCCTAAGCCCCCTCTCTTTTGGCGTCTATCTAACCCTTACCGTTTTTTTCAAATGTACGACGGTGAGTTGCATAGACGACCACGCTGAGCGCACGACAGAGATCCTCCTTGGAAAATGGGCCAATAAATGGCGGCTTGCTGCGTAAAGGAACCCTGTCTTCTGATAGTACTTTCGTGGGATACCGATGGGTATAATTAGTCTTACCCTCCACTCCGAATAGCCGCCTATCCTTGATCCATTGCACTATATTGTTAGGGGCAAACATTAACAGCTGCAATGCGTGAATAAGAATAGTTATGTTGATGTGAAACGTTGTTATCTCCATGCGATCATTTCGAGTGACCTGGTCGGTTGCTGGGAGGAAGATTGGCGACTTAAGCTCACTGTATATGGTTTTTAGCAGTAGCATAACGGCAGGGTCTTTGACTAGTTTCATAACAGCGGATGGCGCCGTAAAAACTTTATTGCTCTTTGGTTTCCTAGTGGCAACGTGCATCTGGCGAACAGCTGTAAATAACCCTTGAACCACCTTATCTAAAAGAGTATCCTTGTACTTCTTGGAAGTATTCTATGCTTTCTGAGCAGCTAGGGTTTGGGTGACTACTATTGCCTTGTTATATTTCTCGCCTGTGACCTCAAGCCATGGCTGCATTATGTAAGGAACTAAATAGACTGTGTTAGCGATTAAGCTTATAGTATACTAGGTAGGAATGAAGGCTGGTTAAGATCTACAGATCTGAACAGCAGCTCACGGAAGAGACTAGGTGGGAAGGAAGGCTGGTTAAGATCTGCAGATCTGAACAGCAGCTTATGGAAGAGACTAGGTGGGAAGAAGGGCTGGCTAAGATCTGTAGATCTGAACCACAGCTTACGGAAGAGACTAGATGGGAAGGAGGGCAGGCTGAGATCTGCAGATCTTAACTTGGGTTATCACTTACCGATTTTATCTAAAAAATAATAAAAGTTGCTTGGTGTTTTAAACTGATTGTAAATGATTGTCTTTGTGAGGGAGAACTCCTTATGCATCTTGACATGTTCCTTGATCCAGACACCGCGTTCGTTGCCTGATTCACTCCATTTTGTATAGCTGATGTTTTGGTGCTCCTGCGTTCTTGGTAGTTTTGGCTTTACGTGATTTTCGAATTGCGAGAAGTCCGCTAACTTGAGTTTTTCCAACATCTTATCCTTGTTGGCTTGTAACTTTGGGTTATCTGTTTTAAATAGTGAAAGAGGGGCCTAGTTGTTTTTCTTAATTTCTATAACTGGGTAATTATTCTTCTGCAAGAATAATGTTATTTCGCTTATATTATTATGATCTTCCTCTGGCTGGGAGGTGGTGTTGGTGACATTTATGCTAGCGTTCTCTAGCGTATTTACCTGCGACTTAACTTCGTTATCCGTAGGGGAGTTAAGTTTAGGATTGTTTTGCGGGAACGTCTTGTTAACCCTTGAGGGCGCCCTTTCCCTGCGTCTTCTTGGACCCTCCCTTAGCTATAGTAGTGCGAGGGCTGCGCGGATGTTAGTTAGCGGGGTAGCTTAAGATCTGCAGATCTTAAACGGGAGTTCTATCCTACTGTGATGTAGTCACGCGAGCGCATATAATGTTGTTCGGGATGGCTTGGTTTTATAGGCAGGTTTAGGTCTGCAGATCTAGCGTGGAAGAGCTGCCTCTAATACCTAAGATGTTAGGTGTATATTAGGCGATTAGGGACCGGAGGTGTTAGGAATTAGTTAGGGAGTGGTGCGAAGGCGGTTTAGATCTGGGGATCTGAAAATTTATATGATAGAATATGTAAAGGAGAAGGTGTAACCTAGCGGATTATAAAATTAGGAAATTGGTTTTATTCTCTGGCGGGCGGTGAGAGGTGCTTAGCGGCAGAAAACGCACGTGATAAGTGATTTTCAGATCTATATATCTCAAGTAAGGTTAGCAAGGCCTTAGGTTATGTGGTGAGGAAAAGAGTATATAGATATTAAGCAGATTCAGCAGGTGATAATAATGGAGGCTTGGTGGGGATAGTGGGGAAAGGTAATGTAGAATAAGCTATATCTAAGCTAGCGCTGTAGCTAATAAGCACCCCTACATAGCTGCAGGAACACCGCGTTTATAAAGAGGAGCATGGGTGTTGTAAGGCATATAAGCACAAATTAGTGGCTAGTTGGCTGCGCCGCTTTTTTCGTGCAACAATAGTTATTGCTTCGTCCGGGTGTTCGTCGTGAGAGATGTGGGGCGGTCGAATTAATGCACGCGATACGATTGGGCGCATCGCGCGCGCATCCTAATATGTGGCGAGGCCCTGTAAGTAACCCCACATAAGGCCCCCTTTTCCCGTGGCCTCTCCCTTCTAGCTAGATTCCTCCCCTTCTCTCTTGAATTAATTATGCCTTTTATTAATTATTGAATTCGTTGAATCGAAGACCTCTTGCGCGTTGCACTAGTGAATCGCCCCTTGGTGAAATTAATAATAGGGGCTTAGGTAACTAAGATAAAATTTAGATCTGCAGATCTAAACCAACCTTTTCAACACCTTTGTATATAGTAATAGACAGTTGCTAAGGCTATCCATAACCTCGCGGAGCAGGCTAACAACGATGCTCAAGAATTTCTTATGCGAGCTAAGCGCAATCTTGCTGCCGCTGACGCTGTCGAACAGCTAACATCGCCTGGCCCGGAATGGGCTCTTGATGAGGCCGTAGTCTCTGTTATTTATGCAATCGAGCAGCAGATTATTGAGAATATCTGTGTTGGTTATGAGATTACACCTAGTCAGGGCACGCCCGAAGCTGCTGGGGCTAACGATACTTCTGACTCTGGCATTGCCGCAGGCGATCTGATATAGGAGGTGGCGGATAGCTAGGAGAGCGCTGACCTGAAGGACATCGTCGTCATTGAGGAGAAGGAAGCACCCTCTGTCTGAGTGTATAACTTCCCGATGAAGCCGTGGATCTTTATTTCGCTCTAGGAAGAGATAAATAAAGTACAGCCTGAGTTCTGAGACGAGTTGATTATAGATATTGCCCGCCTTTAGAAAGAGTTTTACTAGATTAATCGCAACCTCTACACCGCCTCACAGGCCTATATGATGTATGGAATGTCTAAGCAGGGCGGCTTGCGTGTTATTTGTTAAGATAATGGTAAGGATGCAAAGGTCTTCACTGACACTAAGGACAGGATCTTTAACGTTGCTATATTAGTGACTCCCTCGGATCGCAAAATTGTGCAGTAGGGAAGCTATTATTAGCACTGGCATTAGCGGCACTGTCTACTGGGTGTAGATTAAGGACAGCGAGAAGGACCACATAGAGGATCCACACTTAGAATAGTATGGATTTGCTCTTCCTCCTATCTTGTCCCGCAATAGTAATACGCCTAGTGGTGTATTAAAAACCAGAGCTTGCGCATTCACTATTTATCCCGAATTCTTGTAGTTAGTCGCGGTAAATTTATTAACTTTATTTAGCTATCTTCTAGAAGAAGCTTTTGAAGGCTGGCCATAATTGCGTTATAAATACCAAATCTCTTCTTAAGTAATGCTCCCTTAAGACTAACACAGGTAAAGCTGGCAAAGATTCTACCTTTAGTTATAATAATATAGTTATAGTGTCTCTTAATAAATCCGGTCAGGTTACATTCTAGGGTGTACAAGACCTTACCACAACTAACAAGGAAGATTCAGATTCTAACCCCCGATCTTCTCTGCCCACCCACTTATCACCGGAAATTAAGGAGCTACTCATGACACTGGCCACTTACACCTAAAGGCGAAAAGGCTTAGCCCACATCCGTTCTCTTGCTTAATAAGCAATAGCTATACTAGAAGCGAGGCGCCCTCCGCTATATAATTATTATTATAAAACAGAACCACACTCTCTAGCTTTAGGATCTCGCACTTAGCAAACTAGTGCAAGAGTTTAATCTTCTATAAAGCAAAGAGTTGGATGCTGTCTGCCGCGTGATGTGCCATCCAGCTGGTGGCATGATTGTTATTAGTTATCTGACTCGTAACTTAGTCTATTTTGCCTATCTTTCTGCTCCTAAGTATAAGTTGAAAAATATGTCATAGGCAGACTACATCTAATGCCTTATTGCCTAGGACGCTGCTATTCCATAGCCGGATAGCACTGCTATAATTAGTGGACTTAATTATAGACTTTTTATATAATAGTAAGGGTATAGGTAGGATTACTAAATTTAGGTCTATAGATCTAAACTGACATTTTTAAAACATCTTTACATAGTAATTTCAGATCTATAGATTTAAACTAACCTTTTTTTAAAACATCTTTACATAGTAATTTTAGATCTATAGATCTAAACTAACCTTTTTTTAAAAACATCTTTACATAGTAATTTTAGATCTATAGATCTAAACTAACCTTTTTTTAAAACATCTTTTGTGAGGCCCGCCTACAATACACGGACACACCCTGCAGGCACACTATGCCACAGGGCTAGGTCCACGTGATACTAGTAAGCCACTGGCTATAAAGCAGCGACTTGGACCCACAACACACTTAGACCTAGCAAGCTTCAGTTAATATACTAAGTGCCCCCATACGTTCTTGCCTAGCTATCCCTATCCTTACATCTGTATATGGTAACTTCAGATCTGTAGATCTTAACTAACCTTTTTAAAACCTCTGTATATAGTAACTTGAACACTGGGTTTATTATTAACCTAGCTATAACTCCCACGCACTTCCATCACTCTCACTAGCGGAAATGTTTGATGATTTAGTATCCGTGTCCGTGCCTAATTCTGCTAGCTCGCTTATAGGCTCCTTAGGCGGTTCCCTCTGGCTAAGGAAGGCTATTATAGCCGCGACACCCTGATCCCGCCTCTGCTTGTTGTTGTACTTCCTCTGACAGGTCTTAGCAGCGTGTAACTTGGCGGTTAGGTACTAGGTAGGGTTAAAGCAGGGTTGTGTCTGGTTTACTACTTGGACATTATTATCTTTGTGCTTAGCGGGGTGTCCTCTAGGCCTAGTTTATAGCAGAGGACGCGTAGTTGACAACATCTGTCATGCTTGACTGCTATGTAGCTTTGATCCACTGCTAGTCTAACACGCTGGTTAGCGAGGAAACTGCCTATAGACATAACGTGTAACCGCAGCGTTTGCACTAGCTCTCTGTAGGGGAGAAACATGGCTGGCCAGCTATTCTACACCCTGCTATAAGGTGTTGTTAACTGTAATCCTACCTCTACCATTACGCTAAAGTTTCTATCAGCATCACTAGTCTAGGGTGGCCGTCCCCCTAAGCCTATCTATATTGTCCCGGTGCGTTAATGGCCCTGTAAGCTTGGGGTTGACGCCGTCAAGCCCCTACACCTGGGCGAGCATAAGACTGACCCTCTCGGAGTGGTGTAAGAGCGATCGGGCCGCCGTTAGGAGATTGACCGTTGACATCCGCCGCCAGGTCAGATCCGGCATTAACTAGCGCTACTGCCGAACCCGCATGAGCGTTACGAAGTGGTCGTAGTTATTGTAGCACTGTATGCTCTGGGTGAGTTGTGAGGGGTTAGTAACGGGTCCTTCCGCGTAGACTATAGGGGCCTGGAATTAGATGAGGAAGAAGGATGGTAAGGCCCTGTTAATTAAGGCGCGGGCATTGGCACGTTCTTGCGCGAACGGGCTATTGTGCTTGAGGGGCGTTGGCAGGTTACGCAGTGTGCTAACCTCCTTGGAGCGGTTAGAGTTAAATATAACCAGCGTGTAGTTGCCAATCTGTTTTGTGAAATAATTAGTAAATGAGATAGCGCTGTGGTGGGAGTTTATGTGGTAGGAGTCGCGCAGTGTCCTAAAGAGCGTGCAGAACGCATTTGACTTCCATGTCTTGTTATCCAAATCTTCAAAGAGCGTGCAGTACACTAGCTAGGACCACCCTCCTTGATTAGGGGCTGTTGGGTTGGCGCGCTTAGAGAGCCATCTAGGGAACATGCCCTGGAGCCCGATCTCGTCGCCGCGGTCCGTCTCGCGAGGCAATGTTGATACCGTGGCACTCGCCTCCAAGGGTCCGCCGCCGGGTCCACTAATAACTGATTTAAGCACGCGGTTAAAGTTATTAAAGACAGGCGCCGGGCAGTGCTCGAAGTATATGGCGCATGCCTCGTGGTATATGGCAGCGATGTTAGCTAGTAGGATAATGCTTGGTACTAGGTTGTCCCGGAAACGCAGTAGCAGGAGATGGAGGGTAGGGGGCCCCTTCTAGCGTACTCAGCGAAGGTGAGCGGCGTCACGGGCGTCTCAGTGTTCTGCGCCTGGTTAACAAGCAGCGCGGGTTCGGTGGGTGCGGCAGGGCGGTCCTGGGCATGAATACCACCCTGCATTTTCTGGAACGCCGTTTCCTAGTACTTCTGCAGCTTCTTAAGTAGGTGAAGGGAGTACGCCTGTGCCACCTCACTTACGATTAGGGTAATGACCAAGGCCTTGAGCCTAACGGCCATTTTCCTAAGCCTCCTGGTCCTAACCTGCTGCCCTAAGGCGGTGTCATTAATGTTATTAAGTTCCCGGCAAATAGCGGTGGCAGCGCGTGTGTAGTGCTGGACAAGGAAGCTAGTGCGAACAGAGCCCGTGGTGAAGGACTGGATACTGCGCTGCGAGAGCTAGCGGTTTACTAACGGGTTTTGCGGGATATAGCAGCTTAATAGCGTTATAAAGGAGAGGTGCAGATTCATCCAGTCCATCTGCCAGTTATCCAGCCAGATGCAGCTGTTGCGTCGTAGCCGGTCTAGCAGGCCAAGCCCGCGATAGCGTGTTCTCGCCCTCCTATTGTTGCTGGGGGCGGGCGCCTGCCACGCGTCGCGCTATATCTAGTGGTTATGGGGCAGGTTAGCCTCGCTCGTCAGGCCTAGCTGTAGTAGTTGCAGGAACAGGGAGGCTGTGTAGTGCTGCGTAATATAGTGCCCTAGGTCTTTGTCTTGGGGTTAGGCAGGGCGCTAAGGCGGAAGATATTGTTAAGGAGGGCGATGAGGTGGCTGGCGTTTGTAAAGACGAAGGTGTTGATGCCCCGCGTGGGAGGATCCAGTAGGGGTGGTGCTGCCCCGCGTCGCCCTGCTTGTTCACGTGGGCGTGATTCTGTATCCTGCCGCTAAGGGTAGCAGCCTTATGCCCGGCTGAGAAGCTGCCCTGGCTATAGAGCACGGCTATGATATTGAGGCGGAAGGTGATCTCCTTCCTAGCTGTGTAGCCCTGATAGCTTACCTTGTTGTCGTAGAGCGTCCGGATATGGCCCTGATTTGCTGCCTAGGCGGCCTCGATCTTTGAGCGCAGCGGCGCGCCAGCGTTCATCGCGCTGGCCTGGTTGTGGCCTGCGACGTACATCTTCTGAACCACGCTATTGGGCAGGGCAAGCGTGGCGATCTCCGTATTAGCATAGAGCTTGTAGTCGCTGGATATGGTGCTGAAGAGCTCCTTATAAGAGTGGTAGCCCTTGGCACGCATGACACTAGTCTTGCGGCAGAACGGGTGCCCTGGATGCTGATGTTAGGCACCACGCCTGACCGCGACGCGGGCCTTGCCTGTGTACGTTGCCGCGTTGCGAAGGCTGTAGGAGCGAAAGATAGTTGGGTCTGGCTTCATGTCTGGGGAGGCATTGCACACTATCTTGTGGTACTGTTCTATACATGTCCGCTTCCACAGCAGCGTTACACCGCCTATGATGCCATTGTCCTCGCTATCGTCCTCGCCATCGCCATCGCCATCGCCGTCGCCATCGCCGTCGCTCCTATTATTGCGTGTATTAGCGTTGGTCTCGCTCTGTCTGCGCTGGGCGCTTGTTAGGGTGCGTCTTATTCTCGTTGCTAAGTCGCGGAAGCTAATGTTAACCTAGGTAGACTGGGGGTTGATATGGGCTAGCTAGAGGAGCCTAGGATAGCGGCACTGAAGCTCTCTAGTACCTCCTGCACTGTGTTAGCGATAAAGATGTTCTTTGTGTTGTGCGCCTAGAATAGTAGCTTAGGATCCTTAAAGTAATTAACTATCTGTCCTGAGGACGTGGTAACCTTAAGGGAGCTGCAGTGCCGCTGTATGTTGTCCTATATATTGCTAAGGTGCTAGGCGGGTATGGGGAAGCGCAGGTGAAGCTGGCCTGGCTTGTCGCCCCTCTTTAGCGTAGCTGTATCTGCTAGACCCTTGTACGTTAAGCCAAATCGCTCCTGGTTTGACTGCGACTTAGCCTTTACTATGGCGAATAAGGTGGGTATTTCCTGCGTGTAGAAGGGCGGAACATGCTAGCGGATAGCCGGTAGCAGGGCGCTATCCACAAAGTTAGCCTGCCTTTGGTGGCTTAAGATGAAAGCCTAGCTGCCTTGCCTAAAGCTAGGCTTAATATGCGCATTAGGGAAAAAGATAAAGATGGAGAAGCTAATGGCAACACCACTAAGGGCTGTTGTATAGGAGCTAAGATAGGTATGACGGGTCCTGCCTAGTTAGATGCCATGGGGTTAGATTACCTAGTCACCTTAAACTAAAAGCATATAGGGTGGCACCAAGGAGAGGCGCATGTACATTAAGGGGGATGGCGGCGAGCGAGGTAGCACTGACCCAAATACTATCGACGTCCTATGCCCGATAAATAGCTATAGTAAACTTACGGTTAAACTCTTGCTCGGTGGCCTTTAATGATATAGGTAGTTTTGATGCTAGTCTAATGCGCGCAGGCTACGGGTTATCTTCCTTGGCTTTTACCTGGACTGCTGCGGGTGCCTGTCTGCTAGTTGACCTAAGGGGTTGGCGGCTAGTAGGCGGACAATATGCTCGTGGCTAAGGCCAATAGAGCTTGCTGCGCGGCGGAAGCCATTGAAGGGCAAGGCGGCCGGCGGTGTGGTGGTGGTGGCGGTGCTGCTAGCGTTATGGCCATTGCCCTTATTCTTAGTATTGTTAATATTGTTATCTTAGACCCCCTGTAGCATAGGAATAATAGTGTTGGAACGCATCTTGAAATATGGCCTTGTACACTAGGGTTTGCCTGTGTAAAAATCATCACTATTACTATCACTATTATTAATATAGCTTATGTGGTTATTGGTGAGGCGCTCTCTCGCCTGGTCAGCGATGGCCAGTAACGCGTTGCTAGGCTGTTGCTGGTGCTAGTGGCGCGGGGAGGGATTGCGTTGATGGCGTCGATGCGTGGCGCTGGGGGATTGTGTTAATAGCGTTGATGCGTGGCGCGGGGGATTGTGTTGATGGCGTTGATGGGTGGCGCGGGGAGGGGATCGCGTTAATGGCGTCGATGGGTGGCGCGGGGAGGGGATCGCGTTGATGGCGTCGATGGGTGGCGCGGGGAGGATCGCGTTGATGGCGTTGATGCGTTGCGTTGCTAGCGTGGGGAGGAGGGGATGGCGTTGATAATGCGTTCCGTTGTGGCTGGGACATTAGCCGTGGTATCTCCTCGTTCTCTGATTCGCTAATGTGGGTCTCCTCATTCTCCGATTCGCTGATGTAATGGCCAAAATCTTCAAAATTACCTAAGTTAAAATCCTCGCCATAGTCTGTTCCGAAATCACCATTATCAGCATTAGCATTGGCGTCGGCATCGGCATTAGCATCATCAGCATTGGCGTCGGCATCAGCATCATCAGCATTAGCATTAGCATTAGCATCGGCATCGGCATCTGCATCGGCATCGGCATCGGCATCGGCATTAGCATTAGCATTGGCATTAGCATCAGCATTGGCATCTGCATCGGCATCGGCATCGGCGTTAGCATTGTAACCGCCTGGCTCGCCGCTAGCTAGGCCGGCCGCGAGGTCCGTGGTGGTCGTTACCTCGACCTGCGGCTGGGAGGGCTTGTTGCTGGCTGGCGTGCCACGGTCGCTCACCAGCTTGATATCCTGTAGTACAGTGGTAATGGAGTTAACGCCGCGCTTGTGCTTTATCTTTTCCTCCTAACGCTGGCAGTATTGCTGAAGGACGCCGGAGGCGGAGCTGCCTGCTACGACTATCTGGGGTTGGAGGCTGGGCGATGGCTCCTTTACTAAGGGCGATGAGCGATTAAGAGGTAGCGGTAAGGATGGCACTGGTGATATAGTACTGCGGTTGCTTAGGGTCGCTTTGGCAAGCCTTTGGGATCTCCTTAGTTGCGTGGGCTGCGTATCCTGATCTGCTGCTTCCTGCCTCTTCTTTACTTGATATCTCTGCTGCCTAGCATTTTTACGCTCTTGCTTTTCTTTAGGGTTAAGTGGGGGTGACCGCAGCTACGCTTTAGGGCGCTTAATTCGGCGTTGGATGCTGAGTTAGAGGGCATTTTGGATTAATTTTGGTTTTAATCTTGCTATAAAGCGGGATATTCTTAGAGGTTCTAAGTGATTTACTATAGATAAAGGAGGCACGAATTCTAAGATAGTTAGTGTATTATAATAAAAGCGCACGTAAAAATGATATAGAATCAGGCTATTATTAACTCTTTCTTATAGGTTAGTCTGTGAAGGGTTTGAACTCTAACCTCGCCTTTCTTATATGGGAGGTCCTTGCCACTGCTAAAGGTCTAGATAACTGCCGAAGGATTAATTGTATGATTCTCCTGTCTGTGACCCCGCTGCCTCTGCTCCTAACACTCCTAGCACTCTTATTCTAGATCTTCTAAATTACTTTGTTAGAATCTGCAGACCTGAAGCTAATGGGGCTTTGTTAAGGCTTATGGGCCGGTCGCGTAAACAGAGTGAAGGTATGATGAAGGTGTCGCTGCTATTAAGCTGAAAGGTAGGGGTGTGTGCTCGAAGGTTTTAATGTCTAGCCTCTCACATTCCATGTGTGCGGCCCTCGCTACATACGCCCTCCAGTGTGCACGTGACTAGCTTGCGGCTAGGTCGGTGCGACCCGCCACTAGACCCTATTGTACATGATGCTATTGCCTTGGTTGCCTTTATTGCCTCCACGACCCTGACAGGCTGCCGTTAGGATCTGCAGACCTGAAGCCAATAGGGCTGCTGTTAGGATCTGCAGATATGAAGCGAATAAGGCTGCTATTAGGGTCTATAGACCTAAAGCTACTATGGCTACTATTATCTTCTTAAAGACGAATATAATACGTGAGAATAAAGAAAGTGATAATTAATATCTTATTATTCTCTTCTTATAAACGTATAAGCTAGTTGATTTTATAAGTTCCTTATTCTTCTTAATAATCTTAAGGATATAGTAGTAGTAGTGGGTGAAGAGTGATGATATAACCTCTCCTTCCTTCTGATATAGGTGATGAGTAGGCATATAATCCTCTAGAGGCCTATTCCTACTACTAAGCTGTAGGTGCTACTAATTATATAATACAGTTCGGCGTATATAATACAGTTCCGCGGGGCTAATGTTCACCTAAACGCCCGTACTTCCTGCCAGGTGTAATAGCAAAACCAGTCCTAGTTATTGCTAAGTATTAGAGCTTAGAGTTCTTAATGTCTTCCCTCTCTGCCTTGTTGCCGAATTGATTGTTACAACGTGTGACCTCTGTATAGTCTTAAATCCAGTCGTTGACACGAAATCTCGGATTGCCTAGATTGGCTATGGCCGCGGATGTAAGGGGCTGGTCGCTGGGCTCTATTGTTATTGGCTCTGTTGTTGGGTCTAGTAGTGCCTCTAACCTAGCAGCTAGTACCCTATTAGAACAAGTCTATAGCTCTGGGGGCTGATATATCTGGCGGATTCTGACGCCTATAAAGGGAAGAATGAAATAGGCAAACGCTAAGGTGAAATTAGGGTTGCTATCTTTATTACACTCTGCTATGTGAATAAAGGAAGGAAAGTAATGAAGGGTGGCCATAATGCATTTGTAATAGTAGCTGAGTACAGGGTCGCTGCGAAGAGTTAGTCCATTCTGGTTGCAATGTTGACCTGCGACGCGATAGCTAGTGCATGTGTTGTCTCTATCCTCTAAGTTATAATAAAGTTTACCTATTCGCATACCCTTCTAAAGGCAGGAATTATATATGTTAGGAAAGAAGATGTGATTGTGCGAAATGTTGTAACCTGGTTCGTAGAATGTATGCCGGCCCTATGCCTAGTAAAACTTGGAGAAGGGCGGAAGCCTGTCTATTTGCGTAGGGGATAGAGCTAGGACGTTAAGGGTATATGCTTGAGATATTTAGCTAGAGCTAGGTAGGAGCGATAAAGGAAGAAGTGTGATAAAGAAGGAAGGAAGGAAGGAAGAAGTTGGGTAATAAAAGGTAGGACTTTTCTTTTTAGGATATAAAATTATAAGATAAAAATATTACGTGATTTCACGGGATTTTCACTGGAATAACCCTCCTAGTTATAGTAATAGTATGAAGAATGGAATAAGTAAGGGTAGTGGTATTATGAATAGAAGAAAAGAGTAAGGGATTATAAACCTTTATTTTATTTATAGATTGGAGTGAATGTGTAGGGACCTTCTTTAGACCCTTTTAGCCTTATTGAGATCTAGAGATCTTAACTGTAGGGTTTGCAGGGCCTAATAGAAGAACTTCTTCTATGTATTTTCTATGTAATAGAACGTCGCGCGTTTGCACGTATTTAAGCCTTGCGATGCCGCAGACCATGTAAGTCCCTTATCTTCTTAAGTAAATGACAAAGCAGGCCCTAGCCTGTTTAATTAGCCGATCTGATTATAGACCTTAGAAAGAGGCCGGAAAACGCCATTTCCCTTGTTCTATGTGCTAATGTATGTGCGCAAGCGCGGGAGGTGCTGTTCTATGGAAAATGTGTGTAAGAGTACTATCTCTTTTGTTTTGGGATTAGCTTTGCTTATATAATAAAAAAACCGCTATTCTATATTTTGCTACTTAAATAAAAGAGACTACTAGTATTAGAATAAATATCATATTAATTCCTTCATAGCCGCGGGTGTGGCCGGCGGCAGGTTGGCTTGCGCGTGTGCGCGCGCGACCCCCTAGGCGCCCGCAATCCGGCCACGTGATAGGGCAGGGCCTATGGCCACGTAACCCACACACGGCGGCCTTTTTATTCTTATGAGAGTGCCCCCTCTTTTAACCTCTTGTTCTTCCTTTTCTTAGATAGCCTAGAATAGATAAGTAAATGCAACGCATACTATCTATTCTCTGTCTCTGTCCCTATGTAAGATAGGAGTCCTAATATTAGGAACCCTATGTGAAACCTATAACTAGTCTTCCTAAGTGGGGACCTTCTTAATAGTTTTTGATTAGGTAGAATAAAGCGCCTTATATACATTTTATATAGGGTATGGATTAATATATCCTGGCGTGGTGTACTTAAATAAAGCGCCTCACATACATTTTATATGGGGTATGGATTGATATATCCTAGCGTGGTGCACTTAAATAAAGCGCCTCACATACATTTTATATGGGGTATGGATTGATATATCCTAGTGTGGTGCACTTAAATGAAGCAACGTATAGATATTGTATAGATGCCCTTATTAACACATTCTAGTGTGGTGCACTTAAATGAAGCGACGTATAGATATTATATAGATGCCCTTATTAATGCGCTTCCTAGTGTGGTGCACTTACACAAAAGGAATAGACATGGATCTTATAAATAACACTTCTTAATTGGCTGTATGGAATAAAGCACCTTATATATAGGGGGCTTCTTGATTAGGTGCATGTAAACAAAGTGGGCCTACTTGAATAAAGCGACTTATATACCCTAGTAAAAACCCTAATCCTTGTCTCCTTACTTACTGCCTTAAATAGTGGGCCTTTTTTTCTGCCACACAAGTACATGTGCGTGCACGCTGAATTGCGCGTGCACGCACAAGTACCACGTGCGCGCGCGACGCCGAATTTGCGGTCAAACCCTAACCCTAGATGCCCATCCGATGACTATAAGGATAAAAAACTAATATAAGAGTAGTATAGTTATTATTATTAGAATCCCCTCTATAAGATACTTACTAATAGCATAGGCTAGAGGTGTGGTAGGGATAGTAGGAGGAAGGTAAGAATAAGATATCTAAGAGGTAGGATAAATAAGGATAGAAGGTAAGAGCTTAAAGTAATAGATAGGAATACATAAAGAAGTTTATAAGGTCTAAGGGAGAATAGTTATTATAAGAAGGAGGGGTAATATAAGGGGTAAGAAAGTGGGATATTTATATAGGAAGTGTAACTATATTACAAGGGTTATAGATAAGTAAGGGAGGGGTTAAGGTTACTATAATAATAAAGGAGGGGCTAGGAACATATATTATACACTTAGCCTAATAATAAAAAGCAAACGTAATAGGTAAAGACAGTCTCTATAACTTAGTGGGGAGGGGTATGTATTACACGCTACTTAATAACAATAATAAATAATAAAGACGCTAACTATAAAAAGAGCGTAATAGGATAGGGAACAAATAGTTAAGGTTAGTAGGTATAGACATAGGGTTTATTTCTACTATACGGGTTTGTGATAGGTAAGTAGGGATATATATAAGGGCTTAGGCTTTGCCTAAGCATTAGTTATAGTATGTATAACAAGAGGGCTAATAGCGGATAACACAGAGATAAGTAAGGGCCTAAGCTAAGACAGTAAGGGTAGGGATTAAGGCTAAATATAGGATAGCAAGGGATAAAGATAAGGCTAAATATAAGATAGCAGGGAATAGAGGTGAGATAATAAGGGGATTAGAAGAGATAGAGATAAGATAATAAGGGGATAGGAAGAAGTAGTGTAAAGATAATAAGGGGATAGGAAGAGGATAAATAAGATAGCTTAGGATAGTTAAGGAGTATAAGGGGCATAGGAAGGGATAGGTTTCCTACCTTCCTTTCTTCTCTCCTTAAGTTTCTTAATATTATATTAATGCCTAATAGCAGTTACCTTAGGGCTAGTCTATAACAATAAGTTAGAATCTAGCAAGGCCTAGAGCTAGGGGCTATGCTTATCTTATATGTTCTTATTCTTAGATTACTATTATATTTATATTAATCTAGTAATAGAGCATAATATATATAAGGTTATTTTTCTTATTTATATTCTAGAAGAGAATGTGTATTATTATTATATAGGTCTAGGAGGGGGTTTACTGCTATCTTATACTAGCTCTATTTTAGCTTTAATTAGCTTTATATATCTTCTAATACTACTTACTCTAAGCTATCTAGCGTTTTATTCTATAAGTATTAGGTAGCCTCTTTTCTTCCTAGTAAGGCTAACTAGTTCTAGTCTCTCCTAGGGTAAGGCTAGGCTACTAGCTAGTAATTAGGTAGTGAAATAAGAAGGGTGCTCCTAGTATCTTACTTTTACTATATTTTATTTTTCCTTAAGGGTTAGGTAAGTCCTAGACTACGCTAGGTATACCCTAGAGTAAAGTATATACTTCTCTTATAGTTATCCTTTAGATATAGGGTAGGATTTCTTACCCTCTTTATAATAGCTAGCTTTACACTTACTATACCTTAGGACTACTTTATAGAATTTTGCTATATAACCTATCTAAAAGTAGTTATAGCACTACCTTAGCTATAGTAATTTATTATAGGGTTTAGTCTAGAATAGCTTTACTTTATATACTATCCTATCTTTATATATCTTATTAGCATTATTTACCTTAGCTAGGCTAAGAATAAGGGTAATTCTTAGTGCGTTTTGCCTCTAGGTTATCTTGCTATTGCCCTAATTATATTTATCTTATTTGCTTTTCCTATATTTACTATAAGGTTTTTACTAAGGTATATTTTATAAGGAAGCCTTTAACTATAACACTTAGGATTTAGTAGTAAAGGGTTACTTTCTTATCCTATAGGTAAGACCTCTTTATAAGGGCTATAGGTTAGGACTACTTATATAACTAATACTTTTTCTTTAAGTAATAAGACTTAATATCTAATATAATACTCTAAAAGTAAGCTACTATTACTAAGTAGTTAGCCTAAGGAATATCTTAGCTAATACTATAATCTCTTATATACTTTATTAAGCAGAAAATAATACCTTAAAAGATATAATACTAGCTTATAGTTATAAGTAGCTTTAGAGCTTATATATAATAAAGGGGTTAATTATCTTAATAATATTAATTATAATAATAGCTAGAGATTTCTTATTATATAAAAACGCTTTAAATTAAATAGTTTATTAGATTAAAAGTGCTATCTTAATTAAATAAAGGGAAATAATCTTAGTTTATCTTATTATAATCTTAAGTATTTTTTTAATAAAACTTAAGGGGTTAATTTAAAAATCTTATAGTATATATATATTTTAAAAAGAATCTAGCTATAAATAGTCTCTTTATAGATTAAATACTCCCCTTACTTAAATAACTAATATTATTATTCCTTATTATATTATTTATCTTAATAATTCTTAGTGCTTATTATTATAGTTATATATTAAGGAAAAACCTTTGCAAATCTTTCCGCACTGCCCTATAAGTCTGGAATTGCCTCTAAAATATAAACTAACAAGATAATCAAAATCCTTACCTTATTTTACCCCTTCTTATAATATTATATTATAATAGAGCTAGAGGTAAGTAGGAGGAGGAGACACTAATAGTAATTAATAAAGGAGAAAGGGGGCTAGTATAGAGCTACCACCACCTAAACGCAGGTAAAGGACAGTTTAACGTCTAGAGATATAATAATAACCTAAAGGCAAATCGGATTTAATTTAAATACCTAGAAGAACGAAAATACTATAAAAAGATTACTAGCCTTATCCCTAGTAACAAATTATCTGAGGTATAAAACGCTACCTAGGCTATTATAGACCTAAAAGCAAGCTATACCTAAGCTAAGAAAGCAGAGATAAATAATAATAGTAATATTTACACTATAAAGAAAGCCCTTAAAGAAGTTATTAAAAAGCTATTAAAGAGGCAAATAAAAACACCACTTCTCTCACCTAGGCAAGTATTGCTATAGGACTAATACAAAGATAATTAAACCTAAACCCCCTTACAGATCCTAGGCTACTAGGATAAAGAGGTCCTTATTAAGGGTAACTCTATTTAGGAACCGCTCTAGACTAGAAGCGTAAAAGACATAGTTATAGTAGTAAATAAAGCCACTAGCTAGACTATAGTAGTTATAGCTAGAAGACTTCCTAGTAAAGATATAATTATTATATTTAAAGGAAATACCTCCTAATACAGGACTAACTAAAAATAGATTACCGCTGCCTTTAGTCTAGAAGTAACCCTTTACCACTAAATCCTAAGTATTATAGTTAAAGGCTTTCTTATAAAATATACCTTAGTAGAGAACCTTATAGTAAATATAGGAAAAGCAAATAAAATAAATATAATTAGGGTAATAGTAAGATAACCTAGAGGCAAAAACGCACTAAGAACCACCCTTATCCTTAGCCTAGCTAAGGTAAATAACGCAAATAAGATATATAAAGATAGGATAGTATATAAGGCAGAGCTATTCTAGACTAAACCCTATAATAAATTACTATAGCTAAGGCAGTACTATAACTACTTCTAGATAGGTTACATAGCGAAATTCTATAAAGTAGCCCTAAGGTGTGGTAGGTGTAAAGCTAGCTATTATAAAGAGGGCAAGAAATCTTGCCTTATATCTATAGGATAACTACAAGAGAAGTGTATACTTTACTCTAGGGCGCACCTAGCGTAGTCTAGGACTTACCTAACCCTTAAGGAAAAATAAAATATAGTAAAAGTAGGATATTAGGAGTGCCCTCCTATTTTACCACTTAATTACTAGCTAGTAGCCTAGCCCTACCCTAGGAGAGACTAGAACTAGTTAGCCTTACTAGGAAGAAAAGAGGCTACCTAATACTTATAAAATAAAATACTAGATAGCCTAGAGCAAGTAGTATTAGAAGATACGCGGAGCTAATTAGAGCTAGAATAGAGCTAGTATAAGATAGCAGCAAACCCCCTTCTAGACCTATATAATAATAATACGCGTTCTTTTCTAGAATATAAATAAGAAGAATAACCTTATATATATTGCGCTCTATTACTAGACTAACATAGATATAATAGCGATTTAAGAATAGGAACACATAAGATAAGCATAGCCCCTAGCTCTAGGCCTTACTAGATTCTAACTTATATATTGTAAGGGTTAGAATATAGTATATATAAACAAGAAATATAGAGTAAGCTTATAGTTAGCCCGCAAAGGCACTAACTAGTTGCTTATAGAAATCTAAGGAATAAATATTTACTCCCTTTACTTAGAAAAATATAGTAATAAATAGAACACCCTTATTTACATAATTAATAAGGAAAAGCCTTAGGGAAGAAGCGTCTTTATAGGTAATTTTAACTAAAAACACCTACTATAGGATAAATATAATAGGACTAGTAATAGAGTAAAAGAGCTACTAGAGTTTACTAGCTAGTAGTAACTTAGATTAGTAATGCCCTAAGGAAACCCACTAGATAGCATAACGGAGATAAAGATAGCACAATTAATCTAGCCTAGGCTTCACATAATATATAAGTCCACTACAACAGCGTGGTAGATATATTAGGCTCTAACTATATTCCGTAGCTAATTAGCATTAACTCTAGTAGTTAGGACTGTACCCCACTAATAATAAGATACAACTAGTAAGTAATAGACAGACTATTTATAAAAGCAAAAGCATTAGTATAACTCTAGCCTAAACTCACTCTAAACCCCTATAACTAAGAAGGGATAGACTAATACATAGAATAGCTTATTATAAACCTCTAATAAATAGCAAAGAGAGTAGCACTAAGGAGGCCCTAAGGCCTCCCTAGACTAGAGGTATAGTAGTCTAGAAAAGCAAAGGAAGCAGTAGCTAAAGCTAGGTAAGCGAAGAAGGCATAGAGATAACATAAGACTAATATAAATTAAAACATGTATAAAGAGGCAGAGATAAACTAAGAATGTACTATTAGAGAGAAAAAGAGAAATATATAGAGAGAAGCCCTAAAAATACTAATATATAGGAAAAGGATAGAGGCGTCTAAAGACTAGAGAGATAGGCTAGACTTAGAAGCTAGGCCTCCCTAAGCTCCTAAGAATACTAGACTTAGAGAGAACTAAAAATAACCCTAACCTAGCTATAGCGCATATTAATAAAGCTAAAGTCCTTACACAAAGATTTTTCCCTAAACTAATAGCAGACCTCTCCTATATCCCTAACCTTTCCTTCCCTAAACTTAAAAACGCCCTTTTCTAGCCTAAGAGTAATTTATAAGAGCTAAAATTATAGACATTCTCTTAGGTATAGCTAGCTAGAAGGCCCTAGGAGATAATAAACTCCTAGTAGGCCTTATTAAAGCCTATAATAACCTAGCAAAGGATATAATTATAAGACTACTTAACGCTACCCTAGAAGTAAGGTACTTTCTAGCCCACTTCTAAACCACTAGAGTTATAGTAATTAGAAAACCTAGGAAAATAACAAAGGAGATAAGGAGAGCTAATATATAAAGACTTATTTCACTACTTAATATAATAGGTAAGATTATAAAGGTAGTAATAGTAAGGTGGCTTATAAGCTACGCTAAGGCAAATAACCTTCTTCTAGAACTATAAATAGGTAATAGAAGAAATAAGTTAATAGAAACCGTAATAAGAGCCTTAATAGAATACGTGCAAGAGGCCTAGGGGAGAGGTAGCGTTACCTCGCTAGCTTAAATAGATATATCTATAGCCTTTAATAAAGTTAGCTACCCTTACCTTATTGCCCTCCTAGTTAAGATAGGAGTACTACTATAGCTAGTAATAGTAATATAAAGCTTTCTTATAGGTAAAATAAGCTAGCTTAGCTTTAATAAAGGCCTATTATAACCATTTAAGATTAAGGCTAGCACCTTATAAGGCTTCTTACTTTCCCCTATCCTTTTCTTACTATACTTTACTAAGTTATATATATACCTTTACTCTATCCTAGGCATAGTAGTAATAGGATTTATAAATAACACTAATATTATAGTATTTAGAAAAAATATATTATAGATATAAAAAGACTTAAAGCTACCTAAAAGGTATGTAAAAATAGGTAAAGGAAGTAGGAGTAAAGTTTAACCCCTTAAAAACTAAGCTTATATACTTTAGTAAATCCTAATAACCCCCTAGACTAGGGTTTAACTTAGAGATAAGGAGATAATACCTATAAAGTCTTACTAATTCTTAGGAGTATAGGTAAATAGAAAACTTAACTAAAGCACCTATAAGAATATCCTTAAGGGAAAATTAGCCTAGTAAAGGCTTACCCTTACTACATTATTAGCCTTAGTATAGGGATATAGCTTTAGGGATACTAGACTTCTTTATATATAAGTAGTTTAACCTATTATTGCCTATAGAGTAAGTATATACTATACCTTAACTAAAGCTAGAGGGAAACCTAGAGAAATAGTAAAAAACTTTATAATAGAATAATTAGCCTACCTCTAGGTTATTATAAGGGCATTTAAAGCTACCCCTATTATATAGCTAGAAGCAGAAACAGCGGTGCTACTACTTAACCTATACCTTAATATAGTTAAATAGAGGTTTAAAGAGAGAATTACTAATAATAGGATAGCGGAGATAATCTAAACCGCCTTATAGTTAGTTAAGACTATACTACGCCACAGAAGGGTTAGACACACCTAACTAAGGGAAGAAGAGCTAGACGCGAACTTATATAACAAGTAAAATAAGAGATAGGAATCATAGTATAATAAAGAACGCCTAGGCTATTACTAGTACGCTAGAGAACTTACTAAGGACCGCCTACTATACCCTAACCTAAAAGAGATTTAAAAGTTTTATATAAACTTAAATAAACACATCTCTTTAATAATAGTATAACTATATATAGGGAAGATAAGGCTAAATAAATTCCTCTTTAATAGAGGTATGCCTAGGGTAATATTGCTAATATGTAGCTATAGCTATAGAGAAGAAGATTAGTATTACATTATTATAAGCTATAGTAACTATAACTACATAAGACCCTAAAGGTAGCCTAGAGATAAACAGGAGGTAAGGCTAGCCCTAGATAATCCCACGCAAGCAAGAACTATTACTAGATGGGTTATATAAACTAGAAGACTTAACTACTATAGGCTAGTGTAAGACCTAGCATTTGCCTTAAGTAAAATAGGACTAAGACTAACCTACCCCTAGAGGACATATAATAATATACGGCAACCTAGATTAGACGCTAAAGAAAGAGAACTCTAGGAAATAGGTAGCTTAGAGGCGTGTAAGGGTTAGGGCTAATACTATAATAAGAAAAAACAAGACCACTAGGGAAAGGAATAAATTCTTAATTAAAACTACTAACACTAAGTATTATTAGCCCCCTACGCCCTAATGCCACTCTTAGACTAGCTCTAGCCTATTATATTACTCCTCCTCTAAAATAGGGATAGCATTCTCTATTACCTTAGCACGCCCCTTTACTAGAAGGGAGGCAGCTAGGAGCTAGTTTATCTCCGCTATTTAAGTGTCTAAGCGTTATATCTAGAAAACCATCTTATTATATTAGCCCCTATTAGAACTAGACCTAGACTAATCTAGGCCTACTACTAAAGCGCTCCGCTTCTTACTCTAATTCTTAGCGTAAAGCTTCCTTATATAATTATAGTAATTATTAAGAACCTAAGATAAACACACATTAGACGCGATATAGACCTAGAATTACCCTATAAATAGACGTATACCTTAGCACCGCTAATAATAGTAGCTTAGATCTCTGTTAGCTATAAATATTTAGCTTAGTGCCCTGCGATATTTAGCTAAGAGGTAGATTAGTAATAAAATAGACCTAGACATAGTGTAAAACATTACCTTATTGTAACTATTATTATAAACCTAATAATTAAAGCAGGCATTAGTCACAGCACCTAACCATAGGTTAGCAGATTTGCTACTAACACTTATCTAGCTTAGGGCTGCTTATACTAATAATATTATAGCATTAATAGCTAGGGGTCCTTATTAATTAAGAGTAATAAGAAATATATTAAAACTGCTATAGCTTACCTAATTATATAGGATTAGAAATAAAAAGCCTTAAAATAGGAGCGGAAAAATAACTAATATAAAGCTCCCTATTTAAAGCCTACCTTAATTAAGCTAAAGTTAACTGTTTTTAGGGATATTACTTAGAGAGGCTTAGTTCCTAGGTGAGTTAGAAGCAATAGAGTACCCCTAAGGGTAGGACTTATAGGGAAATAGATAACAGTATAATAAATAACAGTAATAATAAGGATTATAAAGAAAACTATAATAATAGTTAGTAACTACACTAAATCTAACCTAGAATTACACTAGTAAATAAAAAGGCATAAATAAACCTAAGAGAAGATTAATAATAAGGAAAGAAAAGAGGGCAGAATCCTATAGGGGAATTGCTTTCTTTTATATATATAAGGGGGTAAAGTAATTTACTATAGTAGCTTTAAAAGTAAAGTATAAGGAAAAGTAAAAAAGATATTATAAGGCAGGTATATACGCGAAACCAATCCTTAACTAGACTAGACCTAGCCTTACCCCTTATATATAACTAAGAGTAAGTGCTTAGGGTTTATAATATATCTAGGTTAGAAGCGGACTAGACTTAGCTAAAAAGTAAGGCTATAAAAGAGTTAGCAAAAAGTAAAAACTATAAGGATCCTACTATAATAGAATTCACCTCCTACTAGAAAAAGTAAGGAGGCCTAAGATAGAACTGCCCTAGGCTTATAAGCGCACTAGAAGAAGCGAATCCTTCCTTCTAAACTTAGATTTTCGGATTTTAGGGATAAGGCTAGTAAGAGCTAGCTATAACTTTTTATAATAAGTAACTTTTTAAGTAGCATAGCCCCACTATAGGGCTAGTGCTAACCTAAATACAGATATAAGAGGGTTTTTCTCCTATTTATAGGTTTTCCTTTTAACTAACTAGCTAGAGTACTAGCACTAGCAAATATATAGCTAGCTAGCGTATCTAATATATATATATATATAGTTATATATTTCTAAGTATATATCTTATAGTATATAATACTTATTAAGTATAGTATATAGTTTAAATAACTTTACTATATTTACTTAATTTAACTTACTTATAAGCACTAACTTTTACTTAAACTAAATATAAAAGTTACTAAAGTACTTATATTATTATTACCTTAGCTAATTAAGGTTAGTAATAGCTATCTCCTATTTATAAAGGTTATTAAATATTTCCCCTAGGTATTTAAGGAAGTACTTTAAGTTAAAATAAACTAAGTAATTCTTTTTAAAGTAAGAAATAACTTAAGCTTATACTTTAAGTAAAAGGTTTTAGTAAATAAAGTATTATTAGTCTTATATATTACTAATAAACTCCTAGTCTATAAGTAATTTATAACTTATAAGGCCTTTTTATACTAAGAATAAGACTTTATTACTATTAAATAGTAAGCCTATAAGTAATAGCTTTTATTTAATAGGATTTTATATAAAAGCTATATTTTACCTATTAGTAAGGTTTATAATTCACTTTACTTACCTCTTAATAATTTTTATAATACTACTATTTTATTAGTATTTATAGTAAAGAATAGTAAATATTATAAACTAGCCTTAAAGTAACTATAAATAAGTATTTAAAGTATAATTACTATTTTTAAAGAGAAAGGAAAAAACTAAATAAAAGATTATATAGTATTTAGCTATATATCCCCTTATATATAGTCTATATATATAGTATATATAGTAGCCCTAAGTCCTAAGTATATTTATATATAATATATATTCTTTTTATATACTTTTTATACCCTTTTTATATACCCTTTATATCTCTTTTAGACTTAAAAAGACCTAAGCCTTAAGCTTAAGTTTATAATAAAAGTATATAATATTACCTTTAATTATTAACTTACTATTTTTATAATCTTTATTACTTACTTTTAAACTACTAGAGTTATAGTAATTAAAAAGCCTAGGAAAATAATAAAGAAAATAAGAAAAGCTAATATATAAAGACTTATATTATTACTTAATATAATAGGTAAGATTATAAAGGTAATAATAGTAAGGTAGCTTATAAGCTATACTAAGGTAAATAACTTTCTTCTAAAACTATAAATAAGTAATAGGAGAAATAGATTAATAAAAACTATAATAAAAGCCTTAATAAAATATATATAAAAGGCCTAGGAAAGAGGTAGTATTACCTTACTAGCTTAAATAAATATATTTATAGCCTTTAATAAAGTTAGCTACCCTTACCTTATTACCCTTTTAGTTAAGATAAGTATATTACTATAACTAGTAATAGTAATATACAGCTTTCTTAAAAGTAAAATAAGCTAGCTTAGCTTTAATAAAGACTTATTATAACTATTTAAGATTAAGGCTAGTACTTTATAAGGCTTCTTACTCTTCCTTATTCTTTTCTTACTATACTTTACTAAGTTATATATATACCTTTACTTTATTCTAAGTATAGTAATAATAGGATTTATAAATAATACTAAAGTTAAATATACTTAACTAAGGGAAGAAAAGCTAGATATAAACTTATATAATAAGTAAAATAAAAGATAGGAAATATAGTATAATAAAGAATACTTAGGCTACTACTAGTATACTAAAGAACTTACTAAGAACTACTTACTATACTCTAACCTAAAAGAGTAAGAACTATTACTAAATAAGTTATATAAACTAGAAAACTTAACTACTATAAGCTAGTATAAGACCTAGTATTTGCCTTAAGTAAAATAAGACTAAGACTAACTTACCCCTAGAAAATATATAATAATATATAAATACCTAAATTAAATACTAAAAAAGAGAACTTTAAGGAATAAGTAGCTTAGAGATATAAAAGAGTTAAGGCTAATATTATAATAAGGCCCTAATACTACCCCTAAACTAGCTTTAGTCTATTATATTCTTAGGGTTTATAATATATTTAGGTTAGAAGTAAACTAAACTTAGCTAAAAAGTAAGGCTATAAAAGAGTTAGTAAAAAGTAAAAAAATTATAAGGATTTTACTATACTAGAATTTACCTCTTACTAGAAAATATAAGAAGGCCTAAGATAAAGCTACCCTAAGCTTATAAGTATACTAGAAAAAGTAAATTCTTTTTCCTAAACTTAGATTTTAAAGATAAGGCTAGTAAGAGCTAGCTATAACTTTTTATAATAGAAAACTTTTTAAGTAATATAGCCTTACTATAAGAATAGTGCTAACTTAAATATAAAAGTAAGAGGGTTTTTCTTCTTATTTATAGGTTTTCCTTATTAACTAACTAGCTAAAGTACTAGTACTAGTAAATATAGCTAGCTAGTGTATATAATATATATATATATATAATCTTTTTAGCTATAATTAGTATATAGCTAAGTTATAAGAGTAAGTCCTAATTATTTTTAAAGGACTTATTTATAAAAGTATATAGCTTTATTTTAGTAAGGTTAATTAAAATAAATATTAAGCCTCTCTTTAAGTTATTTATTTACTATTAAATCTAGTAGTTAAGGGCTTTAATATTCTTAATTATTAGTTCCTAGTATTAAGTAAGAATAAATAGATTTTTATAAGGTAACTTAGTTAGCTTACTTATATATACTATAGCTTTACTTAAGTAGTAATATAAGATATATTATATAATTATATAATATAGTATATAGTAATAATACTATATAGTAATATAACTAAGTAACTAGTTTATTAAGTAAAAATAATACCTTAAAAGATATAATACTAGCTTATAGTTATAAGTAACTATTAAAATAATACTATTTATAGCACTATTTTATAGGCTTACTAGTTACCTAGTTATATTATTATAATGTTAGTTATAAGGCATTACTTATAGTATTACCTATAGCTTTAGCTATAACTTATATTCTTATATATAACTTACCTATAAGCTTATATAACTAAGCTAACTAGGTTACCTTATATAAAAGCTGAAATTAACTATAACTAAGGAACTAGTAATTATATAAAAGGCTAATATATACTATTTAAATTCTTAATTTATTCTTAATTTTATAGTATATTTTATTAATAAGGTTATTAATTTAAGTGCTTAGTTAGGCTATATAAGCGTTTAGTTTATATAGCTATAAGTTAATTTTTACTTTTCCTATATAAATAAATTATATAGAAAATAAAAAGTAGCTTATAAGACCTTATTAGTAACCTAGTTTTACTAATATAGTTAGTAAGTCTATAAGGGGACTTAGTAAAATCCTCTTATTGTTTATTAAATTATTTATATTATTAGAAATTAACTATATTTAACTATTAAAGCTCTATATATTAAAGAATTATTATATTATAGTAAATCTAAAAGCTACTACATTAGAATTTACTAAAGAGGTTTTCCTATCCTTTTAGCTAGATTTCCTTTTATTTTTAATAGTAGCTCTTAAGCTTATATATAATAGAAGGGGTTAATTATCTTAATAATATTAATTATAAGAATAGCTAGAGATATCTTATTATATAAAGATACTCTAGATTAAATAGTCTATTAGATTAGAAGTGCTATCTTAATTAAATAAGGAGAAATAATCTTAGTTTATCTTATTATAATCTTAGGTATTTTTTTAATAAAACTTAGGGGTAAATTTAAAAATCTTATAGTATATATTTATAAAAAGAATCTAGCTATAAGTAGTCTTTTTATAGATTAAATATATCCCTTACTTAAATAACTAATATTAGTATTCTTTATTATATTATTTATCTTAATAATCCCTAGTGCTTATTATTATAATTATATGTTTCTAGGCACGTATCTTATAGCATATACTAGTAAGCTTATAAAATAGTACTAATAAGCTTTATAATAAGCTAGGTAAGGTAATAAGCTTTATAATATATGGCTAGGATTAAGACCCTTAAGACTAATCTTAAGACCTTTAGTCTCTTAGCTAAATAGATTAATCTAGCTATATTAAATCCCTAGTTATAGACCCTCAAGACCTTGCTAGTCTATTGGCTTTGTTAGATTAAAATTAGCCATATTTTTAGCTTTATTAGATTGAAATTAGCTGTATTAAATCCCTAGTTATAGACCCCTTAAGACCTCGCTAGTCTATTAGCTTTATTAGATTAAAATTAGCTATATTAAATCCCTAGGATAGACCCTTTAGTCTATTAGGTTAATAGATTAATCTAGCTGTATTAAGTCCTTAGGATAAAATATCCTAGATTTCCCCCTTTAAATAGAAAATTAACTCTTTATTTATAGCCTTTAGCTTAGATTATTTAAACTAAAAAAATAACTTAAGATTTTAAAAAATACCCTTTATAGCTTAGATCCTTAGTAATAGATTAAAAACCTTACTTAGATTATTATATCTAACTAAGATTTCCCCCTTTTATAACTTAAATCCTTATAATAAATTAAAAACCTTATAAGCCTTAATATTAGTATTAGGTTTATTTTACTAATATTAATATTATTAGCATTATTATTATTATTAAATTCATTGTTTTTAGGTAGTGGTTTTTGCCTAATAAAATAATAAGCTAGGTAATAAGCTTTATAATAAGCTAGGTAATAAACTTTATAATAAGCTAGGCAATAAGCTTTATAATAAGCTTTATAATAAGCTATGTAATTAGCTAGGTAATAAGCTTTGTAATAAGCAAGGTAATTAGCTAGGTAATAAGCTTTATAATTAGTATTAAAAATAGAAGGGGAATCTAGCTAAAGGAATAGGAAGACCTCTCTAATAGATTCTAATGCGGTAGCTTTTAGATTTACTATAATATAATAATTCTTTAAGATATAAAGCTTTAATAGTTAAATATAGTTAATTTCTAGTAATATAGATAATCTAATAAGTAATAAGAGAATTCTACTAAGTTCTCTTATAGACTTACTAACTATATTAGTAAAACTAGGTCACTAATAGGGTCTTATAAGCTACTTTTTATTTTCTATATAATTTATTTATATAGGAAAAGTAAAAATTAACTTATAGCTATACAAACTAAACGCCTATATGGCCTAACTAAGCACTTTAATAAATAACCCTATTAATAAAATATACTATAAAATCCAGAATAAATTAAGGATTTAAATAGTATATATATATATATATATTGGATACGCTAGCTAGCTATATAATTGCTAGTACTAGTACTCCGGCTAGTTAGTTAACAGGAAAACCCATAAATGGGGAGAAAAACCTCTCGCGTCTGTATTTGGGTCGGCACTGGCCCTATATTAGGGCTGTGCCGCTCGAAAAGTTACCTATTGTGAAAAGTTATGGCTAGCTCTTGCTAGCCTTATCTTTACTTATTGTGACGTTAGCCCTAACCCTCACGCGCCTCTAAGCCGCCTATTTCCTAGAGTTCTCTTTCTTTAGCGTCTGATCTAGGTGTTTGCATATTATTGTGTGTCCTCTAGGGGCGGGTTAGTCTTAGTCCTGTTCCGCTTAAGGCAAATACTAGGTCCTATGCTAGCCTATAGTAGTTAAGTCTCCTAGTTTGTATAACCTATCTAGCAATGGTTCTCGCTTGCGTGGGATTGTCTAGGGCTAGCCTCGCCTCCTATTTGTCTCTAGGCTACCTTTAGGGTCTTATGTGGTTATAGTTACTATAGCTTATAATAATGTAATACTAATCTTCCTCTCTATAGCTATAGCTACATATTAGCAATATTACCCTAGGCATACCTCTATTAAAGAGGAATTTATTTAGCCCTATCTTCCCTATGCGTAGTTATACTATTATTAAAGAGACGTGTTTATCTAGGTTTATATAAAACTTTTAGATCTCTTTTAGGTTAGGGCATAGTAGGCAGTCCTTAGTAAGTTCTCTAGCGTGCTAGCAGTAGCCTAAGCGTTCTCTATTATGCTATAATTTCTATCTCTTATTTTACTTATTATATAAGTTTGCGTCTAGCTCTTCTTCCCTTAGTTAGGTGTGTTTAACCCTTCTATAACGTAGTATAGTCTTAACTAACTATAAGGCGGTTTAGATTATCTCCACTATTCTATTATTAGTAATTCTCTCTTTAAACCTCTGTTTAACTATATTAAGGTATAGGTTAAGTGGTAGCACTACTATTTCTACTTCTAGCTGTATAATAGGGGTAGCTTTAAATGCCCTTATAATAACCTAGAGGCAGGCTAATTATTCTATTATAAAGTTTTTACTATCCCTCTAGGTTTCCCTCTGGCTTTAGTTAGGGTATAGTATACGCTTACTTTATAGGTAATAATAGGTTAAACTACCTATATATAAAGGAGTTTAGTATCCCTAAAGCTATATCCCTATACTAAGGCTAATAATATAATAAGGGTAAGCCTTTACTAGGCTAACTTTCCCTTAAGGATATTCTTATAAGTGCTTTAGTTAAGTTTTTATTTACCTATACTCCTAAGAATTAGTAGGACTCTATAGGCATTATCTCCTTATCCCTAAGTTAGACCCTAGTCTAGGGGGTTATTAGGATTTACTAAAGTATATAAGCTTAGTTTTTAAGGGATTAAACTTTACTCCTACTTCCTTTACTTATTTTTCGTATACCTTCTAGGTAGCTTTAAGTCTTTTCTATGTCTATAATGTGTTTTTCTTAATACTATAATATTAGTATTATTTATAAATCCTATTACTACTATACCTAGGATAGAGCGGAGGTATATATATAACTTAGTAAAGTATAGTAAGAAAAGGATAGGGAAAGTAAGGAGCCTTATAGGGTACTAGCCTTAATCTTAAATAGTTATAATAGGTCTTTATTAAAGCTAAGCTAGCTTATTTTACTTACAAGGAAGCTTTATATTACTATTACTAGCTATAGTAGTACTCCTATCTTAACTAGGAGGGTAATAAGGTAAGGGTAGCTAACTCTATTAAAGGCTATAGAAATATCTATTTAAGCTAGTAAGGCAATACTACCTCTCCCCTAGGCCTCTTATATGTATTCCGTTAAGGCTCTTATTATAGTTTCTATTAACCTATTTCTCCTATTACCTATTTGTAGTTCTAGAAGAAGGTTATTTGCCTTAGTATAACTTATAAGCCACCTTACTATTACTACCTCTATAATCTTGCCTATTATATTAAGTAGTAAAATAGGTCTTTATATATTAGCTCTCCTTATCTCCTTTATTATCTTCCTAGGTTTCCTAATTACTATAACTCTAGTAGTTTAGAAGTAGGCTAGAAAGTACCTTACTTCTAGGGTAGCGTTAAGTAGTCTTATAATTATATCCTTTACTAGGTTATTACAGGCTTTAATAAGGCCTACTAGGAGTTTATTATCTTCTAGGGCCTTCTAGCTAGCTATGCCTAAGAGAATGTCTATAATTTTAGCTCTTATAAATTACTCTTAGGCTAGAAAAGGGCGTTTTTAAGTTTAGGGAAGGAAAGGTTAGGGATATAGGAGAGGTCTACTATTAGTTTAGGGAAAAATTTTTATATAAGGACTTTGGCTTTATTAGTGTGCGCTGTGGCTAGGTTAGGGTCATTTTTAGTTCTCTTTAAGTCTAGTATTCTTAGGAGCTTAGGGGGCCTAGCTCCTAAGTCTAGCCTATCTCTCTAGTCTCTAAATACCTCTATCCTTTTCCTATATATTAGCATTTTTAGTGCTTCCCTTTATACATTTCTCTTTTCCTCTCTAATAATGCGTTCTTAGTTTATCTCTGCCTCTTTATACGTGTTCTAATTTATATTAGTCTTATGTTATCTCTATGCCCTCTTTGCTTATCTAGCTTTAGCCACTACTTCTTTTACTCTTCTAGACCACTATGCCTCTAGCCTAGGGAGGCCTTAGGGCCTCCTTAGTGCTACTCTCTTTACTATTTATTAGAGGTTTATAACAAGCTATTCTATATACTAGTCTATCCCTTCTTAGTTATAGGGGTTTAGAGCGAGTTTAGGCCGGAGTTATACTAATGCTTTTGCTTTTATAAATAGTCTATCTATTGCTTGCTAGTTATATCTTATTATTAGTAAGGTATAGTCTTAACTGCTAGAGTTAATGCTAATTAGCTGCGGAATATAGTCAAAGCCTAATATATCTGCTGCGCTATTATAGTGGACTTATAAGTTATGCAAAGCCTAGGCTAGATTAATTATGCTATCTCTGTCTCCGTTATGCTATCTAGTGGGTTCCCCTTAGGGCATTACTAATCTAAGTTACCACTAGCTAGTAAACTCTAGTAGCTCTTCTACTCTATTACTAGTCCTATTATATTTATCCTATAGTAAGTGTTTTTAGTTAAAATTACCTATAAAGACGCTTTTTCCTAGGGCTTTTCCTTATTAATTATGTAAATAAGGGTATTCTATTTGTTACTATGTTTTTCTAAGTAAAGGGAGTAAATATTTATTCCTTAGATTTCTATAAGCAACTAGTTAGTGCCTCCGCGAATCTAACCACAAGCCTACTCCGTGTTTCTTGTTTATATATACTACATTCTAACCCTTATAATATGTAAGTTAGAATCTAGCAAAGCCTAGAGCTAGGGGCTATGCTTATCTTATGTGTTCTTATTCTTAGATTACTATCACGTTTATATTAGTCTAGTAATAAAGCGTAATATATATAAGGTTATTCTTCTTATTTATATTCTAAAAGAGAACGCGTATTATTATTATATAAGTCTAGGAGAGGGGGTTTGCTACTATCTTATACTAGCTCTGTTCTAGCTTTAATTAGCTTCGTGTATCTTTTAATACTACCTGCTTTAGGCTATCTAGTGTTTTATTCTGTAAGTATTAGGCAGCCTCTTTTCTTCCTAGTAAGGCTAACTAGTTCTAGTCTCTCCTAGGGTAAGGCTAGGCTACTAGCTAGTAATTAAGTAGTAAAACAGGAAGGGCGCTTCTAATATCTTACTTTTACTATATTTTATTTTTCCTTAAGGGTTAGGCAAGTCCTAGACTATACTAGGTGCGCCCTAGATCAAAGTATACACTTCTCTTATAGTTATCCTATAAATATAGGGTAAGATTTCTTGCTCTCTTTATAATAGCTAGCTCCACACCTACTACACCTTAAGGCCACTTTACAAAATTTCACTATATAACCTATCTAGAAGTAGTTATAGCACTACCTTAGCTATAGTAATTTATTATAGGGTTTAGTCTAGAATAGCTTTGCTTTATATACTATCCTATCTTTATATATCTTATTAGCGTTATTTACCTTAGCTAGGCTAAGGATAAGGGTAGTTCTTAGTGCGTTTTCGCCTCTAGGTTATCTTGCTATTACCCTAATTATATTTATCTTATTTGCTTTTCCTATATTTACTATAAGGTTTTCTACTAAGGTGTATTTTATAGGGAAGCCTTTAACTATAACGCTTAGGATTTAGTAGTAAAGGGTTACTTCTAGTCTAAAGGTAGTAGTAATTTATTTTTAGTTAGTCTTATATTAGGAGGCGTTTCCTTTAAATATAATAATTATATTTTTACTAGGGAGTCTTCTAGCTATAACTACTATAGTCTAGCTAGTGGCTTTGTTTATTACTATAACTATATCTTTTACGCTTCTAGTCTAGAGCGGTTCCTAAATAGAGTTACCCTTAATAAGGACCTCTCTATCCTAGTAGCTTAGAATCTATAGGGGGTTTGGGTTTAATTATCTTTACATTAGCCCTGTAGTAATGCTTACCTAGGTAAGAGAAGCAGTGTTTTTATTTACCTCTTTAATAGCTTCTTTAATAACTTCTTTAAGGGCTTCTTTTATAGTGTGAATATTACTATTATTATTTATCTCTGCTTTCTTAGCTTAGGTATGGCTTGCTTTTAAGTCTATAATAGCTTAAGTAGTGTTCTATACCTTAAATAATTTATTACTAGGGATAAGGCTAGTAATCTTTTTATAGTATTTTCGTTCTTCTAGGTATTTAAATTAAATCTAATTTGCCTTTAGGTTATTATTACATCTCTAAACGTTAAACTGTCCTCTGCCTGCGTTTAGGTGGTGGCAGCTCTGTGCTAGCCCCTTTCTCCTTTATTAATTACTATTAGCGTCTTCTCCTCCCGCCTGCCTCTAGCTCTATTGCAATGCGATATTATAAGAAGGGGTAAAATAGGGTGAGGATTTTGATTATCTTATTGGTTTGTATTTTAGAGGCGATTCCAGACCTGTAAGGCAGTGCGGAAAGATTCGCAAAGGTTTTTGTAAAAGGGTTATAAGAAGCGCCCTAGTATTAGAACTATATAGTATAGTATAAGGCGTTAACGTAACCTACGCCACAAACACCACGCTTAACATTATAATAAAGTAGCTAAAGTTACTACAGGTGCTAATTGTGGTTTGCACAGACTCTTTTTGCTTTATAAATACCTTATTAAGCTTAGAATAATAAAGGAGAAGTAACTTATAATTAATATTATAGTATTATAATAATTATACAAACGGCGCGAGATCCACGAGATCCGCTAGATTAACAAAAGAGATAATATTGCTAATGTAATAACAAAAGCCTTATTAAACAAGAGCCTTAAGACCTTTATTAACAATAACTAGGTTAATATATGTGTGAAAGGTTAGGTGAAAAGACTAGTAAATTAATAATGCCCTCATTTCCCCCTAATATTAACAGTCTAGAACAGATTAAACCCGGACTAATCACAGCCGTGAATTTCCACCGCAGGATTCACTTATTAACACTTCCCTTTAATTCAATTTTTATTGCGTTTTTGAGCTTTTCAGCTAAAAGAGAAAAAGAGAGATTACTAGAGCTTCCTACGGCTTATATTTAGCCCCTATGGCTAATGTTTGGATTAGCCAAGAGTGGGTCCACCGAATTGATGCACGCGATACGATTGGCCGCATCAACGACCAACCCCACTTGGATATGTAAGCAACCTTATAACCTCTCTTTTTCCTACTTTTGTTATTACCTCTGTTTTTCCTGTCTTTAATAACAGACCTGCATATCCAACCAATTAGAGCAGCGAAACCTGCTTTGTCACCCCTTTATTATAATATTTCCTTTAATTAATTTCACTGCGCTTTTAAGCCTCTTGCGCCTATAATAAAAAGAGAAAATTACTAGTGTTAGAATTGCTGCAAATTCGTTGCAGACGAATTTGTTACCACAGTCGAATTGCGATTGGATGCACAGGGTCTTATCGCCTTACCTAGACTAGCAACGCGATTGGTCGCACGGGACTATCGCCCCACTTTGCCCTAGACAGCGTGTTTAACCCACAATACCACGCATGCGGAGGCATCCCTAGGATTAAGGTATATCTATAGCCTCAATCCCCTATAGCTAGACCTAGAAGACAAGCAGAATTAAACCCTTTACATTGAGTAACTAGTGCACTAGTGACCTGTGGTCATAGGACCCGAATCCCCCTTGGTCAACTCAACACTTTATATTAGAAGTTAAACTAGTCTTTTATATCTTTATAAGCAATTTTCTAGTCTTTAATAGTATTAGGGTTATCTAGTAAGACCTCTAGCCTTAGACCCCTTTGCAGGTATGTAAGTATTATAAGCTCTTAGAGTAATTTAACCTTATTTAGATTAATATACTCCTATACGCTATATAATTCTATATAATTTTTAATCTGCGTGTACTATTTAATCTAGTCCTTCTTTAATAATAACACTATATTTAAAGTCTCTTTAGATATTATAAAGGGGAAATATATACTAGGGTTTAAAGGTAACTAATAGGTTTATCTTATAAGAATAGTAAGCGTTAATAATATTAAACAGAGTATATAATTTAAAGATAATAATAATAAGGGTAATTAAAGCCTCCTAGGCTTATAACTATTAGAAAGTAAGGGTATAATAGGTTAATAAAAACGTTTAATTTGATTAATTAGAGGTGTAGATAGCACCTGACTTTTGTACCTAAAAGGTACACAGTGCGCTATAATACTATCTAACTAAATCCAGTACTTCTAATACATCGTATCCACCAATGTCTTAAGGAGGGTCTTATCATCGTCCTGCGACGTTACAGCGCTGTCAGAGCCTTCTCCCTGACAATAAGGCTATTTAGTCCTATAGTGTTATTAAGGGCTTTTATAGCTATTTATAGGGTAAAAGGCTTAGGGGTTATTAGGTATTTGTGTTAGATAATATTATAAGCCTTTTAGAGCGGCTTGTAATATCTCTTAACCTTCCTAATACTATAGTGTGCCTTAATAAGGACCTCTTTAACAGAGATTAACATTAATACTATAAATCATTAGAATTCTTTGCTGCGGAAGTTAGTGCTAGTATTAGTAATAATCTAATTAAGGGGTCCTTAGTATGCATTAATCTAGCACACTCTAAGGGCTTCCTATGTTTTTTTAGCTAAGATATCTTTAAGGAATCTTGCTACATTAAATGCTATAGCCACATTAGTGTAGTCCATGGCACGTACGGAGTGCTATCGATGATTGGTACAACTGGGAAGCTTAAGCCAACCTAGGCCCCCAAACGAGCGGAAACCTTTGAGAAATGTACGGAGTATGCATACTAGGATTGGCTCTGTTCTGGTTCTAGGAAGTCAGATTCGCAAGGAAAGCGTACATCAGTCAAAACAAGGAGGTTAAGGAGGTAGGGGCAGCTAGGGGTTCAAGCGGGAATGCCAACGTAGGTGAAGCTAGTAGACCAGGGTGCGCCAACGAACTGACATCCCAGCAGATACATACATGTATGCAGAGAAGCGGGGACCCCGATAACATACTAGTTGAGTACCCTGACCAATTTTCCGCCTTGCAGTGCGTGAGATTATGTATTATTCTCTCCGCTACACAACCATCGCCGAAGCAATGGAGGATTCACGAACCCTGACTTCGGCGACCTATACTATGTCGCGCTCACGTGGCAAACAACCGGGCGAGTCTCTTTACAACGCCAGGCTAAGAGAAATGAGGAAAGCCAAGGGGCAAGCGAGATCCTCTGATGAATCTGAATCTGAAGATGAGATTGAGCCAGGTCAGTTCGCGCAGTGTCCCTGGATAAGCCGGTTTGCTCAGCTGAGTCGGTAGGTGCTGCGGTTTTACACAAGATGTTCAATCGTAGAGTCGTCTTACACGCTGACAAAACTGTTGTCAAGTCTGGGAAACGTATAGTGCCGGGAGAGGCAGAGGCGCTGAAAGTCGCCGCCCGTGCTGGAGTCCCAGCCCCACGTGTCCATAATGTGCATACGACGTCCGATGGTCAGAGCCGCATAAGTATGGACTATATCCAAGGACAACCTCTCGATGAGCTATGGCCCGACATGTCGGTTGACCAGAAGAAAAGCATTGCCCGGCAGCTTCGGGAGGTGGTCGAAAAGATGAGATCTGTGCCCCCACCCCCATATTATTGGCGCTTGTGATGGCACTGAAATCCGGGACACGAGGCTCTATTTTACATACCATTCCCCGCCGTGTCACGATGAAAAATCCTTCAACGAGTTTTTGTTATCAGCCCTCTACGAACACACACCCTCGCTCGTGCGGGTAGCGTTTTCTCGGCGACTGCGAACGGATCATCGTGTTGTTTTCTCCCACTGCGACCTCACGCCCAGGAACATCTTGGTTCAAGACGGAAAAATCAAAGGACTTGTTGATTGGGAGGACAGCGGGTGGTATCCAGAGTATTGGGAGTATGTCAAATTCTTCCAACGCACTGCTGACAAAGACTGGAAACAATATGCAGAGGATATTTTTCCCGAGCTATATCATGATGAGTTAGTTGACTTTATTGCGATATCCAAGTGGCAAAACGCGTAGCTAGTCTATCCGCAATCCAAATAGCCTCCTGCTTCTCTTGGAAGCACTCCACAACTCATATTTCATTGCGCAAAAGTATCACTGCGCTAGTGGTTCGTCCTCAGCCTCCATGGTTGCGTCAATCATCCCGTTCAGCCCGATGTCGTATTGCTCTGCAGTCAGATAACCTGTATGATGGAGTGTCCTCAGGGCGGAATCGACCCACTGCTGGCAGTTAAATTCCGGATCGTGATTTGCCACGTCAACGGATTCCATCAGACTCGCAAGCTCAGAGGACGATAGAGAATGTTTGGTCGTACCGACCTTGACCTTTTTGCGAAAGTTCTCGAAGTTGTAGGGTCAAAGTTCTTGCGCCCTTCAAACGTGAACTCCCCTGTCAAGCCTTTGACATGGTAGAAGTAGTGCAGGTATTGTCCTCAGGCACACACCAGAGTCCAGTGTGCCTGTACTTTGAAAAATCAACAGGATCACCCCTGTGAACGGCGATGTAGATCTTGTACTTCGTCTTACTGGCCATATCGGCTGAGATGGCGGAGGGGATTGAGCGCTGCCGAGTTGGATTGATAGTGAGAAATACAGATATTGTAGCCACACAAGCTAGGTTTGCCAAGAAGTACTATATTGATGAATATTGACGATGCTTTCTCATGGATGAGAAGCAGGCTGAGCGGAGGTATTTATGTCTAGACGTGTATTAAGTGATGCTGCAATTCTGGAGGAGGAAGTACCCTTGAAAATATTCTGTACAGACTTGGAGCGTTTCACGAAGCGCGCGGTACTAAGTTCGTGGTTATGCTTATTATGAATGTACGTACCAAAGCGTTAGAGCTGCCTCACAAGTCGAGAAGGGAGGAACCGAAAGGTACATTATTGATACAACAGGAACCGACGAGTGAGCGATTGGGAATGTGTGGATACCAAGCGCGAATCCGCTAATGCGTCCATGTCCCATTAGCCGCTCGGAATTAGTACAGGAGAGTCACAGCTGCTGGTGCACACACGCGAGCCTTGAACTACAAATAATTTAATATGATCTATTATACTTGGCGGCTTGTTTTAGGGAGCTGCTAAAATCAATGTGCAAGAAATTGCTCTTAGCGTTCCAATAGGCTGACATGGAACCCCACAATCACGATAGCCGCCTGGGCAGATCGTACCTACCCTCCGTGAATTGCACATGCGACAGGAGTTTCGCTCCTCATCAAATGATTCGGTCTGAATGATGCCCGTTCTGATGCAACCCTCCCTATCCCTTATGGTAGATAGCAGATCGGGCGGCTAATAATGATAAGCAGGAAGAAACCCGTCAATCGAAGGCAGCTGCGCATTCTCGGTTCGCCCAATAAGTTCGTATTTCTACGCGCCCGGTTCCCGTCTGCTGCACGTCAACTCCTTCATCCCCAAATGCTTCCCTCCCCAATTCTCTACAACAGTCCATGGAGACCTTGCAAAGCCGAAAGAGACGGAACGCAGACACTACCTTACAACACAAGCATTCAGCAAAGAGGATCAAGCACACTGCTGTGCGCAGCGCTTCCAACTTTCCGCCAAAATTCTGGGACAACCTGTCAAAGATTTGGCTTACGCCTCGTGCCTTGCGAGAACTCGATCGACGAAACAACGCACAACTTCTTGCCGCAACATCTGCAGCTTCAGTTGATATAATAAGCACAAGCCTCGCTCGATTTGCAAGACGCGGCGGTCCAGATCTTCGACATCTACGAGGGGTAGGTCTAATCCCACCCATATGCGATGCTATAAACTAATTCGTAACTAGTATCCCAAACCAAACCACGTCGCACGAATGAGCTCTAGCCGTTCCTTGGGATCCTCAAGCCGACGGACACAGTCCACCAAGGCAACAAGCGCTTCGTCCAAGTCCAAGCGATCCTCTGCATATGACAAAGATTTCGAGCAGAATCTTGTCGATAACAGGATATACCCAAAGGGGTACGAGTATCCTGATGATGACTCGATACCAGAGCCTAGAAATTTGGACGACATTGTTCAGGCGTTATCAGCTCCCCGGGCATCTCTTTCACCATCTCGCTTCCCCGTTCAGCCTTTAAAACCTTCACGCTAGCTAATGACCGCGTGATTTCCGAGGGCAAGGTTATAAGTGATATACTTCCGACCATACGCGGCAACACTGACATCCCAAGCGAGGGAAATCTCCCTTCACCAACCTCGATTCAATAACCGACGGGACTACCGTTGACGCGGTGCCTGACTTATACGACGGATCTTACCCAAGAACCGTCCACAAGATAGTCCGACAAGATCTGAGCAAGATGATCACACCGACGAGTCACGGGCGCGCGCCACTGGCGCCCAACTTCTTTGTTGAAGCCAAAGCTCCGCGGGGAGGTGCCGATGTGGTGAAACGGCAGGCGTGCCTAGATGGAGCCATAGGAGCTCGCGCCATGCACAGCCTACAGAACTACGGTGAAGGAGAGCCCGTGTTCGATGATGATGCACACACCTTTAGCTCTACCTACCACGCTGGAACTGGCACACTTCAGTTGTACGCCCACCATATCACCGGCCCGGCTGCCGAGGGGAGCCGCCAGAGTACCATATGACCCAGATTGACAGCTGGGGAATGACTGGCAATATTGACACTTTCCGGCGCGGAGCAACTGCATTCAGGAACGCCAGGGATGTGGCTCAACGAAAAAGAGAGACTTTCATTCGAGCTGCTAACACTAGAGCATCACAAGCAGAATTGGCAGCTCCTACAGAATATATGAGCCAAATACACCAGGACAATGACCCAAATGAATCTGCTAATCACTTGGAAATCACAGCATGGCAGAGTTCTCATGACGACCTCCAACAGCAAATTGCTGAAACCTATGTCGAAGACGACGACGATGGAGGCGAGGCGCCCTCTACTCCCAGAATCTCTATACCTTGGAAGATACACAAAATTTGAGCCAAGAGTCGGCAGCTTCAGGCACTGACAACCTATCGATAAGCTTTGTGTCGAGCTTCAGTTCAAGTTCAAAGCGCTCCAGGCAAAATTTGAGCTCCCCTGCCACTCCAGATGCGAGCCGGTCTACCAAATGTCGATCGCGTCCTGGCACAACTCGGCGAACTGTTGCGTCGCCCACCCCTACCACAGAAACAGGGTCATCAGGCCCAAGCGCGTCTTATTGGGTAGAGACGTACAGACACAAAGGAAAAGTTCATTTTCGGAACCCAGACGGTTAAGGAGTCAAGACTAAGTTAAAGGACTGGACAGCGGACATGATAGACGGGGTACAATGCTTTTATTGGCGGAGCTCTAAGTCTGGACGGTTGTTTTGGACGCCGGAGCTACCAGAGCAGCTATCCAAGGAAGCGAAGAAGATAGGCAATCATGGGTGATTTGCTAAAGCTCAAATAATGGCTACTAGGAAATGCAGCGGTATATGTCGCTTTTAAACTCCTTCGTCATTACTCACTTCTGCTATAGCTTATCCTATGATTCCAGTCTGTGTCCCAAGAGCTAGGCGGCAGGCGTTCAGGGTCCATAGGTACGTGACAATGCGTTGTGTTCGCCCTACGAGTGCAGCGCCTGGAATTGCAACGTGACGGGTATACAGCGTTCTGGAGTGATGCCGACAGGTTCTGGTCGTTGGCAGGCTGGAAACTGAGAAGACGACCACCTTTTAACGTCGAGGATCTACCTAAATCCCTGATCCCCGTTATCAATTCCTTTTCCTCGATGGAATTTACGCGTTTGTCGTTAGTCTATAGATATACGACGCCGCTATTCGAGAATAGGGCATGTGATCCTCCAGCTTACATCAACATTCGGCGCTATACGACATCAGAATTCTTTGTTTTCAGGTTGCCCGCAACATAAATGTCCATCTGAACCTACCAGTAGATCGACCGTCGAAATTACTGGCGATTTATCTTCCTGTTGCACAGAATGTATCGAGATACATGAAAGATGTGGTCCCTTCTTTTACTGGTTCTCTCCCTCCATCATCCCAGGTAAAGCCGTATTGGAGGAAGAGGCCAGCTATTCTTGCGATTTGGATTGCCTGTCTTTCATCTTCCGGAACTCCTCCGACAGCCTCCTCAAAAGTCCGCCAGAACTGGACACGGAGAGCGCAATGATGGAGGTGGTAGCGCCATCCCTGAGAATTCATGGAACCCAGGATATTCTCGAGTCCCCATGGTCAAATGCCAAATGGACAGATCTTGGCCTCAGTCCAGTCAATAACGCCAGTAATGCGGCCGGTGAGGGGATCTACAAGGACGTTGATCTCAGAAAGATCGCCATGGTTTAGCACCATGGTATGCGAAGAGCAATGGGAGCCCAACACGAACCCTTTTCAAGTTCTGCTGATGGCGAAGAGGCAAGACCTGAGAGAGACGCTCAAATCTCCACTCATATTCGGCGCGTATGTTGTCGGCGGCGTCCGGAGCTATGTGTTGCCTTGCTTTTCACGAGGCTG
Organism: Epichloe glyceriae; assembly: GCA_023658535.1. Lineage (NCBI taxonomy): Eukaryota > Fungi > Ascomycota > Sordariomycetes > Hypocreales > Clavicipitaceae > Epichloe > Epichloe glyceriae. The sequence goes on along the minus strand of CP098294.1, from coordinate 5,517,986 downwards.
CAAAGTACCTAGACGGAGGATTAGCAAAGATTCCCGACGTGATAAACAGCTTGACTTACAAGGCGAAGTCTACTATGGTTTTAGAGTGTTGCGAGTTGGCCTGCAACGACGTTCCAATGGTCTTACAGTATCGAGACTGTGCTGAAACATAGGGAGTCCCGCGAAGCTTCTCCATTTGAGTAAATGGCGAGCGGTGACGCTTCACCAAGCTGGCCATGAAAGGTATACACCGCCACAAGCTGTCCATGAATCTGTCGAGCTAGGTCCAAGATCTGTAAATCAGTCTGAAATCGCATCTCGGAATTGAACAATCTTGGATTGGTGGGGTCCTGCGGTCACCGTGTAGCTGAATGAACCCTGTATGGGAACGGGATTGACAGGTCCTCCAGCGAGAGAGACAGCAAGTTCGTCGCATTGCTGCTGAGTCACGGGTGCGTGCGACGCGAAGAAATCGCTAATTGTATCTCTAAGGGAGTAAAGAACGGCATCCATTAGCGAGATGCGAGCCTGTCGTGTTCCCAAGTGTGCGCGAGTTTAAGGCAACTCTAAATGCGTATACCGCGTTTTTAAATGCGCGTACCACGTTAAACCTCCCTTATTTAATATAAGAGGTCCTTGCTATCTACCCTGCCTATATGCATGCGCGTGGCCACTGCTGCCAAGGTTGCACTACGTGATCCTCCTGTCCCTGACCTCACTGCCTCTACGCCCTCTCTGCCTCCAGGCTCCTGACAAAACACCACGCATTCGTGCCCGTGCCATGCCCCGCCATGATCCTTGGCTATCGTCTCACTGCATGAAACCACCTGCAGTCAACTTGGTCTTACGTACCTGCTGGGCGCCCGGTCCACATGCCACATGGACTAGACGAGGCCCCTAATCCGTCAGCAGCCGGATGTAGCGTAAGGTGTCAGCACAGCCTCGTTGGTTCTAAACCCTAAGATGGCCACGGGGCAGAAACCAACTGGGTCTTCGTAGCACTTACCTAGAAGTTCACAGTTTGTACTCTTGATTGATACATTTTGGCCGTGTCCTTATTCCTAGGATTTGAGCGTTGATCGTAGCCCCGCGAGTTTGGTTCCTACCTCCAACTGCCTTTGCAATGGCTACGGGAGCGACGAGCCAGCGCACGCCAGTAGTCTGAACCACTTTCAACCTGGAGGCAATGTGGTTGAAAAGGTGCAAAATCTGTTCAAGCGCTGGCTGCGCGATGCTTCGTCTGCAATCACGCGTGCGGAGCCACATGCAGAAAGGCATGAGATGAGCGCATCATCGGCTGGCGATGATGATGAACATGCTCGCTTTTTACCCAACGACGATGATTCGGCTGGGGGTCAAGGACGCGCCCATCGTAGCTTCTCGACGACCTTCAGCAACGGCGCGGCCGTTTCAAGCACCTTAAAGCGCCGCGTCCTCCTCATGTCGATCCTCTTTCTGTTCATTGTCGAATTCAGCCTGTTTGTCATGGAAGCGCCGCTACAACAAATCATGGAGAACTTTATATGCCACAGCAAGACAATGAGCAAAAGTGCGAAGCGAGCACCGATGGATATGGGTATGGGAGACATGGATGGCATGGAGGGAATGGATCCGAGGTGCAAAGAGCCGGATGTGCAGCAGACCTTGGCTATGGCCAGGTCTTGGATGATGTCAGTGTCAATGCTCGTTCGTGAGTCTTCTCTATTTCTTTTGCTTTGACATGCACACATACACGCCGTTGCTGACTTGCGTTTTGGCAGCTTTGCTGGTGCAAATACCGTATGGAATTGTAGCCGATAACTATGGACGACGCGTCGTGCTCTTTCTTGGTCTTCTCGGGGTGACCGCTTCCACAGCGTGGAACATGCTGATCTGTACGATACTTGACACATTGTGCTTCTAAAAACTGACAACTGATCATACCTGTAGTATCCGACCCAGAGCGGTTCTCAATCTGGTTTCTGCTTCTTGGTTACGTTGCAACACTAATTGGTGGCGGAACTTCCGTGATTACCGCCATGGTATGGACACTGCTCACTGATGTTACCCCTCCTGAACAAAGAAGCACCATTTTCTACCAATTGCACGCCATGATGTTTGTGATGAGCATCATCTCTCGCCCAATATCAGCATACCTCATGAGCGTTGAACCATGGCTTCCGATGTGGATAGGCATCGCTGCGCTTGCGCTGGGGACCACATGCTCGCTTGCCATTCCGGAAACGCTCCACGCCGTAGCCGTAATGAAGGGCACCGAACACGATAACGAAAATGATGACAGCGATGACGAAGAGAATGGCATGTATAGGCCGCCGTTCAAGGCCAGGCGAAGCACTGTGCAAGTTTCATTCGGGACGCTCAAGGCTCGTATGGCCGAGATATGGCACTTAATCTTCCACTCGAAGCACCTCATGTTTCTCGTGGCCGCTTTCGCTGCGTGTGCGCCCATCACGATTGCGTTTGAGATGAACATATTACAGTACATGACCGCTAGATTTAATTGGACATGGTCCAAGGTATGTTCATCTTGGACAAGCCGAATTCCCTGCGTCAGTGAACTGATTCTGGTCATAATAGGCAACATATATTAGCACAATCTCCAAGGTCACGTCAGTTGTCAATCTTGTCATCATTTTGCCCTTGATTTCTCGTTTCGTCTCAAAACGCAAAGGTTGGTCGAACCCTTTGCTGCGCGACCTGAAGCTCTCCTACGTCTCCCTTTGGTTCCTACTCGCAGGCAGCCTCGTCATCGTACTTACATCTGCGGCCTGGCTTCTAATCACAGCCCTTGTTCTCGTCAGTCTTGGCTACGGATTCTGGCCGCAGCAGCGTGTTCTGCTCGCCTCGACGGTTGAGCCGGCGCAGTTGGCGACGTTGAACACACTCATCGGGACTGCTGAGACGCTGACCAATCTTATTGGCACGCCCTTGCTGGGTTGGCTTTTGAGTAAAGGGATTGCTTTGCGGGGATTCTGGATGGGGTTACCGTTCGTCTTTACGACGTTCTGTACAATTGGAGCAGCGTTCCTGCTGTATTTTACGAATTATCCTCGGCATTTTATCAGAGACGAGGCGCTTTAGATACTGAACCCATCGATTCATGCCATATATAAGGCGCCCAACTAAGTCATCATCAGTAGATACTTCCAATATGGTCTCCATTCTTGTGATTCAACTAGTCAATGGATTCAACTTCAGTCAGCTGCAACATCTAAGTTGATACGGCCGTGTTGTTCGGGGTAGATGCTTCATCATCCTTGGACGCAGCCAGGTTCTTCGACCCAAACTTTTCCCAGCTTCCCATGACAGACGCAAGGACTGCAACACCCATGCATGCAATTGCCATGGCGAATCCTACTTTTAGACCTGATACATATGACTTGAGAATGCCCGGCACAGCGTCTGCGGGAATGTCTCACGGACACCGGAAGCGCCTGCGGCGATGACTGCGCTTGGATTAATGGTGACACCGTTCTCAGGCAGCTCGGAAATTGTCTTGGCCAAGAGTGATCCCTGGCCGGCCGAAATGAGCACGGCGCCGCCAACCGTTTGGAAGACTGAAAGAAGATGAGAACAAGGTCAGTCGCAATTCAAAAGAACGGCCACGACGATTCGACTTACAAAGCACTGTAGCGGTCATCATGGATAAGTCTTGCGGCTGGACACTCGACTGCGCTATAATCATGGGGAACTGAATCGAGGCACCCCAACCCGCACCAGCCAGGATCTGGTAGCCTACCCATTTGCCCGTACTGGTTCCGATGTCGAGCGTATAAAACAGGCCTGTGCCGATCGTGGCTAGCACGGCGCCAAACGGCAAAATGGGCTTGGCGTAACCAGTCGACTGCACAAAGGAGGCGGCAATGATGGATGCAACGAGCCAGGGCACGATCAAGGGTAGATTACGCACGCCTGAAGCAGTTGGTGAGACGCCTTGTGTCGTCTGAAAGTACAAAGGTAGCAGGTATATGATTAAGAAGAATACACCAGCATTAAAGGTGGTGAAGAGGCAAAGCGGCCAGATTTTAAAATCGGATACGAGACGAGGAGGGATGATTGCGCGATCGTTTTTGCTCTGGAAATAGTTGGAAGCGACAAACGCGAGCGCGAGTAAGACGGAACCGACGAGCAGGCCGATGACGACGGAACTATTCCACGGGTGTGTTTGGCCGCCGTACTGGAAGGCGAGAATAAAGGAGATGAGGCCTGCCATGGTGGGGACGATACCAACTGGATCGAGCTGCAGCAGCTTTTCAGTAAATGTCGCTTCGACGGGTGTTGCCTCTTTAGGAGCATGGAAGCAGAGCAGAATGATTGCGGCTGCGACACCCCCGATAGGAAGGTTGATGTAGAAACACCATCTCCAGGTCGTGTGATCGGCTAGTTCATCGCATTATTAGCTTTAATACGCCTTCTCTTTCGGGAAGGGATGTGCCAGGAGGATGTGTAGTCTTGGATCGGTCTGGCCAGCCGCTGCCTCTGTACTTACACAACGCGCCACCGATGACAGGTCCAACAACACTGGCGAACCCATACGAAGCACCGATTATATTCGTGAATAGCGGTCTCTGTGTCGGCGGTGCTGCGAAGCCCACGATCGTGTAGGCGCCAGACGAGAGCCCCGCGGCTCCAACACCAGCGATGGCTCGCCCAACAATCAGCGTGGTGCTATTGCGTGCCACGCCGCAAATTAATGAGCCCACCTCGAACACAAATACAGAGAACAAAAAGGCCCCTTTCAGTGGGAAATACTTGAATGCTTTGCCCCTGTCACAGTGCAGCAGATACAGATCATTTCTTAGTGAAAGATTTACATCGCAGCAATGATGGAGTTTCATGGAGGCTTACATGCTGCGAGGAAACCGGCGCAGGTCATGAAGAAGACTGACCCGTACCATGACACATCTCCCAGGCTGTGGAAGTCGTTGGTGATTTTGGGTATGGCGGTGGCGACAATCGTCTGCAAAAGAATCCCGGAATAACAATCAGCATGATTTATCTTTCGGACGCCTCGTGGATGGAATCCGTTACCATATCAAGTGCGAATAGGAAGACGGTAAGCAGCAGCGCCAGGACGATAGCAATGAGCTTGAATCCAGAAGCATACTCGGTCTTTCCCACTCCGATGGACTCTACGGGGCTTTTCTCGCTCGACTTTTCGTCTTTGGACGTCGCTTCGTGGGCCATGGCATCGTAATCCCGAGGCTCATGATCTGCTTCCGCCGTGGTGTGCTTGTGGCCGGCCATGGCTTGCGAATGCCCGTCTTTCTCTTTTGTAATTCCTAGTTTTAAGACATACAATATGCTGTGAGGATAGAGACACTACTGGATTGCCTGGAGTTGAAGAGGGAAACGGTGAAGGTCGAACCCTGAATTGATACGTACAGTTTCAAACCTGTTCATGGAAAAGCAGTTGAAGTAAGGAAGAGACTAAACTATATAGCCTCGCCGTCCGTGCAATTCCGGAAAATGTTTTCATGGAAAATATGCGCATACCCAACTTGTGACAGAGCTTGCCGATACAACATCGTAATTTGGTACCAAGAGGTCATATCCGAGACACCTCGGATGTCCAAAAAGTCCACGCAGGGGCGGAGGAGCAAGGTGGCCGCATCCAAACGCGGGTCGCCCCTTCCCTCAGCCCTATCAAGCCTTTGAAACTCAACCGGCGCCTTGTTTCTTTGTCTTGTCTTACCATGCCAGCGAGAGGCCCTTGCGACCGAAGGAGTAAAGGTCGTGGCCCCGTTCGGGTTCACCCCGAGTAGTCGCCCGTCTCATAAGCAGACTGAGTGGAGCAGTCATTTCACTTGACCGGATTTAGCAAGCGTAGGAATGTACTAACAACGTCATGTATGACGAACATGACTTCCCCTTGAGATCGCAAATGACTTTCCTTTTACTAGCTCTATTTATGAAAGAAGAGCTTATAACCTTCTATTTGTATAATAGATTAATTGATTTACTTTATCTTCTTTTCTTGTATCTGTAAGCTAGAGTGCACTTTTCCTACTGTATCATATAAGCCCGGGAGGTTTGCCAAGAGAAGACTTGTAATTTTCCAAGCACACAAGTTCAAATCCCACATACACCACGTTATCCAAGCTCTTTGAAATTACCACTAGCTCCCTAGCCTAGTTAAAAAAGCAATAGCTCTAGGTACAGAAGCGATTACCTAAAGGTAGGGGTGTGTCGCAAGGCATATAAGGGATAATGCACAAATTAGTGGCCAGTCGGCTACATCACTTGTCGTAGCGCTTACTGCATACCTACTTCAGGTAGGTAGGTGGTCGGTAACGTACTCTACAGTTTTCTCATTGGGCGGAGCATGTGCTCCGTATTCACGCGGCACACCAAGTCTTGATTACCAGCATATGTAGAGGGGCGAAATTGCGGTACTAGAAATATGGATAATACAACACATGCATGTACTGTGGTTTATGCAATGACCATCACACTTTATTCACTCCATGATATTTAGCCCAAGCCCGCCTACAGAGCCCACTGCCAGAGCCACAGTTCCATCCAGGCGGGCCCAACAGGTTTCAGCGACGCGAGCGTGGAGCTAACGTTCGCACACCGTTCTGTCTCGACTGTGGGCATGATAGTAGTAGCTTGGCTTTGCGAGCTATCGTCACGCAGAGATTCGTAGAAGTCGACCAGTTTCAGTCCGACTATTCCTATTCCCTCCCCGGCACTGTGCCGTTGTTCTGAGACTGATCAAAGCCAGGAGTCAAATCAGATTCAGAGCGGCGCAGCGTCTCTACCCAGGTATTCCATGGCACGATTTTTTCTTTTTGTATGCCGACATTTTCAGCGATAGTCAAAACTAGCTCGCTCCATTTGACTGCGTGAGGGTTGGATGCGTGATAGAACGTGGCGTGGCTATCGGCGGACGACCCCGGACAAAGGGATGGCGATGGCTCGTGTGGTGTTTCTGATAGCGCGATGTCGGTAATAGCCATAGACGCAATGTCTACAGGAATCCATGACAGCGAGCTCATTATACCCAAATCTGCGGGGAGTAGGCCCAGCTGTTTCGAGCTTGCAATGACCTTGAAAGTTGACCAGCAATTAGCAAACATGTGCCGAAGCCTGCCAAAGCCCCGCGTTCATCCTTTATGTACTGTGCGATATGATCCGGGAGAGGAAAAAAAGATAAACAAACGAAGCAAAGGTTACTAACAGAGGGAATCCATTCCTGTTTATTCCACATCCCGCTTTCTCGCAAAACTGGTCCGGCAACCTGACCCAAGCGACACACCACCGCCCTCTGCCCCGGATGTTGTTTAATGTGTTCATCGATAACTAACTCAGCAATCAATTTGGAGCCATTATAACCACCGAGCTCAGCGACCAGCGCATGGTTGGCACGCTCAGGGACGGGAACAGGTTCCTTGACTTGGCTGACGGTGCCAAGCGTTGAGACGAAGAGAAATTCTATTACACGCGTGGGACAAGCAGCGAGACAAAAGTCGAGCAGATTGCGCACGCCGCGTATCATGGGTTCGAAGGAGGAAATGGCCCAATTGAAGTTGACTGGCCATTGATTATCTGTGCATGAGCGCCGATTAGTGAAAGCCTCCATTGAACGGTATCAGAGATCCTACGAATAATGTGTGTGACGCGCCCGAGCAACTCGTGATATGCTTTGCCTTCCAAATCGAAATCCGGTTTGGAGAGGTCAGCTTGCAGGAACACAACGCGGTCTTGGTCCCATTCCGTTGGTAGACTGCGGCTGGCACTGTCTTGGTGCTGTTTATCGCGACCACTTTCTGAACGATTCAGGCAGAATATCGTCTTGATAGACTGGTTTTGAACCAAGTTATCGAGCAAGTACGATCCAAGAGATCCGGTGCTGCCAGTGAGCATGACCGTATAGGCTTGATTGCTGGCCGATCCCATAGTTGCCTTAGATGTCACGGTAGTTGTGGTATGGAACCTGAATGAGAGAGCAGCCAGCGATATTCGATAAAATCAGTAGCTCCTTCGTGAATAAGAGAACGAAATTGATTTTTCCCAGTTCAAAATGGGATACTTGATTACACAGAAACTGCCGTGTTATACGATGAAACCAGGCGCAATAGTTCTGATGGGACTCTGTCCTTGTCCGCAGTTGGTCACTAGTTTCTCCGGAGGCGCTTCTCATTATTCTCGCAAAGTCGGCTACCCATCAATACGGCCATGACGGCATTCGGCGAGCGAAGGCTCGTTGTTACCTGTCGGGAACTATTGCCGCTTCTAGCCCGGGCCGCCCTGCTTGATTAAGCGATCCCGACTAGCAAGTGGCCGTGCCAGTCATCATCGGTCATGCTTGTCAGAAATCGTGAAGAGTCATAACTAGATGGTGTTTAGAGCCTTGTGCTCTTTAACTAATGCAAGGTGGTTATAGAGAAAGCGAATGCGCTGCACAACTTAACACTAGCATATTTGGCCCATACCGAAGAACCGGGACCGTCTTGCGTGTGCCACTCGGCACCGATGTGGCTGGCGGATGCTGCCGAATCGTGCAGCGTGGCAATTACGGCTTTGCATCTTGAGACAGTTGGCGACTTATCCGGAAAATAGTGCGAACACCGGTGTGGCTTAAACCTTGAACCGAGATGCTCACCACGAGCCACTTTGGGCCCCTATTCAAGTTGCGGGGGTTGCAGGGGAGGGGAGGGGGAGGGGGCTGGGACGACACCTTCTAGTTCTGGACTAGGCCTAATTGCGAACCCCTAAGGCCTAGTACGGCCCGACAGCGGGCCTGACCCAACCCTGTGAGCCTGACGTAAGCTGCCTACAACTAGAGGACCTGTAGTAGCTAGCATAATCGTAAGAACTCAGAAGGTGTGCTGAATCCCCAATAGACCAAAACATCCGTCAATGCTAGCCGCTGCTAACATTGCACCTTACAATTGATTACGAGGCCTGTCAAACTTGTAAGATTTTAGTAGACATTGTACCTAAGCCACACTAGTCTTATTTGCATTAATTGGTTTAAGCTTTTAACGCCGCGAGCTTGGTTTTCTTACGCACACCCTGCACACCATTGACAGACCAAGGCTCTAAATTAATGCTTGCAAGGGACAATTCAGAAGCACCAAAGCCCCCTGTTGTTTCTCAGAAAATCAAGAGCTGTTCGCCCCATAGCTAAAGAGATCACACCGGATACCAATTAGTTGACGACATCGACGCCGTAACTTGCAATAAAGGGTTGCGCACATTCAGACCACCAAATTATATAGCCATGACTTTTCTAATTGTTAAGTAAATTACACAGAATGAACTGCTAACGCTAGCACGAGCAAGAAAAAGCGGCGCAATGTTTGGCACGCTCTCCTATGCTGGTCCTGAGCGGGAAGCTATTTACCAGCCCGAAACGGCAGGATACGATACCGATAATGTACAATGCGGCCAGCAAAGAAAATCGGCGCTTCATAGAGCCTGTCAACGCTGTAGGTCGCGCAAGGTAAGTTCAGCCCTGAAGCCGCTTCATGATCATGTTCCGGACCAGATCCATTGCTATTTTTGTCCTAGCTACTCTTAGCAAATGCACTGATTCTTCTTTAATTTACTATTATGCATTGTTTGCTTGTTAACTTGTAACATGTCACAGCTCAAATGCAGTGGGGAAATCCGTGGCTGCGACCGGTGCCGGGACAGCAAAAGCTCCTGCATATATCCACCGAGAGCTTTCCGAACGAGTGGTCCACGGTTTGTTGCCGATTTCAGCGCGGGCCGAGGAGTCCCAGACAGCGGTGAAGACATGTCAAAATGCAACAATGAATCGACATCTCCATCTACAGCAAAAACTGTGGTTGAAACAGGCGTTGCATCTAATTCCGGCAGCACTGGTATTTCGCACAAAGACTTGTCCCAATTTCAATGGAACCAATCTGCCTTTGATTCGTCACTCGACATCTCCGATACCTTATCAATCCTACCTCATGAGCAGCATGATAGTGTAGATGCTTCCAATCAAGGCAGGGAAGATACATGGACCTTTCCTGGCGACTTTTTATCTGATGTCCAAGAACCTTATTATCAAAGTAAGCCAATATTTCTCTGCGTTACAACTCTTTATATAGTCCCCTTGCTACTCTTCCTTCTCAATCAAGACTGGCCTTGATTGAATTATGTGACATTAGAACTATACTTCTTTCTTATAATCTCTTTATAATAATAGATCCAAGATTGTCACCTTCTGCAAGCACTAACATGTTAAAAGCTTGGCTAGATACAGCAACATTCATGACCCCGACTTTGTTAGCACCTGCAAAACAAGCGATCACACCACCGGGAGAAGCATCTCAATGGTCTCAGTCACCTAATGAACAGACACATGACCCCTGCCAAGACTTGGTAGAGCCTAGATGCCGATGTTTTGATGTGATCACTCAGTACCTGGAGCAAGCAGAAATTCAAGGCAATAAAGGCGCGACATTAGCTGTAGCTGAATTGCTTGAAACAAGCGACGTCTCAAGACTACGTCAAACTTTGTCTTGCTCTCGTTGCGAGATGAATTCCGAATTAGTGCTCATGCTAGTTATGCTATTAAGAGCGCTTGGGGTCGTTTTCACAAATATGATTTATAAAGCCTTAAATGGTGGTCTGGGCGGGTGTAAGGGCGATACACGATCGATAGACTTTATCAGCCTCGGTTTTAACAAGCCACCCAGGCTGATTATTGACACTTGTTTAATCGAAGACTGCACTGAAAGAATCTTGCTACTCAAGGCTTTATTTCAGCATAGATTAAGGTGTCTGAAGGAGTTAATTGTAGTTACCAAAAGTCGAGTCCGGAGTCAGGAGGGCTTGATCTCAATTTTACTAAGAGTTGAGAGCCAGGTGGACAAACTTAGCAGATTAGTTCACTGAAGAAAATTCTTACAACACCGCGGCATTGCTTATAGAAGAAGAGGCCAACCCTATATAGAAAGAAACTAGTATACTTTAAACTATAGTTAATTACAAAAATTGTATAAGTGCGTATATAGAGTAATACAGTAAAGTTATACGCACATCCAACTTAATATATTTGCTAGTTTAATAAGTAAGATAGGTAGCTTACGTATCTCTTTAAATTCTTTATTACGGTTTCTTCATCAAGGTTAATGATCTCACTCTTAATCACAAATAAGCTCCATTAGTAATGACGTGTCACGTCTGAAAAAGCTGTAAAACCTTGATATATTATTTCTCATAACTCACAGTAATGACTGTAACTAGCCGATACCAGCTCTATGCTTGATCATTTGCATTAAGCAGCTTTGATCTAAAGTACGACGGCCTCCCATTCTCCTCAACTACTTCAAGCGTTTCATCATCTAAAAAGTCACCCATCGGTGCACTAAGCCATTCACCGGTTTCCAATAACGCAACTGAGCAATGCCAAGGTGTAGTGTAGCCTGACTTTGTATTAAGTAGGCTTATAGAGACCTTGTTTGCGCCAGTTGATTCATGAATAGAGAGACGGAGGGAGTCAGAGTACGTTTCGTTAATTGCTTCCGCAAATGCCTGAAAATATTGATAATTAGTATCTTATTAATGTAACAAAGATGTATACACACTTACATATCCGCGACGCAGCATTTCTTTAGCTAGAAATTTAACATTTCTTCGATACTCATTAGCACCTAAGCTCTTCTTCGAGTGAAATGCATGCTGTAAATCAGAATGAAGAAATCGCGAATAACCCCGGTACGTCATAAGCGTATCCATGTTATTAGCAATCTCGGCATCAATGTCCAGATTGGGCTTCCCGTGCTTGTTAAGCATGTAGCAGCGAAAGTTGGTGGCGTTGGCGACGTATGTGATTTCTTCGAGTTGCTGTGGCAGCGGAAAACTAACGAGGTCGCGGATGCGCGAGAACTCGACATGTGTGAAGCCCTTCTCAACAGCCATGGCTCGGATAGCTTGGCCATAAGCCCAGACATCTTTATCGGGAATACACAACAGATCTGCGTCTTGTTTAGCTCTTGCATGCCAATAATCCGAGACTCACAGTAGGGGCTTACCATTATATACGAGACCATCCGAAACAATAGTCAAAGTCGCCCCCGGCGCATATATCTCTGCAATTCTCTCGCACATGGTATTCAAGCGCTCCAAAGCCAACTCTTCGGCTTTGTCAGGCAAGAAACCCAGGACCTTGTAGACTTTGTTGGCTGATTTGAATGGGAAACTAGGCAAAACCATCTTGAGTCGCTTTTCCTCCACCACGAATCCATTAATAACAGAAAGGAAAAGAGGCACTCCGAGTGCCAGCTTGTCAGCAGAGTGACTAAATTTATTAAGGGAGTATTGCAAAATGATCCCTAGAATCTGCTGAGATACTTCCGAGGCCATGGCTGCAATTTGGACCGTACGGTCAACAGCTTGGTTTAGCTTTTCGGCATCGTGGCCAGGAATAACATCCTTAGCAACATGATTGTGGATTGCAGGGGTGAGGTCGAAACTTCCGTCATCTTGACGTTGACAGTGTGAAGTTATTAGATGAATCAGGTTCTTGCAGAAACTAAAGGGAAATAGTGTTGGAGAGTGATGGGAATAAGGTGTAGCTATTGTAGGAGGGGATCAGAGTTCGTTTTATCTAGGCTGCGAGATCTGTAAGCCTGATCTTCTTTCATACCTAGAACAGGGCTCCAAGGGTGGCATGACCACTCATGGATACCATTCGAGGTCCCTGGTTCTAACTGAAAAGCGGCGTACAAGAGGATTACTGTAGACTAGGAGTACGCACTAGAACTTCCTTCCACCAATACTTTAGCAGTGAAGTCTTACTTGTCCTCAGTGGCAAACAATTGTAAACCCTAGTAGCCTAGCCACCTCGGCGGAGATGATTGTAATGACTAGTGCAAGTGCTTCGGAAGTTCGACCTCTACCACGCGTTTTCTTAGAGAGAGTGACAAACGTGGCTTATCATATGGCCGAGGATATCCTTCGGTCAAGAACAAGTTTACTCACTTGCCCCAGGCTCTAATGTATCGGGCGTACTGAGATGCAATCAATAGCTAAATGGCAACCCCGTGCAATTCTACATGACGCCAGCCTTGTGGACCCAGCTTAGCATATCTTTTGACAAATATCCCTTTGTCAGAAACCAGTGGCGATAAAGTGGGCTACTGCAAGTTACGTACCAAGGCGGTGATTCAATTCTGGATCATTCCCCATAGCGCCGGAGGGATTGATTCGGCATAGGCCGGGGCAATGCCAGACCCTGCAGTGCTGTCTATGATGCAGCTTCTTTTTGTCGCCACACGTCTAGCCAATCTTGATATAATCCGCAGTCTCCATGCTAATCGTGAGCAACGGTATGATCCTTCCGGCTAGTGGCATTGAGTCAGATGCTTGGACGCAATAAGACGCGAGGTCTCACCACACGCTGAATCAAGTTCGGCCCGTCTTGCCATTTTGGGAATGGCTATTGGTTTGCCTGTAAGGCTGCGCGGCAAAGGCAAGATTAGCTGAAATCTGAAGCAGATAACGGCTGGCTTAAAGCGCGTGACAACTCCAATTCATTGTTCGCACCCAATAATTGCCGTTCAAAGAGCTCTGCCTTTCAAGAATAAAAGCAAAGGGCAAGTTATATGCAAAAAGGTGAGATGTTAGCATCACACTTATTATTGAGCCCGATCACACCTCTGCCCTCAACTTCTCTCAATCACGTCTTGGTAACCCTTATTTACTTACATTAACGTTATATTCTTAGTAGCCTCGGACATCATTTCCACTATTATTAAACAATCTAAAGAATCCTTCCTCACCTCATTAGCGAAGGTACTTTCGCAGCATGGCACCTATCCCGACAAACTGTGGGAAGCGATTCCTACCTAAGATCTTGGATGAATTGGCTACCTCGGATCCGCACCGCATCATCTACTCAATAGCCAAGTCAACCGATATCTCAGATGGCTTCCGCGAGATTTCCGCGCGTGGATTCATCGATGCTGTGAACAAGTTAGCGTGGTGGTTGGTCAATCAAGCGGGTAAATCCACAAAGCAGGAGGTTCTGGGGTACATTGGACCTCGTAAGTTTCATCCAGGCCGTAATAAATAAAAAGCGGTGCGAAGGTATTAATTTAAGAGTCGCTAAGATGATCTGCGACACGTCATATTGACTCATGCTTCAGTAAAGGCTGGATATCAGGTACGTATAGAATCCCTCTCAGAATGTCTGTCTTCGTGCTGATATGATGCTAAAATAGCCTCTTTTCCTTTCTCCCAAAAACAGCACAGAAGGTGCCCTCGCGGTACTCGAAGCCTCCAACTGCCAAATTTGGGTCCAACCTGTAGACAAGCCATGCGAACAAGAGTTTATTCAGCACCGACCTATGCGTGTACTCAACATGCCCGAGCTCAACGAACTGCTGGATGCGCAAGGCACAAAGGATTACCCATATGACCCAACGTGGGACAAAGATTCGCGAGAAGTATTCTGCTTGCTGCATACTTCGGGTACAACAGGACTTCCGAAACCAATTAGTTGGCCTCACGCTTTGATTGGGACGATGGACGCGGTAAGGCTGCTTCCGCCAACAGAGGGGACGGCGGTTTATTACCGTGGACAGAGGATTGGAATGAGGGTGATAGAATATTCTCTGCATTTCCCATGAGTCATGTGAGCTCGTCCTCCCCTTTGTCAATTCGGACATGGCTTGACTGCTAATCGAATGTAGGGTGCCGGCATTATCATGGATATTATAGTACCAGCATTGTTTGGTATGCACTGCATATTAGGTCCACCAGGCGTTTTGCCTAACATCTCGCTGCTGGATAGTCTTGCAGAGCATGGCCAGATCGATGTATGGAGCATTGTGCCCTCTCTTGTAGATGAACTAGGCGACGCACCAGACGTCCTGGAAAAGTTCAGGCCGTCAAAATTTATATGTGCTTCAGGTGGTACGTATGAACACGTCAGTGGCCGGGAATAAAGCTAATTAACCATCTGTACAGGTCCCGTGACCAAAGTTGTTGCAAATAAGGTCAACAAGGTGGTGCGCGTGCTCAATTTAACTGGCACAACTGAAGGGTTGTTCATTGGCAACCTGTGGGTTCCACGCGAAGATTGGCACTGGTTTGCCTTTCACCCATACTCCGGCTTCGAGTTCAAGGAAGTCGAGCCTGGCGTATACGAGCACTGGGTACATCGGAACGAACACTGGGAGCTATTCCAGGGCATCTTCCACACCTTTGTTCACGAAAAGTCGATTAACCTTAAGGACTTGTACGTCCGACATCCCACCAACCCCAACCTCTACGCCTACCACGGCCGCAATGATGATATAATCGTTTTATCCAACGGGTATAAAATCCAGCCACTGGACATGGAAGCCATGATCACGACCCACATCGCAGTTAAAGGCTGTTTAATTGTCGGTACGGGTCGCTCACAGGCTGCGCTGCTTATTGAGTTAAACAATCCCGCTATAGGCAATGACGCACTGTTTGAGAGTATTTGGCTGGCGGTACAACGCGCAAATGCATCTTCTCTGCATAAGGACCAGCTACATCGAGACTTCATTATGTTTTGGCAGCCAGACAAGCCGTTCGTACGAACGGATAAATGCACTATTAAGCGCGCCGCGACAGTCAAGCTATATGAAGAATACATCTCCGAGTTCTATCATTCGCGGCTCTCCGGGGTAGATGTCCAGATTTCGGCAGCTGAAATTGATCTAACATCAAGTGAATCCGTCAGCAATGCAGTGGCACATATCATACACTCGCTAACGCCAAAACTGAAAAACGCTGGAGACTCTAGCGATCTGTTTGAAGCCGGTCTCGATTCACTCCTCGCAGTACGAGCAGTTCGAACCGTTCGCGCTGCGATAGGTCTCTCGGGCGAGCAACTATCTCCGCGCCACCTCTACGCGAACCCAACAATTGCCAAATTTGCTGCTGCCATTGTCCGCATGACATCGAGCTTGACGTCAGGGGACGGTCAACGTGGCGCGGAAAATAATTTTGCTGAAACTCTAGAACAGATGGAATATCTTCTTGCCAGGTATAAGAAGGGTTTCTCGCTGAAAGCAAACGGGTTCGATTTATTAAATCCTAAGATCTATGTGAAGATGGCGATTTATTTGCCGACAAAACACAACACAACGCGGAACCAGGTCTTGGATGTACTGAGCCGTGGATTTGAACGCTTAACTTCTTTGATTCCGGCGGTGGATGGTAAAGTCAGCGAGTTTCGTGGACAACCGAATTCGGGTAAGAAGGGTGTTCAAATGATCTCCATACCATCTCATGATGAACATACGTCTAAAGGCGTCAGTCGCGCAGCATCGCATCCAGATCGTCCTCGCCAGATTGTGAGCAAAGACTTGACGGAACAGCTGCCTTCCTTCGACGAACTCCGGGCTAAATGTTTTGTGCCTTTGTTTGACGACGAGCTCGTTCTCGACGCGCCTTGGTTCCCCGAGCGACCCGCCGACATCTTCCGCGCCCAAGTCAACTTCATCCGAGGCGGCGTCCTGCTTGTGACGGGTTTGCACCATTCTGCATTCGACGGTACCGGCATCGTAACTACACTTCGCGCGTGGGCGGAATGCTGCCGTTTCGTGCAAGGCGACAAGTCTGCCAACTGTAGCTGGCTGCATCCAGATAGTATGGACCGCAACTTGGTTCATGCACAATGGGAGACAGAGGGGTATGCCCAACCTGCCGAGGAGATTGATCCGGAAACCTGGGGATATCTTGGCTTCGAAGCGCCCAGTGGTCTTGTGCACAAAGGCCCTACAGACAAATTTGTCTCTCCTACGCAGCCTCCAGCCGCACCAAAGCGAACCTTGCAAACTCGCACATTTCATATTTCCGCAGAGAAGTTGCAAAGGTTGATCGCCGAGGTTGCATTGGATCCCGATTCCAAAGGCCTTGTTTCTTCGGCTAGCGACATTCTACAAGCTCTTTTCTGGCGTGCCGCCATCCGAGCGCGGTATCGAGCCGCAACGGAAATCCGTGGTGAGCAAGTCAACGCCTCTGCCGACGAATCCATTCTCGAGCTCACCATTGATGGCCGACCTTTTTCTCGGGCGTTCCCGACTCATATATGGGCAATTTGATGGTTGTCAATCGGCTCTCTGTTTCTATAGACACTTTGTGCTCTGATTCGACAAGCATAGGCCGCATTGCGCTGCTCATCCGTCAAGCAGCGACGCGCGTGACATCCCAAGTTGCGCATGACTCTTATGCCCTACTAGAGCGTGTCGAGGATTACACTCAGCTCAGGTATGCATTTATGAGATTATATGGCTTTGATTTGATGATTACGAATATGATGCTATTCCCTGCGTCTGCAGTTGCCTTTGGTGATAACCTCTTTGCCAATGAGGCAGGCGCGCCTGACGTGATTCGTCCGTTGCTGGGCGGATTCAACAAGGCATTTAGAATGGGCATTATCTTGCCAATGCGTGATGACGGTGGCGTCGATTTACAGTTGGGATTATTCCCAGAAGAGTTTGAAATGATAAGTCAGGACAAAGAATTTGCTCGGTATGCAACATTCCTAGGTTGAGAGATAATAGAATCAGTGGGTTAGATCAGAATAAACCCGGTTGTTTTCTGCTTCTAGATTCCCAGTCTAAGCTTAGCCATAACAGACCGATCCTGGATTATTTTGCTGACGAATCATTCCACTTGGAAAGATCAAGTCATCATCTCCTCGTTACAGGAACGCTGCCAGCCGCCCAGAGTTGCAGCGTACCATAGGCCCCAGAGGATTGGCAATGGCCCAACACCGCAGACTTGCGTCATGTCGTGAAAGTGCAAATTTGATCAAATGCAGTCACTGGTAGATCTCGAAACGCTCACTTCTGCGCCATTCAAGGACAACATTGGATACTCAATGATTGTTACCTTCTTTCGGTTGTCAGTGTCGTGGAGCGTTCAAAAGGGGGTGGGGGGAGGGCGCCAGGCGGCAATCGCATCGAGCACTTTTTGGGTTATTGGTTATTGGACTGCTGCCTGTTGCAAACCATGCAAACCATGCAAACCGGGTCGCCAGTGAGAATTGTCGACCACGGCTACAGTGGAACATCGTCCCTGTGGAGGGAATGTGGCAAAGAGCGATGAGAAGAGAAGAGGATGTAGAATTGCTATCTCGGAATTCGGAATCTAGCAGAGAAGAGAGAAGCTTATAAGCTTCAAATCTACTAATCTAAGTGAATGTAGGTCTTTAAACAAAGCTAATAATAAAACTAATAACAAACGCGATGCGGGAGGCTGCATTGTTAAACAAAGAGAGAATAATAAGGCTAATGCCTAAGGCTGCAATATAAGGCTGTGAATATCCTTAACACTGCCCCTAGTAGTATATCTAGCTATAATAAGTAAAATAGAGGAAAATAATAAGAGAATTAAACCTTTCTGGCCTCTTCTAAAGCATATCCTTTCTTAAAGTCCCTGTTATAGACTTGAGCTTAAGGCTCAGGTCCTTCTCGGGTACGGAAGGGACGTGGAGGGTGCGCAGGAAGGGTGTAAAGAGTGTGCGGGAAGGATATATATTATATGCAAATATACTTAGGACTTAGGGCTACTACACGCGCTATATATATAAACTATGTATAAAGGGATATATAGCTAAGCACTATATAATCTCTTTAACTAGCCGGAGTACTAGTACTAGCAAATATATAGCTAGCTAGTGTACACAATATATATATATATATAATCTCTTATCTAGTTCTTTCCTTTCTCTTTAAGAATAATAATTATACTTTAAATGCTTATTTATAGCTACCTTAAGGCTAGTTTATAATTGTAAGAACCTAGAAGGTGTGCTAGAATTCCCCAATAGACCAAAAGATCCGTCAATGCTAGCCGTTACTGCATTGCACCTTACACTTGCTTAAGAGGCCTGCCTGTCACGAACACCCCTGTGCATGCCAGCGCCTTACAATAATATTTATTATTCTTTACTATAAATACTAATAAAATAGTAGTATTATAAGAAATTATTAAGAGGTAAGTAGCGTAAATTACTAACCTTACTAATAGGTAAAATATAGCCTTTATATAAAATCCTATTAAATGAAAGCTATTACTTATAGGCTTATTATTTAATAATAATAAAGTCTTATTCTTAGTATAAAAAGGCCTTATAAATTATAAACTACTTATAGACTAGGAGTTTATTAGTAATATATAAGACTAATAATACTTTATTTACTAAAATCTCTTACTTAAGGTATAGGCCTAAGTTACTTTTTACTTTAAAAAGAATTGCTTAGTTTATTTTAACTTAGAGTACTTTCTTAAATACTTAGAGGAAATATTTAATAACCCTTATTAATAGGAGATAGCTATTACTAAACTTAATTAGCTAAGGTAATAATAATATAAGTACTTTAGTAACTTCTATATTTAGTTTAAGTAAAAGTTAGTACTTATAAGTAAGTTAGATTAAGTAAATATAGTAAAGTTATCTAAACTATATACTATACTTAATAAGTATATAAGAGATTATAGTATTAGCTAAGATATCCCTTAGGCTAACTACCTAGTAGTAGTAGCTTACTTTTAGAGTATTATATTAGATATTAAGTCTTACTAACTAGAGGAGAAGTATTAGTTATATAGGTAGTTCTAACCTATAGCCCTTATAGAGAGGTCTTACCTATAGGATAAGAATATACTTATAATAGATATTTAATTAGTAAGTATAATAAGGACTTAAAAGGTTTTTAATAAGGCTTTAGGCTAATATATATAGCTGTTATGAACTGGCCTTAGGGCAGCTGCAAACAAGCGTTTAAAGTGCGATTGTTATTCTTAGAGAGGAAGGAAAGAACTAGACAAGAGGTCACACAGCGCCTAGCTATATATCCCTTTATGCATAGTCTGTGCGCATAGCGCGCGCAGTAGCCCTAAGTCCTAAGCATATCTGCATATAACACGTATCCTTCCTACACACTCTCTGTACCCTTCCTACGCCCCCTTTACGTCCCTTCTATACCTAAGAAAGACCTAAGCCTTAAGCTTAAGTCTATAATATACCCCCTTCTTACCCCCCTCTCCCTACTCCTTAGGAAAAATTTTTATGCCCCCCTTACTTCTTATCCTCCCCTTTACTTTCCTATATGTATTCTAGTAGTCTTACTTCTCTAAGGGCAAATTAAACTATACCTATTTCCGCACCCGCTTTAGACTATTACTTATTTATATATCCCCTATTTTGCCTTAAACCTATCTAGTGCCTTAGTATTTTACATATTATCTAGGGGTTCTTATATTAGCTATATATAACCTTTTTATTTAACTAGAACATTATAATTTAATCCCTAGCCTAGCGTATTCTTAGCTATATAAATCTCCTCTACCTAGTACTTTATAAGATTATTATTTATATCTATTATTATTAGCTCTAGTAGTAGTCTTTTATTAGCTAGCTTTTAACTTAGTAATAGGTCCTCTACTGCCCTCTAGACTAAATCTACATAAAAGACTAGGTATAGTCCCTAGGAATATCTAGCTTTATAGTTAATAGTATTAGTACCTCTAGCACCTTATACTTAGCTATTACCTAGTCTAGCTTCTTATATAGGTAATTTATTTTAATATTCTTAAGACTTAGCTATACGTAGTCTTTAACCTAGAAATATTCTATAAGTCTCTAACTGCTATTTGTATTTTCCTATTACTATTACTAGACAAAAGCTATAGCTACTTATATTAGGTCTATGCCCTCTTTTAAATATAATAAGAATACTTATACTTACTCTTTTACTAAAGTCTTTAAAGCTTTTATAAATAGTAGTGCCTAGATTATAAGTATATTAAAGCTATAAAGAGCTATATTTACACTTACTCCTATTACTAAGGAATCCCTATTATTTAATGCTAGTTAATAGGCTAGCAAGTAATTTACTTACTTAAATTATAAAAAGAATAATATTACCTATAACACTACCTAAACCTCCTAGTTAGCTCTCTCTATACCTCTATCTATTTATAGGTAGTATAAGGTTAATAGTAATTACTTTATGCTAACCTTTTTATAGAGCGCTATCTAAAAGTTACTTAACTAATCTAACCTATAATCTATAATAATCTAGGTAAGGAACCTATAGAACTACTACTAATAGTGCTTAAACCGCTTTACATATACCTTAGCCTTTATTAATATTATAGCCTTAAGTTACATAAATTTAAAGAGCCTATCTATAATAACTATTAGGAACTATATGTTAGCCTAGTCTCTAGTAGGGAGCTCTATTATAAAGTTAATAGAGATCTATAACTAATATCTATTTAGTAGGGGAATTAGCTTTAGTAAGCCTTATTATAATTATTAACTCTTTTAGCCCCTATAGTAGTGGTAATTACATATAAACTATACTATGTCCTATAATATACTATTCTAATAGAAGTCCCTCTAAAGCGCCTTAAAGGTAGTGTTCTACCCTAGATAACCTAGTAAGGGTAAGTTATAAGTCCGCTAGATTAAAGTTATGGTTAGAGGCTTTTACTTTAGTACCTAAGTCTAGCCCTAGAATTAAAGCGCCCCTTTTATGCTAATCTAGTAGTCTATAATCTATTCTTATGTATTAGTAGCGTTAGGAAACTTCTAAGCTCTAGCCCTTACTACCTTAAGCTATAGTCTATAGGTCTTATTATAGGCTATGGATTAATCCTATAGGGATTAGAGGTACTTGTCTGTAAATAAGGAGTCCCTAGCTAGGATACTTAGTGCTTAGGCTAAACTACCCTCTAGTGTGTCGCCCTCTAGAGCTAAGTTATCCCCTAAAGTAATGCCCTCTAAAACTAATATAGGACTAATATTAACGCGCGGCTAACCCTAACCAAAGCTAAACTAATTAGGCGTTGTTACTAATTATATAATAGGCGCCTTTAGTTTAGCTAACTATATCTCTTCCTAACCTTTGCGAATCTTTCCGCACCGCCTTACAGGTCTGGAATCGCCTCTAAAATACAAACTAACAAGATAATTAAAATCCTTACCTTATTTTACCCCTTCCTATAATGTTATATTACAACAGAGCTAGAGGCGGGTAGGAGGAGGAGATACTAATAGTAATTAATAAAGGAGAAAGGGGCTAGCATAGAGCTACCACCACCTGAACGCAGGTAGAGGACAGTTTAACGTCTAGAGATACAATAATAACCTAAAGGCAGATTAGATTTAATTTAAATACCTAGAAGAACGAAAATACTATAAAAAGATTGCTAGCCTTATCCTTAGCGACAAATTATCCAAGGTATAAAACGCTACCTAGGCCATTATAAACCTAAAAGCAAGCCATGCCTAAGCTAAGAAAGCAAAGATAAATAATAATAGTAATATCTATACTATAAAAGAAGCCCTTAAAGAAGTTATTAAAGAAGCTATTAAAGAGGCAGATAAAAACACCACTCCTCCCACCTAGGCAAGCATTACTATAGGGCTAATGTAGAGATAATTAAACCTAAACCCCCTATAGATACTAGGCTACTAGGACAGAGAGGTCCTTATTAAGGGTAACTTTATCTAGGAATTACTCTAGACTAGAAGCGTAAAAGATATAGTTATAGCGGTAAATAGAGCTACTAGCTAGACTATAGTAGTTATAGCTAGAAGACTCCCTAGTAGAGATATAATTATTATATTTAAAGGAAACGCCTCCTAACATAGGACTGACTAAAAATAGATTACTACTGCCTTTAGACTAGAAGTAACCCTTTACCACTAAATCCTAAGCGTTATAGTTAAAGGCTTCCTTATAAAATATACCTTAGTAGAAAACCTTATAGTAAATATAGGAAAAGCAAATAAGATAAATATAATTAGGGCAATAGCAAGATAACCTAGAGGCAAAAACGCACTAAGAACCACCCTTATCCTTAGCCTAGCTAAGGTAAATAACGCTAATAAGATATATAAAGACAGGATGGTATATAAAGCGGAGCTATTCTAGACTAAACCCTATAACAAATTACTGTAGCTAAGGTAGTGCTATAACTGCTTCTAGATAGGTTATATAGCAAAATTCTATAAAGTAGCCCTAAGGTGTGGTAGGTGTGGAGCTGGCTGTTATAAAGAGGGCGAGAAATCTTGCCCTATATTTATAGGATAACTATAAGAGAAGTATATACTCTGCTCTAGGGTACACCTAGCGTAGTCTAGGACTTACCTAACCCTTAAGGAAAAATAGAATATAGTAAAAGTAGGATATTAGGAGCGCCCTTCCTATTTCACCACTTAATTACTAGCTAGTAGCCTAGCCCTACCCTAGGAGAGACTAGAACTAGTTAGCCTTACTAGGAAGAAAAGAGGCTGCCTAATACTTATAGAACAGAACGCTAGATAGCCTAGAGTAAGTAGTATTAGAAGATACGTAAAGCTAATTAGAGCTAGAACAGAGCTAGTATAAGATAGCAGCAAACCCCTCTCTCCTAGACTTATATAATAATAATACGCATTCTCTTTTAGAATATGAATAAGAAGAATAACCTTATACACATTGCGCTCCGTCACTAGACTAATATAGACGTAATAGTAATCTAAGAATAGGAACACATAAGACAAGCATAGCCCCTGGCTCTAGGCCTTGCTAGATTCTAACTCGCACATTATAAGGGTTAGAATGCAGTATATATAAATAAGAAACACAGAGTAGGCTTGTGGTTAGCTTACGGAGGCACTAACTAGTTACTTATAGAAATCTAAGGAATAAATATCTACTCCCTTTACTTAGAAAAACATAGCAATAAATAGAATACCCCTATTTACATAATTAATAAGGAAGAGCCCTAGGGAAGAAGTGTCTTTATAGGTAATTTTAACTAAAAACACCTACTATAGGATAAATATAATAGAACTAGTAATAGAGTAAAAGAGCTACTAGAGTTTACTAGCTAGTGGTAACTTGGATTAGTAATGCCCTAAGGGGAACCCACTAGATAGTATAATAGAGACAGAGATAGTATAATTAATCTAGCCTAGGCTTTGCATAACTTATAAGTCCACTATAACAGCGTAGCAGATATATTAGGCTCTGACTATATTTTACAGCTAATTAGCATTAACTCTAGTAGTTAGGACTGTACCTTACTAATAATAAGATATGACTAGTAAGCAATAGACAGACCGTTTGTAAAAGCAAAAGCGTTAGTATAACTCTAGCCTAAACTTACTCTAAACCCTTATAACTAAGAAGGGATAAACTAGTATATAAAATAGCTTATTATAAACCTCTAATAAATAGTAGAGAGAGTGGCACTAAGGAGGCCCTAAGGCCTCCCTAGGCTAGAGGTATAGTAGTCTAGAAGAGCAAAAGAAGTAGTGGCTAAAGCTAGATAAGCGAAGAGGGCATAGAGATAACGCAAGACTAATATAAATTAGAACATGTATAAAGAGGTAGAGATAAACTAAGAACGCACTATTAGAGAGGAAAAGAGAAATATATAAAGGGAAGCACTAAAAATGCTAATATATAGGAAAAGGATAGAGGCGTTTAGAGACTAGAGAGATAGGCTAGACTTAGGAGCTAGGCCCCCTAAGCTCCTAAGAATACTAGACCTAGAGAGAACTAAAAACAACCCTAACCTAGCCATAGCACACACTAATAAAGCTAAAGTTCTTACACAAAGATTTTTCCCTAAACTAATAGTAAACCTCTCCTATATCCCTAACCTTTCCTTCCCTAAACTTAAAAACACCCCTTTTCTAGCCTAAGAGCAATTTATAAGAGCTAAAATTATAGATATTCTCTTAGGCATAGCTAGCTAGAAGGCCCTAGGAGATGACGAACTCCTAGCAGGCCTTATTAAAGCCTGTAATAACCTAGTAAAGGATATAATTATAAGACTACTTAACGCTACCCTAGAAGTAAGGTACTTTCTAGCTTACTTCTAAACCACTAGAGTTATAGTGATTAGGAAACCTAGGAAGATAATAAAGGAGATAAGGAGAGCTAACGCATAGAGACCTATTTCACTACTTAATATAATAGGTAAGATTATAGAGGTAGCAATAGTAAGGCGGCTTATAAGCTACGCTAAGGCAAATAACCTTCTTCTAGAACTGCAAATAAGTAATAGGAGAAACAGGTTAATAGAAACTATAATAAGAGCCTTAACGGAATGCGTGCAAGAGGCCTAGGGAGAGGCGGTATTGCCTTACTAGCTTAAATAGATATTTCTGCAGCCTTTAATAGAGTTAGCTACCCCTACCTTATTACCCTCCTAGTTAAGATAGGAGTACTGCTATAGCTAGTAATAGTAATATAAAGCTTCCTTGTAGGTAGAATAAGCTAGCTTAGCTTTAATAGAGACCTATTATAACTATTTAAGATTAAGGCTAGCACCCTATAAGGCTCCTTACTTTCCCCTATCCTTTTCTTACTATACTTTGCTAAGTTATATATATACCTCTGCTCTATCCTAGGCATAGTAGTAATAGGATTTGCAAATAACACTAATATTATAGTATTTAGAAAAAACACATTATAGACATAGAAAAGACTTAAAGCTGCCTAGAAGGTATGCGAAAAATAGGTAAAGGAAGTAGGAGTAAAGTTTAACCCCTTAAAAACCAAGCTTATACACTTTAGTAAATCCTAATAACCCCCTAGACTAGGGTCTAACTTAGGGATAAGGAGATAATGCCTATAGAGTCCTACTAATTCTTAGGAGTATAGGTAAATAGAAAACTTAACTAGAGCACTTATAAGAATATCCTTAAGGGAAAGTTAGCCTAGCAAAGGCTTGCCCTTACTACATTATTAGCCTTAGTATAGGGATATAGCTTTAGGGATACTAGACTCCTTTATATATAAGTAGTTTAACCTATTATTACCTATAGAGTAAGCGTATACTATACCCTAACTAAAGCTAGAGGGAAACCTAGAGGGATAGTGAAAAACTTTATAATAGAATAATTAGCCTGCCTTTAGGTTATTATAGGGGCGTTTAAAGCCACCCCTATTATATAGCTAGAAGCAAAAACAGTAATACTACTACTTAACCTATACCTTAATATAGTTAAATAGAGGTTTAAAGAGAGAATTGCTAATAATAGAATAGTGAAGATAATCCAAACCGCCTCATAGTTAGTTAAGACTGTACTACGCTATAAAAGGGTTAGACATACCTAACTAAGGGAAGAAAAGCTAGACGCAAACTTATATAATAAGTGGAATAAGAGATAGAAATCATAGCATAATAAAGAATGCCTAGGCTGCTGCTAGCACGCTAGAGAACCTACTAAGGACTGCTTACTATGCCCTAACCTAAAAGAGATCTAAAAGTTCTACATAAACCTAGATAAACATATCTCTTTAATAATAGTATAACTACATATAGGGAAGATAGGGCTAAATAAATTCCTCTTTAATAAAGGTATGCCTAGGGTAATATCACTAATATACAGCTATAGCTATAGAGAGGAAGATTAGTATTACGTTATTATAAGCTATAGTAACTATAACTATATAAGACCCTAAAGGTAGCCTAGAGACAAACGGGAGGTAAGGCTAGCCCTAGATAATCCTACACAAGCGAGAACTATTGCTAAATAGGTTATATAAACTAGGAGACTTAACTACTACAGACTAGCATAGGACCTAGTATTTGCCTTAAGCGAAATAGGACTAAGACTAACCCGCCCCTAGAGGACACATAATAATATGCGGACACCTAGATCAGATACTAAAGAAAGAGAACTCTAGGAAACAGGTAGCTTAGAGGCGCGTAAGGGCTAGGGCTAACATTATAATAAGAAAAAAACAAGACTACTAGAGAAAGGAATAAACTCTTAATTAAAACTACTAACGCTAGGTATTATTAGCCCCCTATGCCCTAACGCCACTCTTAGACTAGCTCTAGCCTATTATATTACTCCTCCTCTAAAATAAGGATAGCATCCTCTATTACCTTAGCACGCCCCTTTACTAGAAGGGAGGCGGCTAGGAGCTAGTTTGTCTCCGCTATTTAAGTGTTTAAGCATTGTATCTAGAAAACTATCTTATTATATTAGCCCCTATTAGAACCAGACCTAGACTGATCTAGGCCTACTACTAAAGCGCTCCGCTTCTTACTCTAATTCTTAGCGTAAAGCTTTCTCACATAATCATAGTAATCATTAGGAACCTAAGATAAACACACGTCAGATACAACATAGACCTGGAATCACCCTATAGACGGACATATACCTTAGCACTGCTAATAATAGTAGCTTAGATCTCTATTAGCTATAAATGTTTAGCTTAGCGCCCCGTAGTATTTAGCTAAGAGGCAGATTAGTAACAAAGTAAACCTAGGCGTAGCGTAAAACATTACCTTATCGTAACTATTATTACAAACCTAACAATTAAAGCAGGCGTTAGTTATAGCACCTAACTATAGGTTAGCAGATTTGCCACTAACACTTATCTAGCTTAGGGCCGCCTATACTAATAACATCGTAGCACTAATAGCTAGGGGTCCTTATTAATCAAGAGTAATAGGAAATACATTAAAACTGCTATAGCTTACCTAACTATATAGAATTAGAAACGAAAAGCCTTAAAATAGGAGCGGAAAAATAACTCACATAAAGCTCCCTATCTAAAGCCCGCCTTAATTAAGCTAAAGTTAACTGTTTTTAGGGATATCGCTTAGAGAGGCTTAGTTCCTAGGCAAGTTAGAAGCAATAGAGTACCCCTAAGGGGCAGGACTTATAGGGGAAATAGATAATAATATAGCAAACAGCGGCGATAATAAGGATTATAGAGAAAACTATAATAATAGTTAGTAACCGCACTAAATCCGACCTAGAATTATACTAGCAGATAAAAAGGCATAAATAAACCTAAGAGAAAATAGATAATAAGGAAAGAAAAGAGAGCAAAATCCCGCAGGGGAATTGCTTCCTTTTATATATATAAGGGGGTAGAGTGATTCACTATAGTAGCTTTAAAAGTAAAGTATAAGGAAAAGTAAAAAAGACATTATAAGGCAGGCATACACGCGGAACTAATCCTTAACTAGACTAGACCTAGCCTTACCCCCTATATATAACTAAGAGTAGGTGCTTAGGGTTTATAACACACCTAGGTTAGAAGCGGACTAGACTTAGCTAAAAAGTGAGGCCACAGAAGAGTTAGCAAAAAGTAAAAAAACTATAAGGATCCTACTACAACAGAATTCACCTCCTACTAGAAAAAAGCAAGGAGGCCTAAGACAGAACCGCCCTAGGCCCGCAAGCGCACTAGAAAGAGCAAATCCTTCCTCCTAAACTCAGATTTTCGGATTTTCGGATTTTAGGGATAAGGCTAGCGAGAGCTAGCCATAACTTTCACAATAGGTAACTTTTCGAGCGGCACAGCCCCGATACAAGGCCGGTGCCAACCTAAATACAGACGCGAGAGGGTTTTTCTCCCCATTTATAGGTTTTCCCTGTCGACTAACCAGCCGGAGTACTAGTACTAGCAATTATATAGCTAGCTAGCGTATCCAATATATATATATATATATATCTCTTCCTAATAGCGCCTTAATAACGTATTTATCCAGCTTACCTAAGTCCCTAGCCTATAGCGTAAGTGAAAATTAAAAAGTGCTAGAGTCTTTGCCTATTACGCCTATTATTTTAATATCTCCCTTAGGGCTATAAAGTACTCTAAGTTCTTATAGTCTATAAGTATTATAAACAGACTGCTAATACTCTATAGCTTTACTAACTATGCCTTAAGATATAAGATAATTACTAGAAGCTCCTTATTATATATTATATAATTCCTTTAAGCTAGTTATAAGTAAGCTAAGTAGTATGCCACTAGATGCAAGACCCCTTTATTATTTATCTAGGAAAGGCAACCTCCTAATGCTATTCCTAAGCAATCCGCCTCTACTACTATGTCCTTATTAGGGTCCTATTATATAAGGATTAGGTATAATATAAAAGCTAACTTTAATATCTTAAAAGCCTTATTACACGCCTCTATCTAGCGGAATACTATACCCTTCTTTATTAGGTTAATTAGGGGGCCTGTAATATTTAAAAATTGCAGTATAAAATCATAATAAAAGTTAGCAAATCCTAGAAACCCGCGCACTCCTTAGACCTATATTAGAGCCTCCTAATCCCTAATTACTATAATCTTTTTATTATCTAGGTAAATCTGTTTTCCTATATAAATAATAAACCTAAGGTACTTTACCTCTTTTATAGTAAAGACGTATTTCTTAATGTCTAGATTTAGCCTAGCTTATTATAGCCTAGCTAGTACCCCGTAGACTTTTTATATATAATCTTTCTATAAACCCCTAAATAAATTAAGATATTATTAAGGTAAGCTATAATATAGTCCTTAAGGAAACTACTAAGTGCCTTATTAATATACCTCTAAAAGGTTATAAGTACACCTGCTAAACTAAAGGGGTATACTAACCACTTAAATAATCTAAACTATATCTAAAAAGTAGTCTAGTGTTCCTAGCCCTTAGTAATATAAATATAATAGAACGCTACTTATATATCTAGCTTTATAAACTATTTTGCTTTAGCTAAGGAGCGTAGTGTCTCCTTTACTAAAGGTAAGGGATAGCAGTCCTATTCTATAATCTTATTTAGCGTGTAATAATCTATATAAAACCTCTAGCTACCCCTAGGTTTCTTTACTAGTAAAACTAGTGCTACTACTAAAGATAAGCTTACCCTAATCTAGCCCTTATTTATTAAGTCTATTACTTACTTATATATCTCTAAGAGGTATTAATATAGTATATTATATAATAGTGCCTAAGGTAAGTCTGGTTTATTACCCTTTGCATTTTATTTAAGGCAAATATAGTGGTTAGACTTGCCCTAGTATAATAGAAAAGCATTTGCCTTACTCTCCTAGAAAAGATCCTTAAAGTCCTATAACTCCTCTAGTAAGGCTACTAAGAGTTCTTACTCTATAGGTTTTAGTGTAGTGTTAATCTATAGTATAGATATAATCTCTTATAAACTTATAGCATATAGCTATATATACTCCTTTTACTTCCTTACCCTTTATACTATTCCTATAAATAATAATCCTATAATATACACTATAAGCTTCTTTACCTCTTTACTAGCTATAGTTTAAATTTATAGGTTATTAGCTACCCCTATAGTAAGCTAGTAATACTTTATATTTAAATTAATGTTATAGCGGGCTATTTACAGTGTCCCTAGGATAAGTTATCTTATTAATCCTAGAATTATGTACGCTATAATTAGCGTCTCCTATCTATCTATATTTATCTAAAAACAGATAATATATATTATTAATAACCTTTTCTTATAATCCTCCCTTCCCTCTCTTTTTACACTAACTGTAGTATAAACTATTCTCTTAGTTAGTAAGGGGATATATTCTAGTTATAGCTTCTAGACTAGGTGTTTACTAATAGTAGTATAGTAGTTATATCCTATATTAACTTATATATCTAAAAGGTTATCTTATTTATTAATATAAGGACTAAGAAAGGTAATATATTTATATTACTCTAGATTTATTTAAAGTTATTCTTAATAATAACTATATACTATAAAGCCTCTCTAAGCTTCTAATTCTCTTTCCTATTTAAATAACTTAATAAAGGGGCTTCTCTTTTCCTAACTTATTACTTAAGTCCTTAGGGTTAATGTTTTCTATATTATATATATTAACTAATAGCATTTTCTTTAGGTAAAGGGTATAGTATAAGGGTATTTTATAACCTAATGCTTATTAGAACCATATTATAAGCACCTACCCTCCTTATAGTAAGTGTCTAGCACTTCCTAAGAGACTTACTTTACTTACTTTATACCCCTTTATTACTTGCATTTAGTTATATATATTAGGCTAAAGCCTTACTAGAAACTTTTTAAGTCCCTATTATACCCGCTAATTAAATATCTATTATAGGTGTGTCCTTATCCTATAGGTAGGACCTCTCTATAAGGGCTATAGGTTAGGACTGCCTATATAACTAATACTTCTCCTCTAGTTAGTAAGACTTAATATCTAATATAATGCTCTAAAAGTAAGCCACTACTACTAGGTAGTTAGCCTAGGGAATATCTTAGCTAATACTATAATCTCTTATTTGCTTATTAAGTATAGTGTGTAGTTTAGATAACTTTACTACGTTTACTTAATCTAACTTACTTATAAGCGCTAACTTCTATTTAAACTAAATATAGAAGTTACTAAAGCACTTATATTATTATTACCTTAGCTAATTAAGCTTAGTAATAGCTATTTCCTATTAATAAGAGTTATTAAATATTTCCTCTAAGTACCTAAGGAAGTACTTTAAGTTAAAATAAACTAAGTGCCTCTTTTTAAAGTAAGGAGTAACTTAGGCCTATACTTTAGGTAAGAGATTCTAGTAAATAAAGCACTATTAATCTTATATATTACTAATAAACTCCTAATCTATTAGTAATTTATAACTTATAAGGCCTTTCTAGGCTAAGAATAATACTCTATTACTATTAAATAGTAGGCCTATTAGTAATAGCTTCTATTTAATAGGATTTTATATAAGGGCTATATTTTACCTATTAGTAAGGTTAGTAATTTAGGCTGCCTGCCTTTTAATAACTTCCTATAACACTATTATCTTATTAGTATTTATAGTAAAGAATAATAAATATTATAAACTAGCCTTAGAGTAGCTATAAATAAGCGTTTAAAGTGTAATTATTATTCTTAGAGAGGAAGGAAAGAACTAGATAAGAGGTTATATAGCACCTAGCTATATATCCCTCTGTGCGTAGTCTGTGCGCATAGCGCACGTAGTAGCCCTAAGTCCTAAGTATGTCTACACATAATACGTGTCCTTCCTGCACACTCTTTACACCCTTCCCACGCGCCCTCTACGTCCCTTCTGTACCTAAGAAGGACCTAAGCCTTAAGCTTAAGTCCATAACATAAACTAGCCTTAGGGCAGCTACAAATAAGCGTTTAAAGTGTAATTATTATTCTTAGAGAGAAAGGAAAGAACTAGATAAGAGGTCGTATAGCGCCTAGCTATATATCCCTCTATGCGTAATCTGTGCGCATAGCGCGCGTAATAGCCCTAAGTCCTAAGTATGTTTACACATAACACGTGTCTTTCCCACACACTCTTTACACCCTTCTTACGCGCTCTCCGCGTCCCTTCTGTACCCAAGAAGGACCCGAGCCTCAAGCTCAAGTCCATAACAGATAAGGACATTTTCCTTCCCTAAAGGCATCTTACTACGTCTTCCTTAATATATTAGTATTTCTTTTACTACCCTTTCCTTAGTAAGTACTAGCTTCCTCTAAAGTTCTAGTTATAGCGCCTAATTTATTATAGGTTTGCCCTTATAATTAGACCTTCTTAATAGTGTATTTATAGGGTTACTCTTCCTTAGTCTATATCTTATTATAAAGTAAAATAGGTATAGGAATATGCACTATTTAGCTTACCTTCTATTAAGCTTTAGTTAGTTTATAAAGGTCTATAAGTTATAATAATCTAATAAGACCTCCACTAGGGTCATCACCCCTTTAATATAGTGTTACTAGTGTTTAAATAACTTTATAATAGCAAATAGCTCTTAGTTAGCTATGCCGTAATTTTGCTTTATATTTATAAACTTCCTTAACTAAAAGGCTACTAAGTACTAATAACCCTTATTATCTCATTAGGATAAGATTCCTGCTATTACAAAGACTAAGGTATTTATCTTAATACACACTAGTTAACTTAGGTTATAATAACAGAGCAGAGAGGCTTATTAGAAGGCGTCTTTTAGCTAGTTAAACGCTACCCTTTCCTTCACTTTAAATATAAACTTCCTAGTCTAAATGCTATTTTAACTACCCTTTATTAGCGCATGTAGTAGTGCTATAATCCTAGAGTATTTGTAGATAAAGCGTTAGTAAAAGTTATAGAATCTAAGGAAGGATTAAATATCCTTAAAGCTTATTAGTTCTTTCTGTTATAGACTTGAGCTTAAGGCTTAGGTCCTTCTTAAGTACAGAAGGGACGCGGAGAGCGTGTAAGAAAGGTGTAGAGAGTGTGTGGGAAGGACACGTGTTATGTGCAAACATGCTTAGGACTTAGGGCTACTACGCGCTATGCGCATAGACCACGCACAAAGGGATATATAGCTAAGCACTATATAACCTCTTGTCTAGTTCTTTCCTTCCTCTCTAAGAATAATAATTACACTTTAAACGCTTATTTACAGCTGCCCTAAGGCTAGTTTATAACACTTTCTAATCTTAAATGGTTTATACCTAGCTTATATCTATTAAGATTTTATTAACTAAGAGAATAAATCCTAGGAATTTAACTAAGTCCTAGTAAAATAAGCATTTTAAGGGTTTTACATATAGTTTTACGGTTCTTATACGCTCTAATACCTCCTTAATATATACAGTATGCTCTTCTTATATCTTAGAGAAAATAAGGATATTATCTAAATACACTATATAAATAGTGTTTATTAGCCTATAACGTGCCTTATAAATATAACTTTAGAAGGTAGCGGGCGTATTAGTTAATCTAAAAGGTATAATAAGGTATTTATAGTAGCTATAATACGTGTAAAAGGCAGTCTTTTACTTATCACCCCCTTTAATATAAATTTAATAGTATATGTCCTTAATTTTAATCTTTAAGAAGTATTTAGCCCCTTAGTATTAGTCTAGGATCTCTAAGATTAGGGGAGAGCGTAGCAATTCTTCTATATTACTTTGTTAAGTCCTTAATAGTTTATATATATATATATATATATTGGATACGCTAGCTAGCTATATATTTGCTAGTACTAGTACTCCGGCTAGTTAGTTAACAGGGAAAACCTATAAATGGGGAGAAAAACCCTCTTGCTTCTGTGTTTAGGTTAGCACTGTCCTTGTAGTAAGGCTGTGCCGCTTAATAAGTTTCCTATCGTGGAAAGTTATAGCTAGCTCTTACTAGCCTTATCCCTAAAATCCGTAAAATCCGAGTTTTAGGAGGAAGGATTCGCTCCTTCTAGTGCGCTCGTAGGCCTAGGGCAGCTCTGTCTTAGGCCTCCTTGCTTTTTCTAATAGGAGGTGAATTCTAATGTGATAGGATCCTCATAATTTTTCACTTTTTGCTAACTCTTCCGTAGCCCTACTTTTTAGCTAAGTCCAGTCCGCTTCTGACCTAGATGTATTATAAACCCTAAGCACCTGCTTTTAGTTATATGTGGGGAGGTGAGGCTAGGTCCGATCCGGTTAAGGATTGGTTCCGCTTGTACGCCTGTTTCGCGATGTCTTTTTCACTTTTCCTTATGCTTCACTTTTAACGCTGCTATAGTGAATCACTCTGCCCCCCCTCATATATATAAAAGGAAGCAATTCCCCGCGGGATTCTGCCCTCTTTTCTTTCCTCGTCATCTATCTTCTCTCGGAATAGTTTATATATAGTTAGAGCGTTCTATTCTTCTTTAGTATAAATAGGATAGGTATACCTATAAGACTCTTAGAAGGTCTTATATAGCCTTTCGCTAGGTTATTATTAATGTATTCTTAAAGCTCTTTTAATTTGCTTTAAGAGAGAGAGTAAATAGGCCTATAAGGGGTGTAGCCCTAGTACTAGATTAATTACGTAGTTAGTTAATTTCTTTAATAGTAGGGTTCTTACCTTATTAGATATAAAGACATCTCTAAATTCCTATAAATCCTTAGGGATATCTTTAATAGTTCTATATACTTTTGCCTCCTTATTATCTTCTAATGTAATAAATTTATCCTCTATAACTCCTATAATAGCATATATAATAGTCTTATTCTGTGTTACCTTAGTAAACTTATAGGGAGTTAGTAGTAAAAAGGCCTTCTTCTTTTCTTAAACCACTACTCTTATAAGTATAAGTATGGGTGCACTTATTCCTCTGTAAGTATATGTATCCTAATTAATATAGGGCTTCCCTTTACTCTTAGGTCCCTATTAATAGTAATATATAAGAGCCTAAGGTCTTTCTATTCTCCCCTTAAGTCTATAATTATAAGGGGTACCTAGTACATACTTGTTAAAATAATGCTATTTTTAGCACTATTTTATAGGCCCACTAGTTGCCTAGTTGCGTTGTTGCGCGGCGTTGCTACGCGCTACGTTCCGTGGTTATGCAACGCATCTTGCGTTACCACCTAAGCAAAGCTACGGCATGTATGACTAAGCCAACTAGGTTACCCTATAGGGAAGCTAAAATTGACTGTAACTAGGGAACTAGTAGTTATATAAAGGCTAACGTATACTATTCAAATCCTTGAATTTTTCTGGATTTAATAGTATATTGTATATAAAGGGTTGCTTATTGAAGTGCTTAGTTAGGCCACATAGGCGTCTAGTTTGTATGGCCGTGAGTCGATTTTTACTTTTCCTATACAAATGAATTATACGGAAAATAAAAAGTAGCTTGTGAGACCCTATTAGCGACCTAGTTCTGCCAATATAGTCGGTAAGTCTATAAGGGGACTTAGTAGAATCCTCTTATTGCTCGCAGACCGTCCGTTAGCTAGAAATCAACTATATTCAACTATCTTGGCTCTCAAAGTGAATTATCTATCGTGGTTTAGTTATCTATAGGTCGCAGCGCCCTCTATTGCGCTAGCTATCTAGGAATTACTAGGGAGGTCTTCCTATCCCTCTAGTACATTCCCCTTCCCATTTTCAATAATACTATATTAGGGAACTATAAGAGCCCCCTTAACTTAAGGGTAGGAGGTATAATCTTTACTTTTTATAACCTATAGGTCTTTACAAATTCCGCGCTAATAATATTAACCTTAGCGTAACTATCTAGATCAGCCGCTATTACTATGTCTTTATACTTATAAATAGTAACTAGTGTGTAAAAATAATACCCTATTAGTACTTTAGCTTATAAGGTAGAAGTAAGGGCATTTACTTTTACCTTAAGGCGTTTTCCTAACCCTTTTAGTGCTCTTTCTTTAGCTTATAGCATTAAGCTACCACATAACTTACAATCCTATAGTTATAATATATTAGGCCCTATCTAACTTCCTTATTATTTAGGGGTATAGTAAGAGTCTTTTCTTCCTCTTTCTTATCTTAGTTAGTATATAGTTAGTTACTATATAGTAAATCACGCCTTTAGTATTAGGGAGCCTTATAGGAATACCTCTCTTATAAGTGGTTAGGCTTTTGCTTATTCTTTAGCATTAATTCCTAAAATTATTAAGCAAGTTATATAACCTTTTCTTAGGTTTTACTAATAATAGAGGTATATAGGTTAAGGTAGTCCTATAGGTTAGGGAGTAGTTTTATAAAGAATATAAGGGTATAGGACTTCTCTAAGGCTTTTTCTAGATATTTCTCTAGTAAATCTATGTAAATACTAAACTTAATAAGGCTCTAGCCTTTACATTACTTTATGTTCTTAAGTATTATAGTAATTTACATATTATAGTTAGCTAAATCCTTTAGTAGTGTTAGTATCTAAGATTAGAACGCCTCCTAATTATCTTTAAGTTCTTCTTAGTTACTAGCTAACTATTTATTAAGGTATTAGTCCTATCTTACCCTATAGTCCTTATATATATAGTTAAGTGTAAGGAGGATTTTTAGTAATTACATTAGAACTTGCGTTTTACTCCTATAAATGCATAGTTTAGGTTATTTAACTATATTTTATATTTTTAAGGGTTAGTAAGGTGTATTAGTTTTATAATATTACACACTTTAACCTTACTATAGCTACTATTTAAAGAGGTGCTAGACCTTTACTACCTTTTTATAAGCTCTTCTTCTATATTTAGTTAGAGTAGCTAGATAAGTTCTTTTTCTTTATCCTATAGTTTCTTTAGTTCTTTAAGTTAAGTAATTTACTTAGTTATTATAGCTTATTAGGACCCCGTGGCGTGGTGGTTACACGCTGTGGAGACCTGTTCCAGGTCGCAGGTCGTGGGTTCGAATCCCACACGGGGCACAATTCTAAAGGTCTTGGTCACACCTTCAGAATTAAACCAATCGCAGGGCAAGGAAAAGTGGAGTTGTGACCCACTTTTCCTTGCTTTGTAAGCGAATTAAACAAGCTATCTCGCTATATAAATTAGCTAGGATACCCAGAGCTCTAGGGTTATAATTTGAGCTAGGGTTTGCAACTATATTGCATATTTAGTTAGGAATTGGGAACCAGATTGTAGAAAACGGGGGATAATTATAGGAAAAAATCGTTGTAAACATTAGCTTAGGTATCCAACTTTGTACGTACAGGATAAACACACATTGCATAACAAATCGTAATAGGTTTTTCACCCAACTAGGCAACTAACTAATTATCTAATTATTAATTGGATAATTAGTAACCTAGTACGGTTTTCCTATTACAAAGCATATATCACCGCAGGAGTACTAGTAAATAGCATAAATTGCTATCTAGCGTAATCAATATATATATATATATAGCTTATTAGGAATTAATTAAATATTCTCCTAATTTAGCTTAGGTACTAATTATTTTAAAAGCTAAGGTACTATCTTTATTTATGGTTTTATTTATTACCTCTAGTACTATACTAGGGTTTTATTAGGTTCTCCCTGTATTATATTCTTAGGTAACTAGGGTTAAAGCTTTAGAATTATAAGGATAAGGAATAGCTAGGTAAGAATATATAGGGGCACTTAGTATATTAACTAAAGCTTACTAGGTCTAAGTGTGTTATAGGTGCGAGTCACTGCTTTATAGTTAAGGACTTGCTAGTGTCACGTGGACCTAGCCCTGTGGCATAGTGTGCATGCAGGGTGTGCCTGTGTGTTATGGGCGGGCCTCACACTAGCAGGAAGCTCTATTATAAAGTTAATAGAGATCTATAACTAATACCTATCTAGTAGAGGAATTAGCTTTAGTAAGCCCTATTGTAGCTATTAGCTCTTTCAGCCCCTATAGTAGTAGCAATTTCGTATAAACCGCGCCACGTCCTATAACATACTATGCTAATAGAAGTCCCTTTAGAGCGCCTTAAAGGTGGTGTTTCGCCCTAGGTAACCTAGTAAGGGTAAGTTATAAGTCCGCTAAATTAAAGTTATAGTTAGGGGCTCCTACTTTAGTACCTAAGTCTAGCCCTAGAATTAAAGCGCCTCTTTTACGCTAATCTAACAGTCCGCAATCTACTCTCTTATACTAGTAGTATTAGGAAACTTCTAAGCTCTAGCTCTCACTGCCTTCAGCTATAATCTATAGGTCTTATTATAGGCTACGGATTAGTCCTATAGGGATTAGAGGTGCTTGTCTATAAATAAGAAGTCCCTAGCTAGGACGTCTAGTGCTTAGGCTTATTGAAAATGGAAGGGAATCTAGCTAGAGGGATAGGAAGACCTCTCTAATAGATTCTAACGCGGCGGCTTCTAGATTCACTATAATACGACGATTCTTCAAGATATAGAGCTTTAATAGTTGAATGTAGTTGATTTCTAGCAATAAGGACAATCTGACGAGTAATGAGAGGATTTTACTAAGTCCCCTCATAGACCTACTAACCATATTGGCAGAACTAGGTCGCTAATAGGGTCTTGCAAGCTACTTTTTATTTTCCCTATAATTCATTTGTATAGGAAAAGTAAAAATCGACTTATGGCTATACAAACTAGACGCCCATGTGGCCTAACTAAGCACTTTAATAAACAACCCTATTTATAAAATATACTATAAAATCCAGAATAAATCAAGGATTTGAATAGTATACGTCAGCCTTTTATACGACTACTAGTTCCCTAGTTACAGTCGATTTCAGCTTCCCTATAGGGTAACCTAGTTGGCTTAGTCATATAAGCCTGTGGGTTGGTTGTGTGCAAGAACGCAGGTCACAGCCAAAGCTGCAAGCAAAAACGCTGCAAGCAACGCCTTGTAACCAACGTTGCAACCACGCAACTAGGCAACTAGTGGGCCTATAAAATAGTGCTATAAATAGCATTATTTTAACAAGGCTAAACTACCCTCTAGAGTGCCGCCCTTTAAAGCTAAGTTATCCTTTAAAGTAATGCCCTCTAAAACTACTATAGGCCTAATATTAATACATAGCTAACCCTAACTAAAGCTAAACTAAGTAAGTGTTATTACTAATTATATATATATATATTGTGTACGCTAGCTAGCTATATATTCGCTAGTACTAGTACTCCGGCTGGTTAGTTAATAGGAAAACCTATAAATAGGAGAAAACCCTCTCGCTTCTGTATTTAGGTTGGCACCGTCCCTGTAGCAGGGCTATGCCATTTAACAAGTTTCCTATTATAGAAAGTTATAGCTAGCTCTTGCTAGCCTTATCCCTAAAATCCGAGTTTAGGAGGAAGGATTTGCTTCTTCTAGTGCGCTTATAGGCCTAGGGTAGCTCTATCTTAGGCCTCCTTATATTTTCTAGTAGGAGGTGAATTCTAGTGTGGTAGGATCCTTATAATTTTTTTACTTTTTACTAACTCTTCTATAGCCTTACTTTTTAGCTAAGTCTAGTCCGCTTCTAACCTAGGTGTGTTATAAACCCTAAGCACCTGCTCCTAGTTATATATAGGGAGGTAAGGCCAGGTCTGATCCGGTTAAGGATTGGTTCCGCTTATACGCCTATTTCGCGATGTCTTTTTCACTTTTCCTTATGCTTTACTTTTAACGCTACTATAGTGAATTACTCTACCCCCTCTTATATATATAAAAGGAAGTAATTCCCCTGTGGGATTCTGCTCTCTTTTCTTCCCTTATTATCTATCTTCTCTTAGGTTTATTTATACCTTTTTATCTGCCAGTGCAATTCCGGGTCGGATTTAGTGCGGTTACTAACTATTATTATAGTTTGTATTATAATCCTTATCTTACTGTCCTTTGTTATGTTATTATCTATTTCCCCTATAAGTCCTGCCCCTTAGGGGTACTCTTCCGCTTCTAACACGCCTAAGAACTAAGCCTCTGTAAGTAATATCCTTAGAAATAGCTAACTTTAGCTTAGTTAAGGCAGGCTTTAGATAGGGAGCTTTATATAAGTTATTCTTCCGCTCCTATTTTAAGGCTTTTCTATTTCTAATTCCAGGCAGTTAGGTAAGCTGTGGTAGTTTTAGTGTATCTCCTATTACTCTTAATTAATAAGGACTCCTAGCTATTAGTGTTACAACGTTATTAGTATAGGCGGCCCTAAGCTAGATAAGTGCTAGTGGCGGTTCTGCTAACATTTGGTTAGGTACTATAACTAACGCTTACTTTAATTATTAGGTTTATAATAATAGTTACAATAAGGTAATATTTCGCGCCGTGTCCGGGTCTATTTTAATGCTAATCTGCCTCTTAGCTAAATATTACAGGGCATTAAGCTAAGCACTTATGGTTAACAGAGGTCTAGGCCACTATTACTAGCAGTGCTAAGGTATTTGTCTATTTATAGGGCAATTCTAGGTCTATTTCGCATCTAATATATGTTTATCTTAGGTTCCTAATAATTACTACAATTATATAAGGAAACTCTGCGCTAAGAACTAAAGTAAGAAGTAGAGCGCCTTAGTGGCAGGCCTGGATTAGTCTAGGTCTGGTTTTAGTAAGGGCTAGCATAATAAAATAGTGTTCTAGATGCGTTACTTAGATGCTTAAATAGCAGAGATAAACTGTCTCCTAGCTACCTCCCTTCTAGTAAAGGGGTATGCTAAGGTAATAAAGGATGTTATCCCTATTCTAGAGGAGGAGTAATATAATAGACTAGAGCTAGTTTAGGGGCGGCATAGGGGTATAGGGGGCTAATAATACCTAGCGTTAGTGGTTTTAATTAAGAATTTGTTCCTTTTTCATAGTGATCTTATCTTATTATAACATTAGCCCTAACCCTCTCGCGCCTCTAAGCCACTTATTTCCTAGAGTTCTCTTTCTAATCTAAGCGTCCGCATATTATTATGTGTCCTCTAGGGGTGGGTTAGTCTTAGTCCTGTTCCGCTTAAGGCAAATGCCAGGTCCTGCGCTAGCCTATAGTAGTTAAGTCTCCTAGTTTGTATAACCCATTTGGCAATAGTTCTCGCTTACGTGGGGTTATCTAAGGCTAGCCTTGCCTCCTATTTGTCTCTAGGCTACCTTTAGGGTCTTATGTAGTTATAGTTACTGTAGCTTGTGATAATATAATACTGATCTTCCTCTTTATAGCCGTAGCTGCATATTAGCGATATTACCCTAGGCATGCCTCTATTAAAGAGGAATTTATTTAGCCCTATCTTCCCTATATATAGTTATACTATTATTAAAGAGACGTATTTATCTAGGTTTATATAGAACTTTTAGATCTCTTTAGGGTTAGGGCATAGTAGGCAGTCCTTAGTAAGTTCTCTAGTGTGCTAGTAGTGGTTTAGGCGTTCTCTATTATACTATAATTCCTATCTCTTATTCCACTTATTATATAAGTTTACGTCTAGCTCTTCTTCCCTTAGTTAGGTATGTCTAACCCTTCTACAGCATAGTATAGTCTTAACTAACCGTAAGGCAGTTTAGATTATCTCCGCTATCCTATTGTTAGTAATTCTCTCTTTAAACCTTTATTTAACTATATTAAGGTATAGGTTAAGTGGTAGCACCGCTATTTCTGCTTCTAGCTATATAATAGGGGTAGCTTTAAATGCCCTTATAATAACCTAGAGATAGGCTAATTATTCTATTATAAAGTTTTTACTATCCCTCTAGGTTTCCCTCTAGCTTTAGTTAGGGTGTGGTATATACTTACTTTATAGGTAATAACAGGTTAAACTACCTATATATAAAGGAGTCTAGTGTCCCTAAAGCTATATCCCTATACTAAGGCTAATAATATAGTAAGGGTAAGCCTTTACTAGGCTAATTTTCCCTTAAGGATATTCTTATAGGTGCTCTAGTTAAGTTTTCTATTTACCTATACTCCTAAGAATTAGCAGGACTTTATAGGCATTATCTCCTTATCTCTAAGTTAGACCCTAGTCTAGGGGGTTATTAGGATTTACTAAAATATATAAGCTTAGTTTTTAAGGGGTTAAACTTTACTCCTACTTCTTTTACCTATTTTTACATACCTTCTAGGTAGCTTTAAGTCTTTTCTATGTCTATAACGTGTTTTTTCTAAATACTATAATATTAGTATTATCTACAAATCCTATTACTACTATGCCTAGGATAGAGTAAAGGTATGTGTATAACTTAGTAAAGTATAGTAAGAAAAGGATAGGGGAAAGTGAGGAGCCTTATAAGGTGCTAGCCTTAATCTTAAATAGTTATAATAAGTCTTTATTAAAGCTAAGCTAGCTTATTTTACTTATAAGGAAGCTCTATATTATTATTACTAGCTATAGTAGTACTCCTATCTTAACTAGGAGGGCAATAAGGTAAGGGTAGCTAACTCTATTAAAGGCTGCAGATATATTTATTTAAGCTAGTAAGGTAATGCTGCCTCTCCCTAGGCCTCTTATACGTATTCCATTAAGGCTCTTATTGTGGTTTCCGTTAACCTATTTCTCCTATTACTTATTTTTAGTTCTAGAAGAAGGTTATTTGCCTTAGCGTAGCTTATAAGCTATCTTGCTATTACTACCTCTATAATCTTATCTATTATATTAAGTAGTAATATAGGTCTTTATATATTAGCTCTTCTTATCTCCTTTATTATCTTCCTAGGTTTCCTAATTACTATAACTCTAGTGGTTTAGAAGTAGGCTAGAAAGTACCTTACTTCTAGGGTAGTGTTAAGTAGCCTTATAATTACATCCTTTGCCAGGTTATTATAGGCTTTAATAAGGCCTGCTAGGAGTTTGTCATCTCCTAGGGCCTTCTAGCTAGCTATGCCTAAGAGGATGTCTATAATTTTAGCTCTTATAAATTACTCTTAGGCTAGAAAAGGGGCGTTTTTAAGTTTAAGGAAGGAAAGGTTAGGGATGTGAGAGAGGTCTACTATTAGTTTAGGGAAAAATCTTTGTGTAAGGACTTTAGCTTTATTAGTATGCGCTATAGCTAGGTTAGGGTTGTTTTTAGTTCTCTCTAGGTCTAGTATTCTTAGGAGCTTAGGGGGCCTAGC
The DNA here is from genome assembly GCA_023658535.1 of Epichloe glyceriae. Classification (NCBI taxonomy): domain Eukaryota; kingdom Fungi; phylum Ascomycota; class Sordariomycetes; order Hypocreales; family Clavicipitaceae; genus Epichloe; species Epichloe glyceriae. The sequence goes on along the minus strand of CP098294.1, from coordinate 5,475,066 downwards.
TCCTAAGTCTAGCCTATCTCTCTAGTCTCTAGATGCCTCTGTCCTTTTCCTATATATTAGTATTTTTAGGGCTTCCCTCTATATATTCCTCTTTTCCTCTCTAATAGTGTGTTCTTAGTTTGTCTCTGCCTTTTTATACATATTCTAATTTATATTAGTCTTGCGTTATCTCTATGCCCTCTTCGCTTACCTAGTTTTAGCCACTACTTCCTTTACTCTTCTAGACTACTATGCCTCTAGCCTAGGGAGGCCTTAGGGCCTCCTTAGTGCTACTCTCTTTACTATTTATTAGAGGTTTATAATAAGCTATTCTATATATTAGTCTATCCCTTCTTAGTTATAGGGGTTTAGAGCGAGTTTAGGTTAGAGTTATACTAATGCTTTTGCTTTTATAAACAGTCTATCTATTGCTTGCTAGTTATGTCTTATTGTTAGTAAGGTACAGTCCTAACTACTAGAGTCAATGCTAATTAGCTGCGGAATATGGTTAGAGCCTAATATATCTGCCACGCTATTATAGTGAACTTATATATTATACAAAGCCTAGGCTAGATTAATTATACTATCTCTATCTCTATTATGCTATCTAGTAGGTTCCCCTTAGGGCATTACTAATCTAAGTTACCACTAGCTAGTAAACTCTAGTAGCTCTTCCACTCTATTGCTAGTCCTATTATATTTGTCCTATAGTAAGTGTTTTTAGTTAAAATTACTTATAAAGACACTTCTTCCCTAAGGCTTTTCCTTATTAATTATATAAATAGGGGTGTTTTATTTATTACTATGTTTTTCTAAGTAAAGGGAGTAGATATTTATTCCTTAGAGTTCTATAAGTAACTAGTTAGTGCCTCCACAGGCTAACTATAAGCCTACTCTGTGTTTCTTATTTATATATACTACATTCCACCCCTTATAATATATAAGTTAGAATCTGGCGAGGCCTAGAGCTAGGGGCTATGCTTATCTTATGTGTTCCTATTCTTAGATTGCTATTACATCTATATTAGTCTAGTAATAAAGCGCGATGTATATAAGGTTATTCTTCTTATTTATATTCTAGAAAAGAACACGTATTATTATTATGTAAGTCTAGGGAGAGGGGTTTACTACTATCTTATGCTAGCTCTATTCTAGCTCTAATTAGCTCTGTGTATCTTCTAATACTACCTGCTCTAGGCTATCTAGCGTTTTGTTCTGTAAGTATTAGGTAGCCTCTTTTCTTCCTAGTAAGGCTAACTAGTTCTAGTCTCTCCTAAGGTAGGGCTAGGCTACTAGCTAGTAATTAGGTGGTAAAACAGGAAGGGCATTCCTAGTATCCTACTTTTACTATATTCTATTTTCCTTAAGGGTTAGGTAGGTCTTAGACTACGCTAGGTATACCTTAAAGTAAAGTATATACTTCTCTTATAGTTATCCTATGGATATAAGGCAAGATTTCTCGCCCTCTTTATAATAGCTAGCTTTATACTTACTACACCTTAGGGCTACTTTATAGAATTTTGCTATATAGCCTATCTAGAAGTAGTTATAGCACTGCCTTAGCTGTAGTAATTTATTATAGGGTTTAGTCTAGAATAGCTTTACTTTATAAACTATCCTATCTTTATATATCTTATTAGCGTTGTTTACCTTAGCTAGGCTAAGGATAAGGGTAGTTCTTAGTGTGTTTTTGCCTTTAGGTTATCTTACTATTACCCTAATCACATTTATCTTATTTGCTTTTTTACATTTACTATAAGGTTTTTACTAAAGTATATTTTATAGGGAAGCCTTTAACTATAATACTTAGGATTTAGTAGTAAAGGGTTATATCTAGTCTAAAGGCAGTAGTAATCCATTTTTAGTTAGTCCTATGCTAGGAGGCGTTTCCTTTAAATATAATAATTATATCTTTACTAGGGAGTCTTCTAGCTATAACTACTATAGTTTAGCTAGTGGCTTTATTTACTACTATAACTATATCTTTTACGCTTTTAGTCTAGAGTAGTTCCTAAATAGAGTTACCCTTAATAAGGATCTCTTTATCCTAGTGGCCTAGTATTTAGAGGGGGTTTAGGTTTAATTATCTTTATATTAGCCCTATAGTAATACTTACCTAAGTAAGAGGAGCGGTGTTTTTATCTGCCTCCTTAATAGCTTCTTTTATAACTTCTTTAAGGGCTTCCTTTATAGTGTAAATATTACTATTATTATTTATCTTTACTTTCTTAGCTTAGGCTTAGCTTGCTTTTAGGTCTATAATGGCCTAGGTAGCGTTCTAAACCTTAGATAGTTTATTACTAGGGATAAGGCTAGTAATCTTTTTATAGTATTTTTATTTTTCTAGGTATTTAAATTAAATCTAATCCGCCTTTAGGTTATTATTGCATCTCTAGATATTAAACTATCCTCTGCCTGCATTTAGGTAGTAGTAGCTCTATACTAGCCCCCTTTCTCCTTTGTTAATTACTATTAGCGTCTCCTCCTCCTACCTGCCTCTAGCTCTATTGCAATGCGATATTGTAGGAAGGGGTAAAATAGGGTGAGGATTTCGATTATCTTATTGGTTTGTATTTTAGAGGCGATTCCAGACCTGTAGGGCGGTGCGGAAAGATTCGCAAAGTTATTTACTAATTATATAATAAGCGCCTTTAGTTTAGCTAACTATGCCTCTTCCTAATAACGCCTTAATAACGTATCTGGCTAGCTTACCTAAGTCCCTAGCCTATAGTATAAGTAAAAATTAAAAAGTGGGAGAGTCTTTGCCTATTATGCCTATTATTCTAATATCTCCTTAGGGCTATAGAGTACTCTTATTGAAAATGGAAGGGAATCTAGCTAGAGGGATAGGAAGACCTCTCTAATAGATTCTAACGCGGCGGCTTCTAGATTCACTATAATACAACGATTCTTTAGGATATAGAGCTTTGGTAGTTGAATGTAGTTGATTTCTAGCAATACGGACGATCTGACAAGCAATGAGAGGATTTTACTAAGTCCCCTCATAGACCTACTAACTATATTAGTAGAACTAGGTCGCTAATAGGGTCTCACAAGCTACTTTTTATTTTCCGTATAATTCATTTGTATAGGAAAAGTAAAAATCGACTCACGGCCATACAAACTAGACGCCCGTGTGGCCTAACTAAGCACTTTAAAAACAACCCTATTAATAAAATATACTATAAAATCCATAATAAATCAAGGATTTAAATAGTATATGTTAGCCTTTTATATAACTACTAGTTCCCTAGTTACAGTCGATTTTAGCTTCCCTATAAGGTAACCTAGTCAGCTTAGTTATACAAGCCTGTGGGTTAGTTGTGTGTAGGAACGCAGGTCACAGCTAAAGCTACAAGCAACGCTGCAAGCAACGCCTTGTAACTAACGTTGTAATAACGTAACTAGGCAACTAGTGGGCCTATAAAATAGTACTATAAATAGCATTATTTTAACACTCCCTCTAGAAAAGTATAAGGTAACTAATTCAATACCTAAACTTAGCTCTTTAATAGACATCTAAGTTAACCATAAATTCAATAATAAATCCAATAACTTTTCAACTTAAATTAATAACTTTTTAACGGAATTCCAGTGTTTTTGTTAATTTTGATTTTTCGACTTTTTGGTTGATTTTAAAGCTAGGCCTTTGTATTTATAAGTCCTAATAGTTGGATAAATTGTTAAAATTTATTATTAGGCAGGGGCTTAGTTAAACCATTTACAGGCATCTCCTTAGTGTTAATGTAAATAACCTTAGCTATACCCTTCTGTACCTTTTCTCTAGTATAGTTAAATTTTAGTAGGGTATGCTTTATTCTGCTATAAAGAGCAGGGTTATTAGCGGTAGTAATAGCGCCTTGGTTATCACTAAAAATCGGGACTAGAGGTGCTATAGGTAGCTTTATCTCATTAAAGAGACTGTAAAACCACTCTAGCTCCCTAATAGCTTTACATAGAGCATCTGATTTAGCCTCTAATGTAAATAAAGCTATTGTAGTTGCTTTCTTCGATTTCCAGCTAATAAGTCCTTCAGCTAGCTTATAGAGATAAGCATAGGTTAATTTTGAGGACTTATCACCTGCGAAGTTACTATCACAAAAGCCAATAAGGGTTGCAGAGGCTTTAGTAGCAGATTTAGACCTTCTAAAAGTTATAGAATAACTCATAGAGCCTAGAAGGTATCTAAGCAAATGTTTAGAGGCATTTAAATGCTCTATATATGGCTTAGATAGTGCTGTGGAAAGCCACTAAACCGGAAAGGCAATATCAGGTCTGGTAAGGAGCATTAAGTACATAATAGTTGTGAGGCCCGCCCACAACACATGGGCGCACCCCGCGGGCACACCATGCCACAGGGCTAGGTCCACATGACACTAGCGAGTCACTGGCTATAAAGCAGCGACTTACACCTATAACACACTTAGACCTAGTAAGCTTTAGTTAATATACTAAGTGCCCCTATATATTCTTACCTAGCTACCCCCTATCCTTATAATTCTAAAGCTTTAACCCTAGCTACCTAAGAATATAATAGGGGAGAACCTAATAAACCCCTAGTATAGCACTAGAGGTAATGCACAAAACCACAAATAAAAATAGCACCCTAGCTTTTAAAATAGTTAGTACCTAAGCTAAATTAGGAGAACCTTTAATTAATTTCTAATAAGCTATAATAACTAAGTAAATTACTTAACTTTAAGAACTAAAGAAACTATAAGATAAAGAGAAAGAACTTATCTAGTTACTCTAACTAAATATAGTAAAAAGCCTGTAAAAAGGCAGCGAAAATCTAGCACCTTTTAAGCAGTAGCTATAGTAAGGTTAAATTGTGTAATATTATAGAACTAATATACCTTACTAACCCTTAAAAACATAAAATATAGTTAAATAACCTAAACTATGTATTTATAGGAGTAAAACGTAAGTTCTAATATAATTATTAAAAATCCTCCTTACACTTAACTATATATATAAGGACTATAAGGTAAGATAGGACTAATACCTTAATAAATAGTTAGCTAGTAACTAAGAAGAACTTAAAGATAATTAGAAGGCGTTCTAATCTTAGATACTAATACTACTAAAGGACTTAGCTAACTATAACATGTAAATCGCTATAATGCTTAAGAACACAAAGTAATGCAAAGGCTAGAGCCCTATTTAAGTTTAGTATTTACATAGATTTACTAGAGAAATATCTAGAAAGAGCCTTAGAGAAGTCCTATGCCTTTATATTCTTTATAAAACTACTCCTAACTTATAGGACTACCTTAACCTATATGCCTTTATTATTAGTAAAACCTAAGAAGAGGTTATATAACTTGCTTAATAATTTTAGGAATTAATACTAAAGAATAAGCAAAAGCCTAACCACCTATAAGAGAGGTATTCCTATAAGGCTTCCTAATACTAAAGGCGTGATTTACTATGTAGTAACTGACTATATACTAACTAAGATAAGAAAGAGGAAGAAAAGACTCTTAATATACCCCTAAATAATAAGGAAGTTAGGTAGGGCCTAATGTGTTATAACTACGGGATTATAGGTTATATAGTAGCTTAATGCTATAAGCTAAAGAAAGAGCACTAAAAGGGTTAGGAAAATGCCCTAAGGTAGAAGTAAATGCCCTCACTTCTGCCCTATAAGCTAAAGTACTAATAGGGTATTGTTTTTATATACTAGTTACTATTTATAGGTATAAAGATATAGTAATAGCGGCCGATCTAGATAGTTACGCTAAGCTTAATATTATTAGCGCGGAATTTGTAAGGACCCACAGGTTATAATAAGTAGAGATTACATCTCCTACCCTTAAGGCAATAGGGGCTCTTATTGTTATGAACTGGCCTTAGGGCAGCTGCAAATAAGCGTTTAAAGTGCGATTGTTATTCTTAGAGAGGAAGGAAAGAACTAGACAAGAGGTCGCATAGCGCCTAGCTATATATCCCTCTGTGCGTAGTCTGTGCGCATGGCGCGCGTAGTAGCCCTAAGTCCTAAGCATATTTGCATATAATATATATCCTTCCTACACACTCTCCGCACCCTTCCTACGCCCTCTCTGCGTCCTTTCTATACCTAAGAAGGACCTAAGCCTTAAGCTTAAGTCTATAATATACCCCCTTTTACCCCCTCTCTCCCTACTCCTTAGGAAAAATTTTTATACCCCCTCACTTCTTATCCTCCCCTTCGCTTTCCTATATATATTCTAGTAGTCTTACTCCTCTAAGGGCAAATTAAACCACACCTATTTTTATACCCGCTTTAAACTATTACTTATTTACAAATCCCCTATTTTACCTTAAACCTATCTAGTGCCTTAGTGTTTTACACATTCTCTAGGGGTTCTTACATTAGCTATATATAACCTTTCTATTTAACTAGAATGTTATAATTTAATCCCTAGCCTAGTGTATTCTTAGCTATAAGAATCTCCTTTACCTAGTACTCCGCGAGATTATTATCCGTATCTGTTATTATTAGCTCTAGTAGTGGTCTTTTATTAGCTAGCTTTTAACTTAGTAATAAGTCCTCTACTACCCTCTAGACTAAATCCACATAAAAGACTAGGTGTAATCCCCTAGGAACATCTAGCTTTATAGTTAATAGTGTTAGTACCTCTAGCACCTTATACTTAGCTATTACCTAGTCTAGCTTCTTACACAGGCAATTTATTTTAATATTCTTAAGACTTAGCTACACATAGTCTCTAACCTAGAAACGTTCCGTAAGTCTCTAACTACTATTTGTGTTTTCCTATTACTATTACTAGACAAAAGCTATAGTCACTTATATTAGGTCTATGCCCTCTTTTAAATATTATAAGAATACTTATACTTACCCTTTTACTAAAGTCTTTAAAGCTTCTATAAATAGTAGTGCCTAGATTATAAGTATATTAAAGCTATAAAGAGCTATATTCGCACTTACTCCTATCACTAAGGAATCCCTATTATTTAATACTAGTTAACAGGCTAGTAAGTAATCTGCTCACTTAAATTACAAAAGGATAATATTACCTATAATACTGCCTAAACCTCCTAGTTAGCTCTCTCCATACCTCTATCTATTTATAGGTAGTATAAGGTTAATAGTAATTACTTTATACTGTGTGGCTAGGATTGAGACCCCTTGAGACCGGTCTCGAGACCTTCGGTCTCTCGGCTAAACAGATCAATCTGGCCACATCGGATCCCTAGTCATAGGCCCCTCGAGACCACCTTGCTAGTCTATCGGCTTCGTCGGATCGAAATCAGCTATATTTTCAGCTCTGTCAGATTGAAATTAGCTGTATCAGATCCCTAGTCATAGACCTCTCAAGACCTTGCTAGTCTATCGGCTTCGTCGGATTGAAATTAGCCACATTGGATCCCTAGGATAGACCCTTCGGTCTATCGGGTCAATAGATCAATCCGGCTGCATTAGATCCCTAGGATAAAATATCCTAGATTTCCCTCCCTTAGATAGAAAATCAACTCTCCCTTTGTGGCCTTTGGCTTGGATTGTTCAAACGAGATTTTTGAGATTATTCGAGATTATTAAGATGACTTGAGAAGAACCTGAGATTTCCCCTTTCACGACTTAGATCCTCGCGATGGATCGAAAACCTCGTAAGCCTCGATATCGGTATCGGGCTCATTTTGCTGACATCGTCAATATCATCAGCATCATCACCATCGTCATCGTCAAATTCGTTGTTTTTGGGTGGTGGTTTCGCCCGACAAAATACTAACCTTCTCGCAAAGCGCTATCTAAAAGTTACTTAACTAATCTAACCTGCGATCTATAATAATCTAGGTAAGGAACCTATAGAACTGCCACTAATAGTGCTTAAACCGCTCCGCACATGCCTTAGCCTTTATTAATATTATGGCCTTAAGTTATATAAATTTAGAGAGCCTATTTATAATAACTATTAGGAACTATAGGTTAGCCTAGTCTCTAGTAGGGAGCTCTGTTATAAAGTTAATAGAGATCTGTAACTAATATCTATTTAGTAAGGGAATTAGCTTTAGTAAGCCCTATTATAATTGTTAACTCTTTCAGCCCCTATAGCAGTGGCAATTACATATAAACCATGCTATGTCCTGTAATATGCTATCCTAATAGAAGTCCCTCTAAAGCGCCTTAAAGGTAGTGTTCTACCCTAGATAACCTAGTAAGGGTAAGTTATAAGTCCACTAGATTAAAGTTATAATTAGAGGCTCCCACTTTAGTACCTAAGTCTAGCCCTAGAATTAAAGCGCCCCTTTTGCACTAATCTAGCAGTCCGTAATCTATTCTTATGTATTAGTAGTATTAGGAAACTTCTAAGCTCTAGCCCTTACTGCCTTAAGCCATAGTCTATAGGTCTTATTATAGGCTATGGATTAATCCTATAGGGATTAGAGGTACTTATCTACAAATAAGGAGTCCTTAGCTAGAATACTTAGTGCTTAGGCTAAACTACCCTCTAGTATATTACCCTCTAGAGCTAAGTTATCCCCTAAAGTAGTGCCCTCTAAAACTAATATAGGCCTAATATTAACACGTAGCTAACCTAACTAAAGCTAAACTAAGTAGGCGTTATTACTAATTGTATAATAAGCGCCTTTAGTTTAGCTAACTATGTCTCTTCCTAATAGCGCCTTAACAATATATCTAGCCAGCCTACCTAAGTCCCTAGCCTATAGTATAAGTAAAAATTAAAAAGTGCTAGAGTCTTTACCTATTATACTTATTATTCTAATATCTCCCTTAGGGCTATAAAGTACTCTAAGTTCTTATAGTCTATAAGTATTATAAACAGACTGCTAACACTCTATAGCTCTGCTAACTATACCTTAAGATATAAGATAATTGCTAGAAGCTCCTTATTATATATTATATAATTCCTTTAAGCTAGTTATAAGTAAGCTAAGTGGTACGCCACTAGATATAAGACCCCTTTATTATTTGTCTAGGAAAGGCAACCTCCTAATACTATTCCTAAGCAATTTGCCTTTACTACTATATCCTTATTAGGGTCCTATTATATAAGGATTAGGTATAATATTAAAGCTAACTTTAACGTCTTAAAAGCCTTATTACACGCCTCTGTCTAGCGGAATGCCACGCTCTTTTTATTAGGTTAATTAAGGGGCTTATAATATTTAAAAATTACAGTATAAAATCATAATAAAAGTTAGCAAATCCTAGAAACCCGCGCACTCCTTAGACCTATATTAAAGCCTTCTAATCCCTAATTACTATAATCTTTTTATTATCTAGGCAAATCTGTTTTCCTATATAAATAATAAACCTAAGGTACTTTACCTCTTTTATAGTAAAGACGCATTTCTTAATATCTAGATTTAGCCTAGCCTATTATAGCCTAGCTAGTACCCCGCGGACTTTTTATATATAATCTTTCTATAAACCCCTAAATAAATTAAGATATTATTAAGGTAAGCTATAATATAGTCCTTAAGGACACCACTAAGCGCCTTATTAATATACCTCTAGAAGGTTCTAGGCACGCTTACTAAACTAAAGGGGTATACTAACTACTTAAATTATCTAAACCACGTCTAGAAAGCAGTCTAGTGTTCCTAGCCCTTAGTAATATAAATATAATAGAATACTACTTATATATCTAGCTTTATAAACTATTTTACTTTAGCTAAGGAGTGTAGTATCTCCTTTACTAAAGGTAAGGGGTAGTAGTCCTATTCTATAATCTTATTTAGTGCGTAATAGTTTACACAGAACCTCTAGCCGCCCCTAGGTTTCTTTACTAGTAGAACTAATACTACTGCTAAAGATAAGCTTACCTTAATCTAGCCCTTATCTATTAAGTCTATTACTTACTTATATATCTCTAGGAGGTATTAATGTAGTATATTATATAATAGTGCCTAAGGTAAGTCTAGTTTATTGCCCTCTATATCCTATTTAAGGTAAATATAGTAGTTAGACTTACCCTAGTATAGTAAAGAGCATTTGCCTTACTCTCCTAGAAAAGATCCTTAAAGTCCTATAACTTCTCTAGTAAGGCTACTAAGAGTTCCTACTCTATAGGTTTTAGCGTAGCATTAATCTATAGTATAGATATAATCTCCTATAAACTTATAGTGTATAGCTATATATACTCCTTTTACTTCCTTACCCTTTATACTATTCTTATAAATAATAATCCTATAATATACACTATAGGCTTCTCTACCCCTCTACTAGCTATAGTCTAAATCTATAGGTTATTAGCTACCCTATAGTAAGCTAGTAATACTTTATGTTTAAATTAATATTATAGTAGGCTATTTATAATGTCCTTAGGATAAGTTATCTTATTAATCCTAGAATTATATACACTATAATTAGTATCTCCTATCTATCTATATCTATCTTAAAACAGATAATATATATTATTAATAAGCTTTTCTTATAATCCTCCCTTCCCTCTCTTTTACACTAACTATAGTGTAAACCGTTCTCTTAGTTAGTAAGGGGATATGTTTTAGTTATAGCTTCTAGACTAGGCGTTTACTAATAGTAGTATAGCAGTTATATCCTATATTAACTTATATATTTAAAAGGTTATCTTATTTATTAATATAAGGACTAAGAAAGGTAATATATTTATATTACTCTAGATTTATTTAAAGTTATTCTTAATAATAACTATATACTATAAAGCCTCTCTAAGCTTCTAATTCTTTTCCCTATTTAAATAACTTAATAAAAGGGCTTCTCTTTTCCTAACTTATTACTTAAGTCCTTAGGGTTAATATCTTTTATGTTACATACATTAACTAATAGCGTCTCCTTTAGGCAGAGGGCATAGTATAAGGGGTATTTTATAACCTAATGCTTATTAGAACCGTATTATAAGCACTTACCCTCCTTATAGCAAGTATTTAGCACTTCCTAAGAGACTTACTTTACCTGCTTTACGCCCCTTTATTACTTACGTTTAGTTATATATATTAGGCTAAAGCCTTACTAGAAACTTTTTAGGTCCCTATTATACCTGCTAATTAAATATCTATTATAGGTATATCCTTATCCTATAGGTAAGACCTCTTTATAAGGGCTGCGGGTTAGGACTGCCTATATAACTAATACTTCTCCTCTAGTTAGTAACACTTAATATCTAATATAATACTCTAAAAGCAAGCCACTACTACTAGGTAGTTAGCCTAGGGAATATCTTAGCTAATACTATAATCTCTTATTTACTTATTAAGTGTAGTGTGTAGTTTAGATAACTTCACTATATTTACCTAATCTAACCTACCTATAAGCGCTAACTTCTCTTTAAACTAAATATAGAAGTTACTAAAGTGCTTATATTATTATTACCTTAGCTAATTAAGCTTAGTAATAGCTATTTCTTATTAATAAGGTTTATTAAACATTTTCCCTAAGTACTTAAGGAAGTGCCTTAAGTTAAAATAAACTAAGTGCCCTTTTTAAAGTAAGGAGTAACTTAGGCCTATACTTTAGGCAAGAGATTCTAGTAAATAAAGCACTATTAATCTTATATATTACTAATAAACTCCTAATCTATTAGTAATTTATAACCTATAAGGCCTTTCTAGGCTAAGAATAATACTCTATTACTATTAAATAGTAAGCCTATTAGTAATAGCTTCTATTTAATAGGATTCTATATAAGGGCTATATTTTACCTATTAGTAAGGTTAGTAATTTAGGCTACTTACCTCTTAATAACTTCCTATAATACTATTATTTTATTAGTATTTATAGTAAAGAATAATAAATATTATAAACTAGCCTTAGGGTAGCTATAAATAAGCGTTTAAAGTGTAATTATTATTCTTAGAGAGGAAGGAAAAACTAGATAAGAGGTTGTATAGCGCCTAGCTATATATCCCTCTGTGCGTGGTCTGTGCGCATAGCGCGCGTAGTAGCCCTAAGTTCTAAGCATATTTGTATATAATACGTGTCCTTCCCACACACTCTCCGCACCCTTCCCGCGCCCCTCCGCGTCCCTTCCATACCTAAGAAGGACCCGAGCCTCAAGCTCAAGTCCATAACACTTATAGTTCCTTAATATAGCGTGTACTAGGTACCCCTTATAATCATAGACTTAAGGGGAGAATAGAAAGACCTTAGGCTCCTATATATTACTGTTAATAGGGACCTAAGAGTAAAGGGAAGCCCTATATTAATTAGGATATGTATACTTATAGAGGAATAAGTACACCTTTACTTATACTTATAAGAGTGGTGGTTTAAGAAAAGAAGAAGGCCTTTTTACTACTAACTCCCTAAAAATTTACTAAGGTAACGTGAAACAAGACTATTATGTATGCTATTACGGGAGTTATAGAGATTAAATTTATTACATTAGAAAATAATAAGGAGGCGAAAGCGTATAGAACTATTAAAGATATCCCTAAGGATCTATAGGAATTTAAAGACGTCTTTACATCTAACAAGGCAGGAACCCTACTATTAAAGAAATTAACTAATTACGTAATTAATCTAGTACTAGGGGCTATACCCCTTATAGGCCTATCTACCCTCTCTCTTAAAGCAAATTAAAAGAGCTCTAAGAATATATTAATAATAACCTAGTAAAAGGCTATATAAGACCTTCTAAGAGTCCTATAGGCACGCCTATCCTATTTGTACTAAAGAAGGATAAAACGCTCTAACTATGTGTAGACTATTAGGGACTTAATAAAGTAATATAAAAGAATTACTACGCTCTCCCCTAATTTTAGAGATCCTAGACTAATACTAAGGGGCTAAATACTTCTTAAAGATTAATATTAAGGATATATACTATTAAATTTATATTAAAGGGGGCAATAAGTAAAAGACTACCTTTTATATATATTGTAGCCACTATAAATACCTTATTATACCTTTTAGATTAACTAACGTGCTTACTACTTTCTAAAGTTATATTTATAAGGCGCTTTATAGGCTAATAAACACTATTTATATAGTATATCTAGATAATATCCTTATCTTCTCTAAGATATAAGAAGAGTATACTATATATATTCAGGAGGTATTAGAGCGTATAAGAACTATAAAACTATATATAAAACCCTTAAAATACTTATTTTACTAGGACTTAGTTAAATTCCTAGGATTTATCCTCTTAGTTAACAGAATCTTAATAGATATAAGCTAGGTATAAACTATTTAAGATTAGAAAAAACTAATAAGCTTTAAGGATATTTAATCCTTCCTTAGATTTTATAACTGTTGGTTACGCAGGGTCATAATGTGTGAGCTCCGAGAATAGTATTGTTGTTAATTATCTATTCTAAGCTAGCGAAGAAAGAGGGAAAAGAGAGGTTAACAAGTGAGGGCACTCTCGTGAGGTGAAAAACGGGCAGCTATGCGTGTGGGTCACGTGGTGCAAGCCCTGCCCTATTACAGGTCCTGACTGTGAATCGGAAAGTGGGGTCGCGCGCGCACGCGAGGGCGGGCGCGGGCTGACCTTCTTCCAGCTACAATTACGGCTGCCAAGCGCGATTAATATCATGCTTGTTCTAACACTAGGAACTCTCTCTTTAACACAATTATTAATACATAATATTAACGGTAAAAGAGAAAAGAAAAGAAAGGGGATAAGGTAAAGCAGGCAGCGGATAAATGTAGAAGGGATTAACTTAATAAAAACCTTATATAGGTGTGTGGTAAAGGGAAACAAGGAAAAACAACACTCCATTATTAACAATCCTTCTAAAGGCTAAGTAGGCCTCTAACCGTAGCCTTTTAATTCTTATATCATAAATAACATCCGCGCGCCAATCCTTGCCCCCCCGCCCCATCCACTATCACAGTCTTCGCTTCCCTATGCTCAGTATATATAACACAGGGACTGTGACAGTTCCTTCACAATAGCCACTAGGGGCCCTAATAGGTCTCTGGCGGCCCTCACCAGGTTAGGGGTGATAATCAGAGTAGCTCTTATAACCTAACCTAATAAGGGCCGCAGTTCTAGGCATAAGATGCCTAATAAGGGCTGTAGTTCCTCCTCCTTCTTCCTTAGGGGATTTTCGCCTCCCTTATAGTATTAGGGCTAATTCCTAATACTATCACCTGTAGTAACCCTCTTCCGCGCGGGTTACCCACCTTTCTATCTAGATTATTATCCGGTTACTAGAGATAAACTACTCTAGCGCCTTATTTAGCAATACCTTTGTAAAGGCATTAGCCAGGTTGTCAGCTCCGTTAATCCACCAGATCTCACAGAGTTCGCAGCGTTTGTATAACTGCTGCAGGGCTATAATATTAATTATTAGGCGCTTTTCCTTAGTGGTACTAAGCTTAATAAGGCATTTATACAAGGAGTATGAATCTGTGTATACTATAACCGGGGTTATGGGTATGTTTAATCAGTCCGTAATTAATCTAAGGGTTATTGTAATCGCGTGGGCTATGTTAACGCCAGCCACTATGCCGTAGACCTTAGAGGCAAGCACACTTTGTGTAACTCTTTTGCTCTTAGTTAAGCTAAAGTGCACGATGTTGCCTTTAATCGTAAACTCGCTGTCCTTATGGTCTTTATTAGCTATAATTAGAACATAGCTAAGTTATAAAGTAAGGTCCTAATTGTTCACAAAGGACCTATTTATAAAGGCATATAGCTTTGCTTTAGTAAGGTTAATTAGAACAAATGTTAGGCCCCTCTCCGGGTTGTCTATCTACTATTAGATCTAGCAGTTAAGGGCTTTAACGTTCTTAATCGTTAGTTCCTAGTATTATACGGTAATAGATAGATTATAGTAAGCTTCCGGTTAGCAGATTAAGGCGATGTAAGCGCCTAAACTTGTTATTTAATATACTTCTGCTTTGCGTTTATTAGCAGGATTACGTTAAGCTTACTGCTTTGCCCTTTTATTAGAGGGAGATAGCCGCGTTAGCCGCTATTATAATAATACCTCCGTTAAAGGTAAGGGGTTATTCTCTGTTAGAAATTGCTTTAGCTTTGCCGTAAAGGCCACAGCGGTTAGTTGCTTTTCTTCCTTTTTAGAGAACTCCTTATCTAATAGCCCTAATGTATTATCGGTTTGCATGCCTATACATACGAACTTAATGCTTTCCTTCTTCGTCACTAGCAGGCATGGATTATATATAAAGGTCTCTATCTAGAGCTTCTCTCTGTAATGCCTATGGTATGTAACCCACTAATGCGTTCTAGCCTCCGCAATGCCGTAGAGAGGCTTAATTACCCTTATAATTATTCTATTAGGGTGTTAGTCACGGATCTGGATTAGGAGCCTGGCGAGGATTATCCTGTTTAATAGGGTTTGTAATTAAATATAAGCTTATGTAATATTGCGAATCCACAAGATAAGGTCTTTCTTTATTAGCAAGGGAGCTATTGCGAGGATAAGGCGTTAACTAGCCCGTTAGATTATTAGGGCTTGTGTTAGGATGTCTTGTTTTGCCTTATCGCCAAAGCCTTGGATAACAAGCCGTGATTTCTCATACGGCTAGCCTGTCTTCCCTTTCACCTTATTAACAATATAGGAGTTAAAGATCCTCACACTGCTATACTCTTTCTCGTTAAAGGTTATGAATTCGAACACGCCTTAGTTAATTAAGGCATTAATTTCAGCCTTAGTGGAGAGCTTAAAGGGCTCTCCTAGGGTTATAATAATACCTTCCTTGCGTAATTAAATTACAAGGTTAAGGTTAGCTTTCTCCTTTGCTAATACAAACACATTAGTCTTGTTAATGATTGCTAGGGGTTCTTGCAGGGTCTGCCTAGCCTTCTCTTTAGCGGGATCTCTAGGACCTTGCCCGCTAGTTTATCTTAAGCCTCTTGCCCTTCTTCCTTAGGCAGCTATTCTTAAGGCATTAGGACTTCTCTATTAGGATCTGCGTAATAAGGCCTAATAGAGGTTAACTAGAAGGTTTTCAGGCCTTATAAGAGATTAAGCATGCAGGTCTCTCTATTAATAGAGAGGAGGTTATACAGGCCTTGCTAACCATCGCCTTCACGCCACACTTAGGCCAGTAATCTAAGCAAGAGGTTAAGGGTCTTTGCTATATCTAGGCTATTCCTTGTAGTAAGGGCTTTGTTAACTTTCCGGATAGCGTGCAAGCGTTTAATCTCCTTTATTGCCTTTTGTATAGCAATAACGCATTATAAGATATCCGGTAATAGAGGGATTCGCTAGTTATACGTAGGTATACACTAAAGATAAGGAGAGTTAGAATAAGGCCATTTAGTCCTACAGTGTTATTAAGGGCTTTCACAGCTATTTACAGGGCAACCAGCTTAGGGGTTATTAGGCATTCCCGCCGGATAATATTATAGGCCCTTTAGAGCGGCTTATAATATTATTCAACCTTTCAATACTATAGTGTGCCTTAATAGGAACCTCTTTAGCGGAGATTAACATTAATGCCGCAAATTAACGGAACTCCTTACCACGGAAGTTTGTGCTAGCATTAGTAATAATCTAATCTAGAGGCCCTTAGTATACATTAATCTAGCATACCCTAAGAGCTTCCTATATTAATCTAGCCAAGATATCTTTAAGGAATCTCGCCGCATTAAAAGCCGTAGCTACGTTAATAGCATAAAGGGTTAGGCGGTTGCCGTCAAGGTACATAATATCCACTATTACTTTAAAGTTAAAGGCACATTTGTCCTTAAGGGTAAACTTAAAGTAATAGGGGCTATCCACGTTTATTTAATATTAGTGGCAAACCCTTATCACTGCTTTAATAGCATTAATCTTAATCTCGTGCCCTAAGTTACATAGGAGATCATAAAGCTAGCGAACTAATGGATGACTGAATTAGCGATGTAATTGCCGTAATTTGACTTCAGTTAGGTGATTCTATGCTATTAACGCCTTGTTCTACATTAACAGCATCCACATATGCCCTTATTTATATACTAGGGGACTTTAATACTTCCTTGCTACAAGATGTTCTTAGTGGTAATAAAATTAATCTTCAGTCAGCCTATATTATTAAGGTATAGTAAGAAAGGGGTGTTTATAGGTATTACGTAAAACGTAATCTTACTAAAGGGAGTAAGCACATTAGCTATTCTAAGCGAGATAATTAGCGTGCCTCCTCCAAATCTAATAACCGCTTCCCTAGCTCTTGCTTCATTAAGTTAAATCCTTAGCATTATTCGTTACAATGCAATAAATTACAAACGGCCTGCCGTTAAATACTAGGCTGCCCTAGTATCTAGCATAATGCCTTAGAAGACTTTAGATAAGTAGCAGTCTTTAAGTAAGAACATATAAGGAGGTTTATTAGCTATCCTTACATTAAAAGGGCTCTTTCCGCTTAATCCATATATTATTGCCTAGTTAGTGAGAATCTTAACCGTTCTTTGGCCATTAAGCGTTACGCTATAGGTGAAGAAGCTTATAGGCACTAATCCATCTTTCCCTTTAGTTTTATTATTAAAGCTAAGGCTCGCTATGTACTAAGCAACCTTATTATCTTTAGAGGGTTAAGAAGAAGGGTCTAGACTAGGGCTTCCTTTATACTATATAAGGAATAAGTCGTATAAAGCTTGTAAGAATAAAGAGGAGTTAACTATGTAGTGGTTCTTAAACCGCTAGTATGCCCTTTTCTATTCCTCCTTAGAGTGCTTTATTAACTAATATCCCTCTTTACTACACACATAGCACTTCCTTAAACAGGGGGTCCCTATATTCCTTTATGCCTTTAGGGAGGGTATTATAACTCTTTACCTTTACTATTATACCTCCTATTAGTCTAGAATTAGTCTAGGGTTTTGGTATTAGCAGGGAATTAATATTAGCCACCAGATTCTTCTATAATAAGACAAATAGTTATCCGTACCTGTTTATAGAACTATTAGAGGCTATTAGGAGGGTTAGTAATACAGCTCCTACACTCTAGGATTCTGTTATAGGCGTTTATTATCTAGTTCTAAAGGGCTTGTTTAGATTAACCCACATCAGGTACAGCCTATTACAAGATAGAGAGCTTTTCCACGAGTTTATTAAAGCATTCTATCTTTAATTTATCTTAGTTCTTGCTAATAATCTTCCAGAGTGTGGTTTAGTGCCACTTAAGAAGATATCTCTATCTTATATCCTTAGTCTTAAACCTCTTTTTATCTATATAACTAGAGTTAGGAAGTCTTAAGGGTTCTCTGGTTTTAAGAGGTAATCTAAGTAAAATTAGAGGGCTTTCCCTTTAAGTATAACCTTAAATACGTAGCCTAATTGCTCTTATTTAATGTCTAATATCTCGCACTTCCTCTTAAAGGTTTGTAGCTTTAACTTAAAGATATTATAGTTATTAGCACTATATTACTATTCTAATATGTACATCTTCGTAAGATTAACAATCTGCTTTGCTATAGGCTGTGAGGGTGCGAGTAAATTATTAATAGAAGCCACTCTCTATTAGGTAGGAGGGAGTGCAGTCTATGGTTATTAAGCTACTGTATAGGTTTAAGGCTATAAGGGAGGTATATGTTAACGGGTACCTCCTATAGGGAAGTCACACCCATTGTTATGTAATTACCTTAACAGGGTAACGCTTAGTGGGCTTTAATAAAGAGAATAAGAGGTCTTTAATTTATAACACTCTTAAATGTCTCCTTTATTAAGAAGATTATTTAAGAAGTTATTATTATTCTAAAGTTTCCTTTAGAATTCTATGTACCTCTTTCTTATATCTTTAACTTCCTCTTAGGACTAAAAACGGAATTTATTTTAGTTAAGGACTTCTTAAAGGTTAATTAGCACCTTTGTTAATCAGCTAATTGTTATATACACCCTGTTATTTATAAGATAATCCTATAGGTGCTTTGCCACTAGGATTAGTATTTTAAGGAATGTCTCTTCTCTCTATTAATTAAAGTCCTAAGTAAACTCTATAAACAGTGTTCTTCCTGTTACCTTTCTTACTTTATAATCTATAACTCTAGTAAGGAGATAGGCTATAAGTTCCTTAGGTATGTTACTTTTCTTAATATTAAACTCTTTAACCTTATAGAATAACTCTTCTATAATGTATTTATATAAGGTTTAGGGAATATATAGAAGGGGAGGATATTTACTCTATCTCCCTAATGCCTTTTAGCAGCTTCTGTAAAGTCTTCTCCTACTTAAGAGCCTTCTTAGCTTGCAGGGGCTTGTGTTTGTTCTTTTGTGTTAACTATTATAATATATAGGCTTTAGAGGGGAAAGAAACAGGGAAAAGTATGTGTTTTTAGGTAGGGAGGATAGTGATAACTTCTGCTATTATAGGGAGGTTTTATAAAGGATTACGAGGCTTAGTAGTTAACTTCTTACATAATAGAACGCACTAAGGAGAAGAATAATAGGATAGACCTAGCTACTAGAGTTAAACTCTTCTTTAAGGTTTAGGCTTCTATTTATTATTAGCTACTCTTACTAAAGAACAAAAGGGACTAAGATAAACTTCTTCCTTAGCACAATTATAGATCTTATAATAATTAGGTTACTCTTACTAAAAAATAAAAGGGGCCTAACCACACTGCTTCTAAGAAAGCCTCTTCTATGTAAACCTTGCTAATTTACAGTATTTACGTGCGTTTAAAGGTGGTTACCTGTGAAGTTAACCACTGATCAGTGTTAGTTACGCAGGGTCGTAATATGTGAGCTCCAAGAATAGTATTATTGTTAATTATCTATTTTAAGCTAGCGAAGAAAGAGGGAAAAAGAGGTTAATAAGTGAGGGCACTCTCGTGAGGTGAAAAACAGGCAGCTGTGCGTGTGGGTCACGTGGTGCAAGCCCTGCCCTATCACAGGTCCTAACTGTGAATCGGAAAGTGGGGTCGCGCGCGCACGCGAGGGCGAGCGCGGGCTGACCTTCTTCCGGCCACAATTGCGGCTGCCAAGCGCGATTGATATCATGCTTGTTCCAACAATAACTTTTACTAATGTTTTATTTACAAATACTCTAGGATTCTAGTACTACTACACGTGCTAATAAAGGGTAGTTAAAATAGTATTTAGACTAGGAAGTTTATATTTAGAGTAAAGGAAAGGGCAGCGTTTAACTAGTTAAAAGACACCTTTTAATAAGCCCCTCTACTCTATTATTATAACCTGAGTTAACTAGTGCGTATTAAGATAGATGCCTTAGTCTTTATAATAGTAAGAATCTTATCCTAGTAAGATAATAAGGGTTATTAGCACCTAGTAGCCTTTTAGTTAAGGAAGTTTATAGACACGGAGTGAAATTATAGCATAGCTAACTAAGAGCTATTTGCTATTATAGAGTTATTTAAACACTAGTAACACTATATTAAAGGGGTGATAACCTTAGTGGAGGTCCTATTAGATTATTATAACTTGTTAAAATAATGCTATTTATAGCACTATTTTATAGGCCCACTAGTTGCCTGGTTGCGTTGTTGCAACGTTAGTTACAAGGCGTTGCTTGCAGCGTTGCTTGCAGCTTTGGCTGTGACCTGCGTTCCTGCACACAACCAACCCACAGGCTTATATGACTAAGCCGACTAGGTTACCCTATAGGGAAGCTGAAATCGACTGTAACTAGGGAACTAGTAGTCGTATAAAGGCTAACGTATACTATTCGAATCCTTGATTTATTCTGGATTTTATAGTATATTTTATCAATAGGGTTGTTTATTAAAGTGCTTAGTTAGGCCACACAGGCGTCTAGTTTGTATGGCTGTGAGTTGATTTTTACTTTTCCTATACAAATGAATTATGCGGAAAATAAAAAGTAGCTCGCGAGACCCTATTGGCAACCTAGTTCTGCCAATATGGTCGGTAGGTCTATGAGGGGACTTAGTAGAATCCTCTTATTGCTTGTTAGATTGTCCGTATTACTAGAAATTAACTACATTTAACTATCAAAGCTCTATATCTTGAAGAATTATCGTATTATAGTGAATCTAGAAGCCGCCGCGTCAGAATCTATTAGAGAGGTCTTCCTATCCCTCTAGCTAGATTCCCCTTTTATTTTTAATAGGTTATGAGCCTAGAAGGCCTATAGAATTACTACATTACTGCGCTATTCTACTGCGATTACTGCTTGATTTTGGGTACTAGTTACTCTCTACTATACCTGTGGGCTCTTAGATTACGAAGGAAACCGCTAGAATTTGAAGCTTTTCATCCCCTAGCACCCCGCATTGCAACACCAGACCTTTGGTGTTAAAATTCATTTTATAGCCGCACTTGTAACCATCACATTGCAACCGTAACTATCTAGTTACAACCACAACCTCTTTTTTTAGTGATTCTATTTACTATTATGACCATTATATTTAATATTATCTATAACAGTAAATACGCTGCATCCTTTAAATTATTGGATATCTAGTATATCTATACTAGGCTTTTTGACCTATTGCACTACGTTGCACGCACTATACATTACGTTACGTTGCGTTGTGGCTTCTGTAATACCTATAATTCCTATCCGTCATTTTTGGTGTTAAGAAAATTTTCGCAGAGGATTTTCTCTGGCTTTTTCTGCCTGCGCATACCGCAGACCTACTTTTAGACCTTAAGGGGCACCCTTTCAAACAGCCCCACCACGCATTTTACGTGCGCAAGCAGATTACATTACAACTAATTTCTAGCGCGCGTTATTTACAATAGGAACAAATTTGGAGATTTTGCATAGGAATTTTTAAAGATAGCACCACCTAATTATAAGGGTAAGGGCCTTGCTATAGGCCCTTCTAGCCCCCTAGGGACCCTAATAGGATGGATATAGAAGGTTAACTGGCTATTTAGGCCAGCGCTTTATAATTATAAAGCTAAATTAAACAATAAGGCAAGACCTTAATAGATTTTATTAAATATAGCAAGTTAAAACGGCTAAAAACTAAGGCTAGTATTAATAATTTATTAGATAAATTAACGCAAACTATAACTGCTATTCAAGGTCTTTAGGATTCTACTAGACTAAGGGAAGAAAATACTAAGGTCCTAGTAGAAGACCTGCCTGCTACTGTTTCTGCGAGTTTACCTTCTAGTAACTTACAAGCTGCCTTTAATACAAGCGCTATTAAGGAGCTAAATAAGAAGGTTCACTCTATTCTAGAGGAGCTAAGCTAAAAGGCCCTAAAAATTATAATTAGTGGAAGCAAGCCCTAAGCATTTAATTTAGAGCCCTAGGATTACCTAAATTCATAGATAATCCAAGCCTAGCAGGCCATCTAGCTAACTGTGATTAAGCTATTCTTTTAATGATATTAAGAGATAGCTATCAATCTGGACCTCAGGCAGCTATATATTAGCAAAAATCCCCTAAAGAAGCCTATAAAGTCCTTATTAGGCATTATTCGCAGAGTGCTGAAATCCAGCGAGGTACGCTATATG
This sequence comes from Epichloe glyceriae, assembly GCA_023658535.1. Taxonomy (NCBI): domain Eukaryota; kingdom Fungi; phylum Ascomycota; class Sordariomycetes; order Hypocreales; family Clavicipitaceae; genus Epichloe; species Epichloe glyceriae. Next base: position 5,452,797 of record CP098294.1, on the reverse strand, counting down.
CTAGCTACCACTCCCTAAATTTTTCAAATTATAAGGGATCTTTAGAGGCTTTTAATGCTGATTTTAATAATTTACTAGCTAGACTACAACTCTGTAGTGTAGAGATCGCACCTATTGATCAAGTAAATCATTATATTAATGCATTAAAGCAGACCTTCCCTAGTTAGGCTGAGAGACAAAGATTTACTATCAGAGCTTCTAGGGCACAGGGACTGCCTATAAATACCTTAAATTTACAGTTCCTTATGGCAGATTTATTAGAAGAATAGAGGGATAAAACCTCCCCTATAGCTAAAGCTCTTAGTTATAAGGCTTCTAATAATAAGGGAAATTCTAAGGACTAGGAGAAGAAATCCTCTAATCCTAACACTAAGAAGGACTCTACAAATACCACTAAAGAGCAGGATAAGAAGGATTTAAACCCTTCTAAAGCCTCTAAGAAGAAAAAGCAGAAGAAGAAGAGTAGCAATAGGGATAAAGGAAAAGAAGCTGCTTTTGCGTTAGGCTATAGCCTAGCCATAGGATACGTTAAAGAACTAGATTCTAGCGAGTCTAGTAGCGAGGATAGCAGTGATTCTAAATCTGATTCAGATACTTCTAGTACCACTACTACTAGTAACACTACTACCAAGCCTACTTTTAGCTACTCTAATAATATAGTTAAAAACTCCCTTTTATATAATACAGGTTTTTCTTATCACATTTGTAATAATAGGGCTTTCTTTAGGGACTTTAAGCCTCTTAAGAAAGGTCAAACCGGCCCTATAATTACAGCAGGAGGACCTATCTATCCTAAAGGAAGAGGCACCGCTGTTTTTAACGTTCTGGTCAAGAAAAATCCACTAGAATATAGGCCTTTAGCTCTACTAGATGCCTTATATTTCCTAGGTATAGATACCAACCTAGTTAGCGGGTTATCCTACTATCTAAAGGGAGGTTATCTAGCTAAAGATTAGCTTTTCCTAGCCGATAAAAGCCCCTATGGGTTATTAGAACCTGCTAAACACGGCTTCTTTTTGCAGATTAAGGGGCAAGCCACTCCTAAGATTTGCAAGCATTCAACCCACCTCTCCTTTATAGGCTCTCAATTTTGCAACCAAAGAGCCTATAAGACTAAATTAGGTTTTCCTACCCTATAGAGGTTCAAATTCCGCAGCTAGCATTTAATCCTGAGGAATATTACCGAATCGAAGAATTAGACTCTGAAGAAGACGAAGATTCAGCCCTATATCCCACCGAAGCTCCTCCTAGTCAGGCACCTTCTATAGGGGTTTAGAAGGTCCATACCCTAATGACTTAGGTGACAATAGTAGCCGTCTATTGCCCCCAGAGGCCTGTGATTCTCAAGAGGCCTAGCAACAGAGGGAGCTAAGGGATAATAGCCCTGAAAAGCTAGATTCTAGTTACAAGAAGTTACTAGATTTAGCCCTTCTTTGGCATATTCGATTAGGCCACATCGGCCTCCCTTTACTAAAGAAGTCTTTGAAATTAGCTAAAGGGATCCCTGATTTTTCCGCAATTAAAGAAAAGGATTTCAACTGCATAGCCTATATGCAATCAAAGGCTGTTAGAAGACCTACTAAAGACCTATTCAGGACCCCCTAGAGTTTTAGACATTCTAGAGGAGATACGGTTAAAATCGAACCTATACCGTATAATAAGAAGGCCCTAGTCCTTATCCTTATTGATCGAAAATCCCGGTATAAATGGTGTTTTCTATTAGCTAATAAAGAAGGTCAGACCCTTTATGTAGCTATTAAGGGCTTCTTTAAGGCCCTGAAAAACCAATATAACGCGTATCCTAGGCACCTTCACTTTAATGGAGGCACTAAGATCAACAACGAACTTCAGTTATGGTTATCTTCTAGAGGAATTTGTTTTAGCACCTCTTGCCCTTATATTCACGAACAGAATAGGCTAGTTAAGAGGGCTATTAGGGTTATCTTAGACCGGCTTAAGGCTACACTTCAGTGGTCTAAGCTGCCTTTATATCTATAGTCTTATATCCTTCTAGCCATAGTGGACTTAGTTAACATCACCGCGAATACAACTAAGCCCCTAACCCTAAGCAGCTATATCTAGCTGACTTAGAGCCTGAGACCTCTTATAAGCCTGATTTCTCGAAAATTAGGGCTATAGGGTCTTATTGTGAGGTTCTAATACCTCCGGAGCAGAGATCAAAGCTTTAGAAGCTAGCCCTAGGACTATCCCTAGCCAGCTACTTGCTACTCTAGGTTCCAGCGTTTATCTTGTTTATATACCCTCTAAAAGGTTAGTTATTAAGACTAGCTTTGTTAAAATTATAGAGGATATAAGCTCTATAGGGTCCCCTAAGCCTTTAGGGAGCTATCCTTCAGAGGAGAAGCCGATATCTCACAAGATAATCTAGAGGTTCAGGATAGCTATCCAAAGCCTCTAGCGCCCGCAGCGCCCGCAGCGCCTGCAGCGCCGGTAACGCCTCCAGCGCTACCCCTAGAGAGCCCAAGCTCTAGCGCCCCTAATAAGGGTGCTATCGGAAAACCGTTTTCAGATTCGGATTCTTTAACTGATCCTGATTCTATGGATATCAATGATTTTAATATATCTTCTTTTATTAAGGAGATATGCTTCAAGGCACAAGAAAAGGCTAAATCGTTGTCTTCTAATAACAATTCTAACACCCCTAAGACATGGAAACAAGCTTTAAACAGCAAGGATAGTCAGAAATGGATAAATGCAACTTTTAACGAATTTAAGCAGCTTCTAGCTGCTGGAACCTTTAAATTTATAGGGATAGACCAAATTCCTAAGGGCTAGAGGGTTCTAAAGAATAGGCTTGTTTATAAGCTTAAAAAGGATAAAGAAAATAATCCTTTAAAACACAAGGCCTGACTCGTTGCTAAAGGCTTTATGCAGATAGAAGGTCAAGATTACATTAAAACCTATGCTATAACTAGCATTCCCCTAGTTAGCGGATATTACTAGCCCTAGCGGCTTGTAATGACTGGGAAGTTGAATAGGTCGATTTTATAGGGGCCTTTCTAAATAGCTTGCTAAAAGAAGCTATTTATATGCAAATCCCTAATAGATTCGCTAATTTTGCCGAAGCCGCTACGCCTAAAATAACTAAACTACTCAAAAATACGGTTATAAACCCTCTTAAAAGCAAGTTATTTTCCTACAAAAGGCTTTATATAAATTAAAACAAAGCTCTAGAGAGTGGTAGCAGGCTTTAAAGGACCTTCTTTGGAAACTAGGCTTCCACCCCTTATATCTAACCCAGCTGTCTTCTTTAACCTAACTACATCTATATATATAGCGACTTATGTGGATGACTGTCTTCTTATAGGTCCGGATCTAGCTTATATTAATAGGCTAAAGAAGCTATTACATAAAGCTTATCCTATAGAAGATTGTGGGCTAGCTGAATTTTTCCTAGGCGTTTAAATCACTAGAAATCGAAAGAAAGGGACCTTAACTATCCACCAGTCCTAGTACATTTCTGAAGCCTTAGAAAGATTTAATATAAAAGATACTAGGCCTATTAAAATTCCACTCCAACCCGGAATTATAAAACAGGCAGCCAATCACTTAACCAAGCCTCTTTCCCCCTAATCACAAGCTATATCAGAGTATTATAGGGACTATTATGTACTTAATGCTCCTTACAAGACCTAATATTGCCTTTCCAGTTCAGTGGCTTTCCACAGCACTATCTAAGCTATATATAGAGCATCTAAATGCCTCTAAACATTTACTTAGATACCTTCTAGGCTCTATAAGTTATTCTATAACTTATAGAAGGTCTAAATCTGCTACTAAAGCCTCTGCAACCCTTATTGGCTTTTGTGATAGCGACTTCGCAGGTGATAAGTCCTCAAAATCAACCTATGCTTATCTCTATAAGCTAGCTAAAGGACCTATTAGCTGGAAATCGAAGAAAGCAACCACGATAGCTTTATTTACATTAGAGGCTGAATCAGATGCTCTATGTGAAGCTATTAGGGAGCTAGAGTGGCTTTACGGTCTCTTTAATGAGATAAAGTTACCTATAGCACCTCTAGTTCCGATTTTTAGTGATAACTAAGGCGCTATTACTACCGCTAATAACCCTGCTCTTCATAGCAGAACAAAGCATACCCTGCTAAAATTCAACTATACCAGAGAAAAGGTACAGAAGGGTATAGCTAAGGTTATTTACATTAACACTAAGGAGATGCCTGCAGATGGTTTAACTAAGCCCCTGCCTAATAATAAATTTCAACAATTTATCTAACTATTAGGCCTTACAAATACAAAGGCCTAGCTTTAAAAAGGAAAATCAACTAAAAAGTCAAAAAATCAAAATCAACAAAAACACTGGAATTCCGTTGAAAAGTTATTGATTTAAGTTGAAAAGTTATTAATTTAAGTTGAAAAGTTATTAATTTAAGTTGAAAAGTTATTGATTTAAGTTAAAAAGTTATTGATTTAAGTTTAAAAGTTATTGGATTTATTATTGAATTTATGGTTAACTTAGATATCTATTAAAGAGCTAAGTTTAGGTATTGAATTAGTTACCTTATACTTTTCTAGAGGGAGTGTTAAAATAATGCTATTTATAGCACTATTTTATAGGCCCACTAGTTGCCTGGTTGCGTTGTTGCAACGTTAGTTACAAGGCGTTGCTTGCAGCGTTGCTTGCAGCTTTGGCTATGACCTGCGTTCCTGCACACAACTAACCCACAGGCTTATATGACTAAGCCAACTAGGTTACCCTATAGGGAAGCTGAAATCGACTGTAACTAGGGAACTAGTAGTCGTATAAAAGGCTGACGTATACTATTCGAATCCTTGATTTATTCTGGATTTTATAGTATATTTTATTAATAGGGCTGTTTATTAAAGTGCTTAGTTAGGCCACACGGGCGTCTAGTTTGTATGGCCGTGAGTCGATTTTTACTTTTCCTATATAAATGAATTATGCGGAAAATAAAAAGTAGCTCGCGAGACCCTATTGGCGACCTAGTTCTGCTAATATGGTTGGTAGGTCTATGAGGGGACTTAGTAGAATCCTCTCATTGCTTGTCAGATCGTCCGTATTGCTAGAAATCAACTACATTTAACTATCAAAGCTCTATATCTTAAAGAATCGTCGTATTATAGTGAATCTAGAAGCCGCCGCGTCAGAATCTATTAGAGAGGTCTTCCTATCCCTCTAGCTAGATTCCCCTTCCATTTTCAATATAACTTATAGACCTTTATAAACTAACTAAAGCTTAACAAAAGGTAAGCTAAATAGTGTATATTCTTATGCTTATTTTACTTTATAATAAGACATAGACTAGGGAAGAGTAACCCCATAAATACACTATTAAGAAAGTCTAATTATAAGGGCAAACCTATAATAAATTAGGCGCTATTACTAGAACTTTAGAGAAAGCTAGTACTTACTAAGAAAAGGGTAGTAAAAGAGATACTAATATATTAAGGAAGATATAGTAAGATGCCTTTAGGGAAGGAAAATATCCCTATCTTAGAAGAATAATATAGTAAGATGCCTTTAGGGAAGGAAAATATCCTAGTTATTAGAGATTAGCTTAGTAAGACGCCTTTAAGGGAGGAAAATGCCCTAGCTAAAAGAGATTAATATAGTAAGATACCTTTAGGGAAGGAAAATATCCTAGTTAAAAGAGACTAGCTTAGCGAGATACCTTTAAGGGAGGAAAATGCCTAGCTAAAGAGAGAGACTAGTGTAGTAAGATGCCTTTAAGGGAGGAAAATGCCCTAGCTAAAGGTATTAGAGCCGCTAAAGAACTAGTGAAAGATTAGCTAAATAAGGGTGATTTTAAAGAGGTAATAGCGTATATATAAGGCATTAGTATACTAGAGATTTAGGCGGCTATAGCGTTACTAAATCTGTATCTAACTAAATTAAATAAGCTACTAGCTTAATTACTATAAAAGGCATAGGACTAAGACCTAGATTTACAGAGGTAAAACAGTAAGGTAGATTCCTTAGTAAGAAGTAAGGGAAAAGCTAGCCTATAGTTATGTAATATAAGGGGTCTCCTAATATACTAAGACTAGGTAGTTATTCCTTAAGAGCCTATCTTATAATAGGAGCTTCTGCGGCTATACTATAATAATCCGCTAGCAAGTCACTTCAGTGTTAAACGCACGCTTAACCTATTAAAGCGCTATTTTTAGTGGCTATAAATAGGAGTTATAGTATCTAACTACGTTACAAGCTGTGGTATATACTAGCAGGTGGTAGCTAGAAGGCATTGCCTATATAAAACACTTAAATTACTACTAATACTAAGGCAACCCTAGGTAAAAATCTCTATAGATTTCATTATAGGACTGCTTATAATATAGGTTAATAAGCGAGAAACTAACGCAATCCTAGTAATTATAGACTAATTCACTAAGTACTTTGTTTTCTCCTAGTATTAACCACTATTAATATAGCTAAATTAGCAAAACTATTCTATAAGGAAATTAAGCTATAATTTAAAGCACTAGAGGGTATTATATCTAATAGAGGACTAGTCTTTATAAGTTAATTCTAGTTAGAGCTATGTTACTTAGTGTGTGTAAAACGTAGGCTTTTAACAGTATTTCACCCCTAAACTAATAGGTAAATAAAGTAAATAAACTAGGTCCTTAAACACTACCTCTAATACTTTATTAAGAAAAACTAATAGATATAGGCAAAGCTACTGCCTATAGCTTAATTTACTTATAATAACGTAGTAAATAGGACTATAAGTTACTCCCTAAACTACGCACTTATAGGTTACTTACTAGAGTTTTGCCTAGCTCTTAGGGGTAAGACTATAGAGGAGAGGTACCTAAAGCTTACGCGCATTATAAAGTTACATAAAGTTAGAGAATGGTTAAAGTAAAACTAGGCAAAAGCCACTAAAGCCTAAGCAAAGTACTATAATTAATACTACTAACCTCTAACCCTAAAAGAGAAGACTTAGTGCTATTATTAGCGAAGAATATTAGGCTTAAAGATATAAAATAAAAGCTAATCCCTAGATTTATTAGACTATTTTAAGTGCTTAATGCTATAGGGAAATAAGCATACTAACTAGCGCTACCTAATAAGTATAGCTAACTATATAATGTGTTTTATATTAGCCTATTAGAGCTATAAAACCGCTAGGAAAACGCTAAAGATAAGGAAATGCTAATACTAGACCTTAAAGATAAAGAGAATAAGTATAAAGTTAAAGAAGTAAAAGGTTATAGAAAGACTTATAAAGGTAATAAGTACCTAGTAAAATAAAAAGGATAGCCTAGTGAATATAACTAATAAATCCCTACTAAGGATATAGAGAGTGCCTAATGTGCTATTTAAGTATTTTACTAAAGAAAGGTAAGTAAGAAGGGTAGTAAGATAGAAGCGAGTTATAAGTAAAAGGATATAGAATTATTATAGAAAAGGCATAGTACTATTAGCTACTATTAAGAAAACTTAACCTAAAAGTCTAGGCTATATAACTAATAAACAAAGGAAAACACGCCTAAAGCGTGGGTAAAATAATGGGAAAATTCTCTATAGTAATACTAGAGTAGTTTAAAAACACATCTCTCTTATACCTAAACTCTGCGTTATTCTTATCCGCTTAGATAACCTCCTTTATAGTATAATAAAAACAGTGTAATACTATGGCCTAGGCTATATAGCCTAGGTCTAATAGGCGGAGTTAGAGAACTATTTTCACTTCTTATATAGCTATAGCTTCCTTAGGATTTTCCTATAAAAGAGTTAGTGAGAATCTAGCGAAAAGATAGCTAAAAGCTATACGTGTACTAGAGGAGAAAAAGATAGCATAGTAGTAACTATAGAAACCTACAGCTACTGTTAAGATACTAGATAATTCTAGTATAAGATAAAGGTGGCTTACACAGAAAGGTAAGTAAAGAACTAGTGAAAAGGGTTAAAATTAACTAACCTAGTGCGCCTTAGCTACACTAGTTAGCCTAAAGGCAATATAGTAAGCTGTGTTAGCATGATTAAACCTATTAATTAAGTTTATAATGCACATAGCAAAGCGATAGCGTGTTACTACTAAAAACATAGTAACATCCTCCTTATCCTTTGTGAAAAGGGTAGCGTCTATTAGAGATTAAACCTATTTATAAATAATTATAAGATTAAGAAAATCACTAGCTAAAGTAAGCATTACCTAGTATATAAAAGTTAGCGATTAGGAACTATAAAATAGGAGAATAATAGGAGACTTACTGTCTTATATGTATTGCTACGCTTATTATATTAGATGTAACGTTTAGACTGTTTACCCTTAATACTTGTAGTAACTAAAGCCTAGGGAAAACTATATATAATTACTGGCAAAATAATCTTAATTAGTGGATGTTTTATAAAGTTAGCGTAACTAGTCTAAAGATAGTGTATATATAAATATAAATAAAAGTAAATAACCTCTATTTAGATAGCAAGAAGGTAGTAAACTAGTAATAAAGAGGTAATATATTTAAAGTTAATTAGAAATAGGAAATTAGACTAGTAATAAGAAAGAGAAAAGCTTGTAATAAGATAGCAAAGCGTAGGTAAATTTATATATAAGCGCTACCTATTACTAGGGAATAGATTATTATTTTATTATAATGCTTATATTTGGCAATATAGTTACAAGCACTTAGCAAATAGCTACATATTAACTAGCGATACCTAAGCTGTTTAGGAGCCTAGCTAGAAAGGGGGCAATTATAAGGCCTGCCTATAACACATAGGCGCACCCTACAGGCACACCATGCCACAGGGCTAGGTCCACGTAACACTAGCGAGTCACTAGCTATAAAGCAGCGACTCGCACCCATAACACACTTAGACCTAGCAAGCTTTAGTTAATATACCAAGTGCCCCCATACGTTCTTGCCTGGCTACCCCCATCCTTACAATAGTCCCTATAATACTCTGATATAGCTTGTGATTAGGGGGAAAGAGGCTTAGTTAAGTGATTAGCTGCCTGTTTTATAATTCCGGGTTCGAGTGGAATTTTAACAGGCCTAGCATCTTTCATATTAAATCTTTCTAAGGCTTTAGAAATATACTAGGACTGGTGGATAGTTAAGGTCCCTTTCTTTTGATTTCTAGTGATTTAAACACTAAGGAAAAATTGAGCTAGCCCACAATCTTCTATAGGATAAGCTTTGTGTAATAGCTTCTTTAGCCTGTTAATATAAGCTAGATCTGGACCTATAAGAAGATAGTTATCCACATAAGTCACTATGTACGTAGATGTAGTTAGGTTAAAGAAGACAGCTAGGTTAGATATAAGGGGTGGAAGCCTAGTTTCCGAAGAAGGTCCTTTAAAGCCTGCTGCCACTCTCTAGAGCTTTGTTTTAATCCATATAAAGCCTTTTGTAGGAAAATAACTTGCTTTTAAGAGGGTTTATAACCGTATTTTTAAGTAGTTTAGTTATTTTAGGCGTAGTGGCTTTAGCAAAATCAGCGAATCTATTAGGGATTTGCATATAAATAGCTTCTTTTAGCAAGCTATTTAGAAAGGCCCCTATAAAATCGACCTGTTTAACTTCCTAGTTATTACAAGCTGCTAGGGCTAGTAATATCCGCTAACTAGGGGAATGCTAGTTATAGCATAGGTTTTAATGTAATCTTGACCTTCTATCTGCATAAAGCCTTTAGCAACGAGTTAGGCCTTGTGTTTTAAAGGATTATTTTCTTTATCCTTTTTAAGCTTATAAACAAGCCTATTCTTTAGAACCCTCCGGCCCTTAGGAATTTAGTCTATCCCTATAAATTTGAAGGTTCCAGCAGCTAGAAGCTGCTTAAATTCGTTAAAGGTTGCATTTATCCATTTCTAACTATCCTTACTATTCAAAGCTTGTTTCCATGTCTTAGGGGTGTCGGAATTGTTATTAGTAGACAACGATTTAGCCTTTTCTTATGCCTTAAAGCAGCAAGAGCTTTGCGAATCTTTCCGCACCGCCCTACAGGTCCGGAATCGCCTCTAAAATACAAACTAATAAGATAATCGAAATCCTCACCCTATTTTACCCCTTCCTATAATATTATATTGCAATAGAGCTAGAGGTAGGTGGGAGGAGGAGACACTAATAGTAATTAACAAAGGAGAAAGGGGCTAGTATAGAGCTACTACCACCTAAATATAAGTAAAGGATAGTTTAACGTCCAGAGATATAATAATGACCTAAAGGTAAATTAGATTTAATTTAAATACCTAGAAGAATAAAAATACTATAAAAAGATTACTAGCCTTATCCCTAGTAATAAACTATCTAAGGTATAAAACGCTACCTAGGCTATTATAGACCTAAAGGTAAGCTATGCCTAAGCTAAGAAAGCAAAGATAAATAATAACAGTAATATTTATACTATAAAGAAAGCCCTTAAAGAAGTTATTAAAGAAGCTATTAAAGAGGTAGATAAAAACACCGCTCCCTTACCTAGTGTTATGGACTGGCCCTAAGGCAACTGCTGTTAGGCGTCAATATAATATTAAGAAACTTAAGGAGGGAAGAAAGGAAGGTAGGAAACCTATCCCTTCCTATGCCCCTTATACTCCTTAACTATCCTAAGCTATCCTATCTATCCTCTTCCTATCCCCTTATTATCTTCACACCGCTTCTTCCTATCCCCTTATTATCTTATCTCCGTCTCTTCTAATCCCCTTATCATTCCCTGCTATCTTATATTCAGCCTTATCTTCATCCCCTACTATCCTACATTCAGCCTCAATCCCCACCCTTGCTATCTTAGCTTAGGCCCCTACTCATCTCTGTGTTATCCGCTATTAGCCCTCTTGTTATATATGCTATAACTAATGCTTAGGCAAAGCCTAAGCCCTTATATATATCCCTACTTACCTATTACAAACCCGTATAGTAGAAATAAACCCCGCGTCTATACCTACTAACTTTAACTATTTATTCCCTATCCCATTACGCCCTTTTTGTGGTTAGTGTCTTTGTCGTTTATTATTATTATTAGGTGGCGTGTGACGTATACCCCTCCCCACTAAGTTGTGGAGACTGTCTTCACCTATTATGTTTGCTTTTTGTTATTAGGCTAAGTATGTGATATATGTTCCCAGCCCCTCCTTTATTATTATAGTAACCTTAACCCCTCCCCTACCTATCTATAACCCCTCTAATATAGTTACGCTTCCTATATAAATATCCCACTTTCTTACCCCTTTTATAACCCCTCCTTCCTATATACCACTATTATCCCTTAATCCTTATAATCCTTTTACATATTCTTATTTATAACTCTAAGCTTATATCCTTCTACGCTTATTTATCCTTTCCTTAAGATATCTTATTCCTATCTCCCCCTATTATCCCCTCTACGCCTCTAGCCTATGCTATTAGTAAATACCTTATAGAAGGAGATTCTAATAATAATAACTATACTACACCCGCGTTAGTTTTCTATCCTTATAGTCCCTATATTAAGCGCTCTCTAACCATAGGCGTCCTAGCTTATTATCCTCCTAAGTCTAGAGGCTTATGCCCTCCTTATTAGCATAACCACATTACCTATGTCTAGTTAACATAGTTCTTGTCCGCTAACCTAAGACTCTATCACGCCCTTAAAGATCTAGAGGCTGCTATTACTATAGGTAATTATATTGTAATAGTAAGCGTTACAAAGACTGCGTTAACTAAGCAAAAGATACCTATCCTATCCTAGGATTTCCATGCCCTTATAGCCTATTAGAACGCGCTCCTGCACTAGGCGCAGTTCAACCCAGCCCTAGTGCGCTCTGCCCTTAGGCCCTCCCCTCCTCTAATGCTCCTACCACAAATCCACTAGGCTTTAATATTATGCCCTTTATAGGCAGCAGCCCCTTAGCTAGCCGCTAAATAAGGAGCGCTCTCTAATAGGTCACTAGAAACCTATTCTAATAGAACTAGTAGCTTATAAGTGGTCTCTCCGCTATATAAGAGGAGTTCCGCAGCTATTCAGCTATAATAATTAAAGCGCTATCCCTTATTGTCGTGAAGCTACCTGTAGTTATTCTTAGCTTGTTAGGGTTAGTAATAAGTCTCCTTCTCGCTACTATTAGTAACTATCCTGTCCTGTCCCCGCTACTAGCCCTGTTAATTAGTATTACTCCTATGTTACAGGAGTTGCTCGTACTCCTACTATAACTAGTGGCCGCTATAAAGGCGGCTTTTCCCCCTATTAGTCGCTTCCTATCTCCTAACTATTAATTTACTTATACTCCTAAAGTCTAAGTGCTAGCAGAGGCTAATAATATTGCCTCCTACTAGGAATATCCCGCGTCCCCCTAGACATTAGTTAGAGGCGTCTAACCCTAGTCTATACTAGGGGTATAATAATATAAAACCTTATAATAAAATAGGTGTGGGTAAGGAGGTTAAAGAGAATATCCCTAATGAGTTTGCTAAGGATTTTTAAATGTTTATAGGGGGCGCTACAAATGCACCCTAGGTCCGATTCGTAGTCTTAATAGGTAGACAGGTTTGTTGTAATTGATTTAGTCTATTATTATAACGTGCATCTCCCTATTCCTTTTAAACTCATTAAGTGCCTATGTTTTTACTATATTCTCTAGCGGTTCCTATATTAGCTATAAGTACCCCGCCTATTTAACTAGGACATTACGTCTATTGCCTCTGCCTAGTGTATTTTAAGCCGCTAGGATCTGTTCTACGCAATACTCCTTAACAAGCTTGTTATTATCCTCTAACAGTACCTATTCTAAAGCTAGTTAGGAGTCCTATAGTTTCTAACTTAGGAGAGGGTCCGTTACTACTTATTTAATAAGGTTTACGTAGAATACTAGATAGATGCCCCTTAGTACGTCTAGTCAGACTATTAGTGGTATAGGTACCTCCACTACTATGTACTTTACTAAAACCTAGTTAAGTTTCCTTAAGGGGCGGTTTATCTTAATATTCTTAAGAGAAAGCCACACTTTATCGCCTACTTAAAAGCGTTCTACTAGGCGTTATAAAGCTACTATTATGTCCTGTTGTCATTGCTGTACGTAGGCTATTGCGGCCTAGGCTAGAAGAGTCCCCTCCTGTAAGTGTTCTAGAAACCGAACAGCCCTTCCCTTAGGTATTATAGTAGATGCTAAAAGGTCTAGCTAGGATTAAATAGGTTCCAGGTCATATCTATATAATAACTTATTTAGGCTTACCCCTGTGACAGAAGAGGTCCTATTATTTATTATAAGCTAGCAAGCAGCTAAGTGTTTAGGCTAGTCAAATTAAGAGAAGGAGATTGCCACCTATAGTATCGCTTATACCTCCTGGTTTGCTTGTTCCGTGCCGCTATTGGTTTATAGGTGATGTGACGTGGAGAGTAATTAATCTATTCTAACTAGCAAGCATAGCGTTATCTAAAACTTCCCTAACTAGTCTAAGCCGCGGTCTATAATAATAGACTAGGGAACCCTCTAAACCTCCACTAAACCATCTTAAATCGTTCTGCACATTCCTTAGCACTAATAGAAGTTATTGCCTCTAGCTAGACGAATTTTAAAAGCCTGTCTATGATAACCATTAGGTAACGAGGTCTCTCTAAGGATAATGCTAGTAATTCTGTCATAAAATCCATTAAGATCTATAACCAGAACCTGTTAGGGATTAGTAGTGGTTTTAGCAAGCCTTAATATTATTAATAACTCTTATAACCTCTAAAACAATGGCAATTCTAAACGAATCTAGTAACATCCTATAACATCCTATTCTAGTGAAACTATTACTATAAAATCTAAAACGTAGTGTTCTAGCCAGGGTGTCCTATAACTGGCGAATCGTGACATTGCTAAATAAGAGTTATTATAAGAGATTCCCATGCTAGTACCTAGGTATAACCCCTAAATTAAAGCGCCCTATAGGCACTAAGTGAGCAATCCGCTACCTATTCTCTTATTATTACTTCTAGGGAAATTTTTATGCCCCTTTCTAAATAGCTTTTAGTTAAATACAGTACATAGGGTCTGCTATAATAGCTTAGTCCTATAACAACTAAAGGTGTTCCGTGGCAAAGAGAACCTCTCTAACTAGTAGCAGAGTTACGTTTAAGATAAGAGAATCCTAATTAGGGTCCTCCTATAAGTCTATAGGTAATTAAGAGAGTTATATAATAGTGACCAGTCATAGTATCTGTCCTATCCTTACCCCTACACCCTTCTTATCCTACTCCCTTTATAAAAGTGCGTCTAGTTATTAAGCCTACATGCTAGATCTATAATATAAGTAAAAATTAAACAGGGCAAGCGTATCTACCCACTAAGCCTACTATTCCGTCATTAGGCAAGGAGTAGTGAAGTATTCCAGGTTCTTATAATCCGTGTAAATCATGAACAGTCGTGAAACGCCTCATAGCTCTGCTAACCACGCCTTAAGGCAAGAGATAATAGCTAGGAGCTCCTTATTATAAATAGTGTAGTTCCTTTATAAGGCTAATAAGCTCGCGGAGTAATACGTAACTAGGTACATAACGTGGTTAGGTCCTTCCTGTAACATATAACCTCTAAGGGCTAGGCCTAAACAATCTGCCTTAACTACTATAAGTTAATCTAGGTCCTATTATACTAGAACTAGGTACTTAATAAAAGCCCCTTTTAATTTCTTAAAGGCCTCATTCTCTTCAGGCCCCTATTAGAAAGGGACATTTCTCTTCGTAAGTCATATAAGCGGTGCTGCTATCTTAGAGAAGTCCTTAATAAAGTCTTAGTAAAAATTCGCAAACCCTAGGAAGCTTCAGACCCTACGTAGCTTCGTAGGCGCTAGCTATTTCCTAATTACTATAACCTTTGCTAGGTTAGGACAGACTAAATGTCCTGCTATAATAATATAGCCTAAGTACTAGACTTCTTTCACAGCAAACATAGACTTACTAAGGTCTAGGTACAATCCTGCCACCCTTAAGTGGCTAAGTATTAGTCAGACCTTAGCCATGTGGTCCTTCCTTAACCCCCTAAATAGACTAAGATATCGTCCAAATATGCTGTAATAAAATCCCCTAACGCGTCCCCTAAGGATTTGTTAATATAGCGTTAAAAGGTTACTAGTGCGCCTACTAGTCTAAATAGGCAGACTAACCATTTAAATAGTCCAAATCTAGTCCGGAATGCTATTAAGTGCTCCTCGCCCTCTACTATTTGCAGTTTATAGAACACTACGCGGACATCTACCTTTATAAACCATTACGCCCTAGAGAGGGATTATAGGGTTTCCTTAATTAGAGGGAGGGGGTATTAGTCTTATGCCATTATCTTGTTAAGCGCGCAGTAATCCACATAAAAACGCTAACCGCTGTTTAACTTCTTAACGAGGAGAACTAGGGCCGCGGCTAATAAGGAGCTAGTATAAATCCATCCTTTATCTATAAAGTCTGTAATTTGACGTCTAATCTCCAGAAGCTAGTCCCTTAGCATATTATATAATAGTCCCTATAGCAGTGCGGGTTTAGAACTGTCTAGGTTCTTGCGTAGCTAGATGTGGTAGTTAAGGGATCCCCTATAAGGGGTAACCTATTCACTTTAGTTTTGTTAAAAGGTCCGCGAAGTCCACTAACTCCTCTAGTAGTATTAATGTATTAGGTTTATTTAGTTATTATTTTAGTGCTATAAGCTATAGCACTATTATTATCTCCCTTAAACTTATAGTAATAAAGCAAGTTATAGTGTCTTTCCATTATTAGGCTCTGCGTGCTTCTGTAGCATATAAGGCTCTAATAATTCCTCAAATAGGCTCGTCTATACCACGCTCTAAGGCTTCTAATACATAAAGACCCTCTATAGCCCCTATCACTAGTTATTGTTTTACCGCGTAAATCACTATATCTCGTTATTCTAACCATGGCATCCTAAAGATCACGTCCTAGGTAAGGCCTAGAATAATATATAGGTATACTAATAACTCCTACCCATTAATATTAATCCTAGTATACACTATATAGGTGATCAAGGAGGTCTCCTCCTTTATACATTTCCCTCACTTTTCCGTTTTTACTGTAATATAGACTTATCTCTGTGTTAGTAGTTATATAAGCTTAAGGCCTAACTATCTCGCTGCTAGTTCACTAATAGCACTATAGTAATTATATCTATAGTTAATCTAAATATTAAGGTAAGAGTATGTATTAAAGAGTATAGGAACTAGGAATAGTGGTTAATCTATATAACGTTCTATGTCCTCCTCTATACTTATACACTAATTATACTTATCCGTAACTATAGGCGCTAGCTAGCCCTCCCACCCCTATGCAAGACTTTGCTTAGGGGCTACTCGTTTTCTATGTTATTAGGGATAATTTCCTTATCTACGCTTTCCTTGTCCGCCCTATGTGTGTTAATGTTAACCTATAGTTACTAAGGCAGGAGAAGGGGGCATCCTAGAATATAATAGCCCTTAATGCTATAACGTAGGCAGCACCCTCTTAGCAGCGTTTAGTCATTTCCGCTCCTAACACCTATTTAGCCCTCTATAGTTTAATATCCTTCTAGGCTTTTTCCTTTTATCTAATTTCTTTTATTTCCCCGCCTATATTATTACAGCCTGTACCCCTATCATTAGCGTGTTACCGTTGTGGTTGATTTATTAAGGTGCGTGTTAGACCGGCTACAGTCCGCGTTAGTTCTAATACTTATCCTCCGCGGCAAGAGACTTAATATTAACTATAATGCTGTGGTAGACAGCAACTACTAGGTAGTAGTCTGTCTTGCTAACTCCTTTACTAACCGTAATCTCTCTTATGCGCTTATTAAGTGCGCGTTGTAGTTTAGCTAACTTAACTTTACTTGCCTATTAGGCCCCTCTTACTAGGGAGAGCTTCTATTTAAAGCAAACAAAGAACGTAGCAAATAATTCTCCTAATCCTTGCTCTATCTAGTTAAGTTCTATTAGGGCTATTTCCTACCTATATAGGTCTATATATAAGGTCTCTAAGTAGTTAAGAAAGGCTTTTAGCCTATAAGCGTTTAGCTTACCTGCCTTAAAGTATATTATAATGCAGGCCTAAACCTTAGGTAAAAGTTATTAGTAAATAAACACCTATTAGTCCTTATTGTCTCCAATAAAGTCCACGTCTACCTTAAGTTTATGTTCTATAAGGAACTTCTAGGCAGTGAATGTGATTTTGTTGCTATTATATAGGTTGCCCATCTAGATCGGTTTTCGTTAAACCTGCGGTGCTATTAGCGTTGGTTTAGGAGCTGTAAGTTACACAGGAGGGTCTGTATTAGGAGCTGTTAGTTATATAGCCATATCTAATAAAATAGTAACTTGCGGTGTAAGCATTGGATTTGCTTGCACGTTTTGTTATAAGGACTCAATTGCCCTAGCCTGCTGTTCTAGCATTAGCTAAAGTATTTTAAATTAGGTATTATAAGCCCCCAGTGGTAAAGTGGCATCTAATAGGGGAGTTATAGTCCCCTAGCTAGTTCGTTCGTCTAGTTAAAGGTTATCTCCTAGGTCTATTGCGTAATCTATTGTCGTTTATTTTGGTAGTCTTTATAGACTAAAGGAAGTTTCTTAAATGTTATAGACTAGCCCTAAGGCAACTGCTATTAGGCGTTAATATAATATTAAGAAACTTAAGGAGGGAAGAAAGGAAGGTAGGAAACCTATCCCTTCCTATGCCCCTTATACTCCTTAACTATCCTAAGCTATCCTATCTATCCTCTTCCTATCCCCTTATTATCTTCACACCACTTCTTCCTATCCCCTTATTATCTTGTCTCTGTCTCTTCTAATCCCCTTGTCATTCCCTGCTATCTTATATTCAGCCTTATCTTCATCCCTTGCTATCCTATATTTAGCCTTAATCCCCACCCTTGCTGTCTTAGCTCAGGCCCCTACTCATCTCCGTGTCATCCGCCATCAGCCCTCTTGTTATGCATGCTACAACTAATGCTTAGGCAAAGCCTAAGCCCTTACACCTAGGCAAGTATTACTATAAGGCTAATATAGAGATAATTAAACCTAAACCCCCTTTAAATACTAGGCTACTAGGATAGAGAGGTCCTTATTAAGGGTAACTCTATTTAGGAACCACTTTAGACTAGAAGCGTAAAAGACATAGTTATAGTAGTAAATAAAGCTACTAGCTAGACTATAGTAGTTATAGCTAGAAGACTCCTTAGTAAAGACATAATTATTATATTTAAAGGAAATACCTCCTAGTATAAGACTAACTAAAAATAGATTACTACTGCCTTTAGACTAGATATAACCCTTTACTACTAAATCCTAAGTATTATAGTTAAAGGCTTCCTTATAAAATATACCTTAGTAAAAACCTTATAGTGAATATAGGAAAAGTAAATAAGATAAATATAATTAAGGTAACGGTAAGATAACCTAGAGGCAAAAACGCACTAAAAACCACCCTTATTCTTAGCCTAGCTAAGGTAAATAACGCTAATAAGATATATAAAGATAGGATAGTATATAAAGCAAAGCTATTCTAGACTAAACCCTATAATAAATTACTATAGCTAAGGCAGTGCTATAACTACTTCTAGATAAGTTATATAGCGAAATTCCATAAAGTAGCCCTAAGGTGTAGTAGGTGTAAAGCTAGCTATTATAAAAAGAGTAAGAAATCTTGCCTTATATTTATAGGATAACTATAAGAGAAGTGTATACTTTACTCTAGGGTATACCTAGTGTAGTCTAGGACTTACCTAACCCTTAAGGAAAAATAAAATATAGTAAAAGTAAGATACTAGGAGCGCCCTTCCTATTTCACTACCTAATTACTAGCTAGTAGCCTAGCCCTGCCCTAGGAGAGACTAGAACTAGTTAGCCTTACTAGGAAGAAAAGAGGCTGCCTAATACTTATAGAATAGAATGCTAAATAGCCTAGAGCAAGTAGTATTAGAAAATACGCGGAGCTAATTAAAGCTAGAATAAAGCTAGTATAAGATAGTAGCAAACCCTCCCTCCTAGACTTATATAATAATAATATGTATTCTCTTTTAGAATATAAATAAGAAGAATAACCTTATATATATCACGCTCTATTACTAGACTAATATAGATATAATAGTAATCTAAGAATAGGAACATATAAGATAAGTATAGCCCCTAGCTCTAGGCCTTACTAGATTTTAACTCGCATATTATAAGGGGTAAAATATAGTATATATAAATAAGAAATATAGAGTAGGCTTATAGTTAGCTTATAGAGGCACTAACTAGTTACTTATAGAAATCTAAGGAATAAATATTTACTCCCTTTACTTAGAAAAACATAGTAATAAATAAAATACCCTTATTTATATAATTAATAAGGAAGAGCCCTAAGGAAGAAGTGTCTTTATAGGTAATTTTAACTAAAAATACTTACTATAGGACAAATATAATAGGACTAGTAATAGAGTGGAAGAGCTACTAGAGTTTACTAGCTAGTAGTAACTTAGATTAGTAATGCCTTAAGGGAACCTACTGGATAGTATAATAAAGATAGAGATAGCATAATTAATCTAGCCTAGGCTTTGTATAATATATAAGTTTACTATAATAGTGTGGTAGATATATTAGGCTTTAACTATATTCTATAGCTAATTAGTATTAACTCTAGTAGTTAGGACTATACCTTACTAATAATAAGACATGACTAGTAAGCAATAAATAGACTATTTGTAAAAGTAAAAGTATTAGTATAACTCTAACCTAAACTTACTCTAAACCCCTATAACTAAGAAGGGATAGACTAATATATAGAATAGCTTATTATAAACCTCTAATAAATAGTAAAGAGAGTGGCACTAAGGAGGCCTTAAGGCCTCCCTAGGCTAGAGGTATAGTAGTCTAGAAGAGTAAAGGAAGCAGTAGCTAAAGCTAGGTAAGTAAAGAGGGTATAGAGATAACGCAAGACTAATATAAATTAGAACACGTATAAAAAGGCAGAGATAAACTAAGAATACACTATTAGAGAGAAAAGAGAAATGTATAGAGAGAAGCCCTTAAAAATACTAATATATAGGAAAAGGACAGAGGTATTTAAAGACTAGAGAGATAGGCTAGACTTAGGAGCTAGGCCCCCTAAGCTCTTAAGAATACTAGACCTAGAGAGAACTAAAAATAACCCTAACCTAGCTATAGCGTATACTAATAAAGCTAAAGTCCTTATATAAAGATTTTTCCCTAAAGTAATAGTAAACCTCTCCTATATCCCTAACCTTTCCTTCTCTAAACTTAAAAACGCCCTTTTTCTAGTCTAAGAGTAATTTATAAGAGTTAAAATTATAGACATTCTCTTAGGCATAGCTAGCTAGAAGGCCTTAGGAGATAATAAACTCCTAGCAGGTGTTATGAACTGGCCTTGGGGCAGCTGCAAACAAGCGTTCAAAGTGCGATTGTTATTCTTAGAGAGAAAGG
Source organism: Epichloe glyceriae (assembly GCA_023658535.1). NCBI lineage: Eukaryota > Fungi > Ascomycota > Sordariomycetes > Hypocreales > Clavicipitaceae > Epichloe > Epichloe glyceriae. The sequence continues at coordinate 5,432,442 of CP098294.1, read as the reverse complement.
AAAGAACTAGACAAGAGATCGCACAGCGCCTAGCTATATACCCCTCTGTGCGTGGTCTGTGCGCATAGCGCGTGTAGCAGCCCTAAGTCCTAAGCATATCCGCACATAATATGTGTCCTTCCCGCACACTCTTTACACCCTTCCCGCGCACCCTCTATATCCCTTCTGTACCTAAGAAGGACCTAAGCCTTAAGCTTAAGTCTATAATATACCCCCTTCTTACCCCCTCTCCTTACTCCTTAGGAGAAAAAATTTTTATACCCCCCCACTTCTTATCCTCCTCTCCGCTTTCCCGCGTGTATTCTAGCTATCTTACTCCTCTAAGTATAAATCAAACCGCACCTGTTTCCGCACCCGTTTTAGACTATTACTTATCTGTATATCCCCTATTTTGCCTCAAATCTATCTAGTGCCTTAGTGTTCTATATATTTTCTAGGGATTCTTACGTTAGCTATATATAACCTTTCTATTTAACTAGAACGTTGTAATTTAATCCCTAGCCTAGCGTATTCTTAGCTACAAGAATCTCCTTTACCTAGTATTCCATAAGATTATTATTTGTATTTATTATTATTAGCTCTAGTAGCGGTCTTTTATTAGCTAGCTTTTAACTTAGTAATAGGTCCTCTACTGCCCTCTAGACTAAATTCACATAAAAGACTAGGTATAGCCCTCTAGGAATATTTAGCTTTATAGTTAATAGTGTTAGTACCTCTAGTACCTTATACTTAGCTATAACCTAGTCTAGCTTCTTATATAGGTATATATATATATTGATTACGCTAGATAGCAATTTATGCTATTTACTAGTACTCCTGCGGTGATATATGCTTTGTAATAGGAAAACTGTACTAGGTTACTAATTATCCAATTAATAATTAGATAATTAGTTAGTTGCCTAGTTGGGTGAAAAACCTATTACGATTTGTTATGCAATATGTGTTTATCCTGTACGTACAAAGTTGGATACCTAAGCTACTGTTTACAATGATTTTTCCCCTATAATTATCCCCCGTTTTCTACAATCTAGTTCCTAATTTCTAACTAAATATGCAATATAGTTGCAAACCCTAGCTCAAATTATAACCCTAGAGCTCTGGGTATCCTAGCTAATTTATATAGCGAGATAGCTTGTTTAATTCGCTTGCAAAGTAAGGAAAAGTGGGGCACACTTCCACTTTTCCTTGCAATGCGATTGGTTCAATTCTAAAGGTGTGACCAAGACCTCTAGAATTGTGCCCCGTGTGGGATTCGAACCCACGACCTGCGACCCAGAACAGGTCTCCACAGCGTGTAACCACCACGCCACGGGGAATTACTAATAATAGGATAGTAAAGATAATCTAAACCGCCTTATAGTTAGTTAAGACTATACTACGCTATAGAAGGGTTAGACATACCTAACTAAGGGAAGAAAAGCTAGATATAAACTTATATAATAAGTAAAATAAGAGATAGGAATTATAGTATAATAGAGAACGCCTAGGCTACTGCTAGTACGCTAGAGAACTTACTAAGGACTGCCCACTATACCCTAACCTAAAAGAGATCTAAAAGTTTTATATAAACCTAGATAAATATATCTCTTTAATAATAGTATAACTATGTATAGGGAAGATAAGGCTAAATAAATTCCTCTTTAATAGAGGCGTGCCTAGGGTGATATTGCTAATATGTAGCTGCGGCTATAGAGAGGAAGATTAGTATTACGTTATTACAAGCTGTAGTAACTATAACTATATAAGACCTTAAAGGTAGCCTGGAGATAAATGGGAGGCGAGGCTAGCCCTAGATAATCCTATGCGAGCGAGAACTATTACTAGATAGGTTATATAAACTAGGAGACTTAACTACTATAGGCTAGCGTAGGACCTGGCATTTGCCTTAAGCGGAATAGGACTAAGACTAACCCGCCCCTAGAGAATATATAATAATATGCAAACGCCTAGATTAAATGCTAAAGAAAGAGAACTCTAGGAAATAGGCGGCTTAGAGGTATAAGAGGGTTAGGGCTAATATTATAATAAGATAAAAACAAGACTACTAGGAAAAGAAATAAACTCTTAATTAAAACTACTAACGCTAGGTATTATTAGCCCCCTACGCCCTAACACCGCTTATAGACTAGCTCTAGCCTATTATATTACTCCTCCTCTAAAATAAGGATAGTATTCTCTATTACCTTAGCACGCCCCTTTGCTAGAAGGGAGGCTGTAAGGATAGGGGATAGCCAGGCAAGAACGTATAGGGGCACTTGGTATATTGACTGAAGCTTGCTAGGTCTAAGTGTGTTATAGGTGCGAGTCACTGCTTTATAGCTAGTGACTTACTAGTGTCACGTGAACCTAGCCCTGTGGCATAGTGTGCCTATAGGGTGCGCCTATGTGTTATAGGCAGGCCTTATAATTGCCCCCTTTCTAGCTAGGCTCCTAAATAGCTTAAGTATCACTAGCTAATACGCAGCTGTTCGCTAGGTGCTCGCAACCACATCGCTAAATGCAAGCATTATAATAAAATAACAATCCATTCCCTAGTAATAGTAGCGCTTATATATAAATTTGCCTACGCTTTACTATCTTATTATAAGCTTTTCTCTTTTACATTACTAGTCTAATTCCTTATCTCTAGCTTAACTTTAAATATATTATTACTTTATTGCTATTTCGTAACCTTTTTGCTATCCTAATAGAGGTTATTTGCTTTTACCTATACTTATATATACACTATCTCTAGACTAAGTACGCTAACTTTATAAAGCATCCGCTAATTAAAATTGTTTTACCTGTAATTATATGTAGTTTCCCTAAGCTTTATTTACTGTAAGTATTAAAGGGAAACAGTCTAAGTATTATATTTAATGTAATAAACGTGGTAATACGTGTAAGACAGTGAGTCTCCTATTATTCTCCTATTTCGCGGTCCCTAATCACTGACTTTTACATACTAGGCTATGCTAACCATAGCTAGTGACTTTCTTAACCTTATAACTATTTATAAATAGGTCTAGTCCCTTATAGACGCCACCCTCTCTAAGAAGGATAAGGATAATGTCACCGTGTTTTCTATAGTAACGCGCTGTCGCTTTGCTACATATGTGGTTAATTTAATTAATAGGTTTAATTATACTAATATAGCGCACTGTGTTACCTTTAGGCTAACTAGTGCTGTAAAGGCGTGATAGGTTTATTAATTTTAGCTCTCTTTACTTATTCTTCGCTTACCTTTCTATATAAGCCGCCTCTATTTCTTACTAGAACTATCTAGTATCTTAGCAGTAGTTACAAGTTTCTATAGTAGCTACTACCCCGCTTTTCCTTCTCTAGTATATATATAGCTTTTAATCGCGTTTTTATTAGGTTTTCGCTAACTCTTTTATAGGTAAATCCTAAGGAAGCTATAGCTACCTAGGAGGTAAAGATAGTTCTTTAGCTTTGCCTATCAGACCTAGGCTATGTAGCCTAGGCTATAGCGTTACATTGTTTTTACCATGCTATAGACAAGGTCGTCTAGGTAGACAAGAACAATACTAAGTTTAGCTATAATAGGGATGCGTTATTAACCTATTCTAGTATTACTATAGAGAATTTTCCTATCTTTTTACCTACGCTATAGGCGTGTTTTCCTTTATTTTTAGTAGAGTAACCTAGACTTTAGGTTAAGTTCTTTAATAGTAGCTAACAAAGCTAGGCCTTTTCTACAGTAATTTCATGTCTCTTCGCTTATAACTCGCTTATATCTTACCACCTTTCTTACCTGCCTTACTTTAGTAAAATACTTAAATAGTGCATTAGGTGCCCTCTATGTCCTTAGCGGGGATTTATTAGTTATATTTACTAGGCTAACCCTTCTATTTTACTAGGTACTTATTACCTTTATAGGTCTTTCTATAAGCTTTTACTTCTTTAACTTTATACTTATTCTCTTTATCTTTAAGGTCTAGCATTAGCATTTCCTTATCTTTAGCGTTTTATTAGCGGTTCTATAGCTCTAATAGGCTAATATAGAATATATTATATAGTTAGCTATACTTATTAGGTAGCGCTAGTTAGTACGCTTATTTTCCTATAATATTAAGCACCTAAAATAGTCTAATAAATCTAGGGGTTAGCTTCTATTTTGTATCTTTAAGCCTAATGTTCTTTGCTAATAATAGCACTAAGTCTCCCCTTTTAGGGTTAGAGGTTAGTGGTGTTAATTATAGTACTTTGCCTAGGCTTTAGTGGCTTTTGCCTAGTTTTACTTTAACTATTCTCTAACTTTATATAACTTTATAATACGCGCGTAGGCTTTAGGCACCTCTCCCTCTGTAGTCTTGCCCCTAAGAGCTAGGCAAAACTCTAGTAAGTAACCTATAAGTATATAGTTTAAGGAGTAACCTATAGTCCTATTTACTGCATTATTATAGGTAAATTAAGCTATAGGCAGTAGCTTTGCCTATATCTATTAGTTCTCCTTAATAAAGTATTAGAGATAGTATTTAAGGACCTGGTTTATTTGCTCTATTTGCCTATTAGTTTAGGGGTAAAATACTATTAAAAGCCTACGTTTTACACACACTAGGTAGCATAGCTCTAACTAGAATTAACTTATAAAGACTAGGCCTCTATTAGAAATAATGCCCTCTAGTGCTCTAAATTATAGCTTAATTTCCTTATAAAATAGTTCTGCTAATTTAGCTACATTAATAGTGGTTAATACTAGGAGGAAAATAAAGTACTTAGTGAATTAGTTTATAATCACTAGGATTGCGTTTGTTTCTTGCTTATTAACCTGTGTTATAGGCAGTCCTATAATAAAATCTATAGAGATTTCTACCTAGGGTTGCCTTAGTATTAGTAGCAATTTAAGTGTTCTATATAGGCAATGCCTTCTAGCTACCACCTACTAGCATATACTATAGCTTGTAACGTAGTTAGATACTATAACTCCTATTTATAGCCACTAAAAATAACACTTTAATAGGTTAAGCATGTGTTTAACACTAAAGTAACCCACTAGTGAATTATTATAGTATAGCTACAGAAGCTCTTATTATAAGATAGGCTCTTAAGGAACAACTACTTAGTCTTAGTATATTAGGAGACCCCTTACGCTACGCAACTATAGGCTAGCTTTTCCCTTGCTTCTTGCTAAGGAATTTACCTCACCGTTTTACCTCTGCAAATCTAGGTCTTAGTCCTATGCCTTTTGTAGTAATTAAGCTAGTGGCTTATTTAATTTAGTTAGATACGGATTTGGTAACGCTGTGGCCGCCTAAATCTCTAGTGTGCTAATGCCTTATACACACGCTATTGCCTCTTTAAAATCGCCCTTATCTAGCTAATCTTTTACTAGTTCTTTAGCAGCTATAACACCTTTAGCTAGGTATTTTCCTCCCTTAAAGGCATCTTGCCACGCTAGTCTCTCTCTTTAGCTAGGGCATTTTCCTCCCTTAAAGGCGTCTTGCCAAGCTAGTCTCTTTTAACTAGGATATTTTCCTTCCCTAAAGGTATCTCACCACATTAATCTCTTTTAGCTAGGCATTTTCCTCCCTTAAAGGCGTCTCGCTAAGCTAATCTCTAATAACTAGGACATTTTCCTTCCCTAAAGGCATCTTACCACATTATTCTTTTAAGATAAGGACATTTTCCTTCCCTAAAGGTATCTTACTATATCTTCCTTAATATATTAGTATCTCTTTCACTACTCTTTTCTTAGTAAGTACTAGCTTTCTCTAAAGTTCTAGTAATAGCGCCTAATTTATCACAGGTTCACCCTTATAATTAGACCTTCTTAACAGTGCATCCGCGAGGTTACTCTTCCTTACTCTATGTCTTATTATAAAGTAAAACAGGCATAAGAATATACACTATCTAGCTTACCTTCCGTTAAGCTTTAGTTAGTTTATAAAGGTCTATAGGTTATAATAATCTAATAGGACCTCCACTAGGGTTATCACCCCTTTAACATAGTGTTACTAGTGTTTAAATAACTTCACAATAGCGAATAGCTCTTAGTTAGCTATACTATAATTTCGCTCTATATTTATAAACTTCCTTAACCAAAAGGCTACTAGGTGCTAACAACCCTTGTTATTATACTAGGATAAGATTCCTGCTATCACAAAGACTAAGGCATCTATCTTAATGCGCACTAGTTAACTCAGGTTATAATAATAGAGTAAAGGGGCTTATTAAAGGCGTCTTTTAGCTAGTTAAATACTACCCTTTCCTTTACTCTAAATATAAACTTCCTAGTCTAGATACTATTTTAACTACCCTTTATTCGCGCGTGTAGCAGTGCTATAATCCTAGAGTATTTGTAAATAAAACATTAGTAGAAGTTATAGAATTTAAGGAAGGATTAAATATCCTTAAAGCTTATTAGTTCTTTTTAATCTTAAATAGTTTGTACTTAGCTTATATCTATTAAGATTCCATTAACTAAGAGAATAAATCCTAGGAATTTAACTAAGTCCTAGTAAAATAAGCATTTTAAGGGTTTTGCGTATAGTTCTGCGGTTCTTATACGCTCTAATACCTCCTTAATATATGTAGTATGCTCTTCTTATATCTTAGAGAAGATAAGGATATTATCTAGATACACTACACAAATAGTATCTATTAGCCTATAAAGCGCCTTATAAATATAACTTTAGAAGGTAGTAAGCGCGTTAGTTAATCTAAAAGGCATAATAAGGTATTTATAATAGCTATAATATATACAAAAGGCAGTCTTTCACTTATCGCCCCCTTTAATATAAATTTAATAGTATATGTCCTTAATATTAATCTTTAAGAAGTATTTAGCCCCTTAGTATTAGTCTAGGATCTCTAAAATTAGGGAAGAGCGTAGCAATTCTTCTATATCACTTTATTAAGTCCCTAATAGTCTACACATAGTTAGAGCGTTCTATCCTTCTTTAGTGTTGGAATCGCTGCGAATTCGTTGCGGACGAATTCGTCACCACTTTGCATCGAATTGCGATTAGATGCACAGGGGTCTCATCGCCCCACTGTGCACTGAATTGCGATTGGATGCACGGGGTCTTATCGCCCCACTGTGCACTGGAACGCAACTGGCACACGGGGTCTTATTGCCCTACCTAGACTAACAACGCGATTAGTCACATAGGACTATTACCCCACTTCGCCCTAGACAGCGTGTTTAACCTATAATACCACGTATACGGAGGCATCCCTAGGATTAAGGTATATCTATAGCCTTAATCCCCTATAGCTAGATCTAGAAGACAAGTAGAATTAAACCTTTTACATTGAGTAACTAGTGCACTAGTGACCTGTGGTTATAGGACCCGAATCCCCTTGGTTAACTTAACACTAATTAGTGGTTACTTAACTAAGAAGGATTTAGCATAACTAACTATAGAGTAGTAAGAGAATACTAAGAAGAGACGTACGATTGCCTCTGTAAGAAGACGTGCTATAGGGAGAAGATAACGCCTCTGTAGTATTAGGCTTCTAAAGGATTAAATTACTAGCCTTTGTCTGATTAGGGGCTAGCGCTATAAGGATTTAACCCTACTAACTATCTTAGAATCTTAGCTAATAAGCTAGCTAAATCCTCTCCTCCTCCTCTCTTTTATTATAACTTCTTAGATAGAAGACCCTTAAAACCCTTAATCTTATCTAATAAGAGAAGAGCTTCTAGAGCGAATATAATAATACTAGAAGAACCTATTAACAGACTAGGACTTAATAAGCAATAATATTAACCTAGAGACTATAACTACTACTAATCTTAATAATAAGATTGCTTATATAATCCTTTACTACAAAGAGCAAGTATATAAAGATTAGGAATAATAGGAGAATTACTGATTTGACTTTAGTAATTAGAATAAAGACCTCTTTAATAGAGCCTATAAAGGCCTAACTAAAGCGCTATAAGACCTCCTCCGCGAACACGGTATATACGTAAGGAGATCTAGCGGAAGGATTACTAAAGCACTTAAAAGAGTACTCTAAGAAGAAGTATAATCCAAATAGCCTCTAGAAGAGATTAACAAGTAAATCGCCATAGGTAGGTTCTATTTAAACCTCTACCTAAATATAAAGCTAATACTAATGATAAAGAATCCACGCTCCTTGCTGTAAGCACCTAATATTGCGCTAGAACTATTACTAATAATATTAAGCCCGCTAATTATAGATACCTAGCCCTCTTAACCTGCTATTCCTGTTATCCCTTAAGCCTAACTAGGAATATACCTCTTACCACCCCTTATAACACCTTAAGCCTAGGAACACTATAATAACATAAGGAAGGTACTTAATCTTATAAAGATTTACAAAGAAGCTAATAAATACAGTGGGAAGATATTTAACTTTATTAGACTAAAGGTAGTGATATTACAAGACTAATGCCATTAGCTTAACTTCACGGAAACCACGCTTATAAAAGCATTCCCTATAATACTAACAGGTAACGCGAAGAAATTCTATCTTACAAACATTACCACAAAGCCATTAGTAGGCTTTATATTTAATCAAATGGTTAAGCTTATTAGACAGCACTTTAAAACAGCTATAAATGAGCAATTTTACCGCTAAGAGTGGAATAGCATTACGCTACATAGCACTATTGCTAAATATCCTAATAAGATAAAGATAGAGTGCCTTAACACTATGGTTTAAAGCCTTTAAGATATCTATAACGGACTCTTTAACCCTCTTACTAATAATACAGAACTCGTTAAATAAACCCTCTAAGCTATTAGAGGTGTACTAGAATGTAGCCTTGTAGAATTCGCAGTTAACAACACATTTAAGGACCTTGTAGGCAACCTTCGTAAGTTAATTAGCATCGCTAAAGCCTAAAAAGAAGTCAGCTAATAACAGTTCTATACTAATAACCGCACTGATAAGGACTTCTTCACAGATCGTTAATATGGGCGCTCTAGAGGCCCTAATCGCAATTAAGGTCGCGATCAAGGTCGCGATTAAGGCCGCTGACGACGACTACGATGCTTTATATATAGAAAAGATAGCTGCTAGTCCTCTAATTATAGCGATAAGGATTATTAAGAAGTAAGGCAATAATGGTGGAAGAATAAGAGGTATAGGAACCCTCCTTCTAATAGTAAATATAGAGCTTTCCTCTAAGCCTACGAAGGCGATAATAGCGCTATAAAAGAGGATGACAAAAGCTCTGATAACGAAGATGCCTAGGATGTAGCTAAAGCCTTTATTAAAGAATCTAGTAAGATCAAAAGTAAGCTAATAGTTACGTAATTCTTCACGAGTGCTATGAAGCTAGTAAACAGAGGTAATATCTTCTAAAACCTTAGAAAAGAAGCCCTCTAGCATGCTCTCTATAAGGAGGATTCGTTTAGACCCTAGTTAACCGCCTATATATTAGAGGAACGCTACTCTAATAAGGTATTCAGAGGTATTATTCCTAATACTAGGGCGGCAGGCTTCTTAATAGCTGGTATTAACTAGGCTAAGGCCTTAGTAAAGAGGATGCCCTCTTTAATAATAGAACCTATTAAGAGGCAACGAACCGTTAAATTTGGCGCTGGATTAGTAACATTAGTAGGAATCTTAAAGGTTCTTATAGTCTTTAGCCCTATTACGTTTTATGTTATTAATATAAGCACACCGTTCTTGTACAGTATTGATAATATAGATGACATGAGGGTTAAGATTGATAACCTTAAGAATGTGCTGATTTAAGGCGATTAAAGGGTGCTGATTATTAGGAAATAGGGATATCTATGGTGGACTCTAGAAGCCACGGAAGTAACCGCTTACTTTCTCTTAGAAAAGCAAATTTATTAGCTTTATTAACGATTTAGACATCCTTCTGTATAATAGTTATTAAAGGTCTTATATCGCGTAGGCAAGGATGTGAATAATAAGGTTATTAAGAAGATCACGAAGGTCTGCCACTACTATTAACTTAATAGGAAGTTACTAGGGCGATTCTGATTTACGTTAAAAGATGATTGTGACTTTAACTACAAGATAATTGTTAATGTGATATACCTTGATAGAAAGCCTGTGCTTTATATTATTAACGTGGTAACCTTATTCTAAGTGGCTCGCTTCCTTAAACCTTAGAAGTAGAAGGCATATAATATCTAGAACGCGCTAAAAGAGTGCTAGATTAATACCTATCTAGGTCCTCTAGACTGGATAGTTTATAATGCCGGAAAGAATTTTGCCTTAAACGAATTCTGTAACTATGCGCGCGTTATGGCAATTAGCGTTAATAAAGTGCCTGTGGAAGCGCACTAGAGTATTAGAAAGGTTAAATAATACTATAGACTGCTAAGAAAAGCGTATAATATTATTAGCGAAGAGCTAGGTAATAACACAAGCATAACAATGGATTAAAAGCTTTAAATAGCTGTTAAGGCTGTTAATGATTTAGCAGGGCTAGATAGCCTTATACCTACGCTCCTTGTGTTTAGTTTATACCTGCGACTAGCTAATGATTTACCACTAAGCCTCTCTATTATATAACGAGCTGTGATCCTACGGAAAGTAACTGACAAAGCCTAATAATACCTAGTAAGAAGGCAGGTTAGAGATGCCCTTGCTACCTGTAATAGTCTAAACACAACGCCTACATATTTACTGCCTCTGCAGTTAGATATATGTGTGTGGCGTGAGAAAGAAGGCTAGCAGGGCCCGTATAAGCTAATTACCACTGACAGTGAAAGCTGCACTCTTTAAATGCTGTATAGACCTACTAGATTTCGATTAACTATTGTTAAGCTATATTTACGTAATAATGATAATCCTTAATAAGAAGAACCGGAATCCGAAGCCGCTTCTAATACATCTAATAAAGACTTTAACCTAGAAGAAGAGTATATTACAAGACAAAGAGGAAGACCTCCGAAGCCAAACACCACAACTAACACAAATCTAATACCTAAGAGAGGTTGTAGAAGGCCTAGAAAGAACCCTCTCCAGCCACCTAAAGAGCTAATTTAGAGTGAAACCTTCCTTATAGTAAAGGAAAAGGCCGATTTTGACCTAGCTATGTAACTTTGTAAAGAAGGGAAGATAACCACTTTAGGTAACCTGTTTGAACGCTCTGATTAAGATGAAATCAGCGCTTTGCAAGCTTACGAAGTCTTTAAATTTATTAGATTTAACCTAAACCTACACGGTAGCTAGCGAATTTTCAAATCCCGCATGGTTTAAGAGGTTAAAGGAAAGGGAACGGAAACACTATACAAGAAATCACGGCTAGTTATCCAAGGCTACAGTGATCACGATAAATTTGATATCCTGACCTAATCTCTGACTATCTAATGGGCTAGTTAACGATTAATTATAGCCCTAGCCCCTTCCCTCTATAAGAAAGGCATTAGCCTTTAGATCCATAATATCACATAAGCTTACGTATAATTAATAACAAAGCTTAATAGGTGTATTATCGCGTAACTTCCTGATCAGATTAAACACTTGTATTTACAAGGAATAGTAATAGAAGTTATTAAGCCCCTCTACGGAATTGCGGAAGCAGAAACACACTAGTGGTTAATGTACTTCTGTTATTATTGTGATAACCTTAGTATAGTTACTTTAACATATAACCCGTGCCTATTGATTTTAGATAATAAAAACTGCTTTAGAATCGTTAGAATGTAGACTAATAATACCTTAGGGCTTAGTAATAATACCTTCTTTAAGCGTGAAAAATCTAAGCTAAAGAAAGCTAACTTCACCGCTAAGCCAAAGTAAAGGCTTACCACAGGAACACCGCTAATCTTTAATAGCTATGTACTAACTAAATCTAATAATAACTCGCTAAACCTCTGTTAGAAAGGCTAAAGTAAGAAGATTTAGCCTGTTAATGTAGCTACGGATTTAAAGCATTAATAGTATGTTAAACAACGCGCCTGTGGAGCGTATATTGCCACAATCTATTAGCCTAAAGCATTATATAACCTCTCTGTCGCTGCTTAATAACACGATATTACAATTGATAATATTAAACGACTGAATAAAAGGCTTTACTAGCAAATGGAATATTAAGACTATGGCCTCTGCTACGTACTAATTAATCTCTTGTCCGCTAAGCTATATGTCTTTGTTAACGGTTCTTTTACGAATAATAAGGACTTAAGCTTGTAACTAGGATATGTGATTATCCTAGGCAACGAAAGCAATAACAAGAGCGCTAAATTTATAATATAAGGTAATATTATTATATATAGCTCTACGAAAAGCAAAAGGGTCACAAGAAGCGCCCTAGTATTAGAGCTGTATAGTATAGTATAAGGCGTTAACGTGACCTACGCTGTGAACACCACGCTTAATATTGTGATGAAGTAGCTGAAGTTGCCACAGGTGCTAATTATAGTCTGTACAGACTCTTTTTACTTTATAAATGCCTTGTTAAGCTTAGAATAATAAAGGAGAAGCAACTTATGATTAATATCATAGCATTATGACAATTATACGAACGGCGCGAGATCCACGAGATCTGCTAGATTAATAGAAGAGATAATATCGCTAATGTAATGACAAAAGCCTTATTAAACAAGAGCCTCGAGACCTTTATTGATAATAACCAGGTTAATATACGTGTGAAAGGTTAGGTGAAGAGACTAGTAAATTGACAATGCCCTTATTTCCCCCTAATATTAACGGTCTGGAATAGATTAAACCCAGACTAATCACAGCCGTGGATTTCCACTGAAGGATCCACTTATTAATACTTCCCTTTAATTCGATTTTTATTGCGTTTTTGAGCTTTTTAGCCAAAAGAGAAAAAGAGAGATTACTAGAGCTTCCTACGGCTTATGTTCGGCCCCTATGGCTAATGTTCGGATTAGACTAAAAGTGGGTCCACCAAATTAATGCACGCGACACGATTAGCCGCATTAACGACTAGCCCCACTTGGCTACGTAAGTAACCTTATAACCTCTCTTTTTCCTACTTCTGTTATTACCTCTGTTTTCCTATCTTTAATAACAGACCTGCATATCTAACTAACTAATTAAAGCAGCGAAACCTGCTTAGTCACCCCTTTGTTATAACATTTCCTTTAATTAATTTTACTGTGCTTTTAAGCCTCTTACGCCCACAATAAAAGAGAAAAATTACTAGTGTTAGAATCGCTACGAATTCGTTACGGACGAATTCGTTACCACTTTGCATCGAATTGCGATTAGATACACAGGGTCTTATCGCCCCACTGTGCACTGAATTGCGATTGGATGCACGGGGTCTTATTGCCCTACTGTGCACTAGAACGCAACTAGCGCACGGGGTCTTATCGCCCTACCTAGACTAATAACGCGATTGGTCACACAGGACTATTGCCCCACTTCGCCCTAGACAGCGTGTTTAACCTATAACACTACGCATGCGGAGGCATCCCTAGGATTAAGGTATATCTATAGCCTCAATCCCCCTATAGCTAGATCTAGAAGACAAGCAGAATTAAACCTTTTACATTGAGTAACTAGTGCACTAGTGACCTATGGTCATAGGACCCGAATCCCCTTAGTCAACTTAACATTTAGTATAAATAGGATAGGCGCGCCTGTAGGACTCTTAGAAGGTCTTATATAGCCTTTCGCTAGGTTATTATTAATATATTCTTAGAGCTCTTTTAATTTGCTTTAGAGAGAGAGTAGATAGGCCTGTAAGGGGTGTAGCCCCTAGTACTAGATTAATCGCGTGGTTAGTTAATTTCTTTAATAGTAGGGTTCTGTTATGGACTGGCCCTAAGGTAACTGCTGTTAGGCGTTAATATGATATTAAGAAACTTAAGGAGGGAAGAAAGGAAGGTAGGAAACCTATCCCTTCCTATGCCCCTTATACTCCTTAACTATCCTAAGCTATCCTATCTATCCTCTTCCTATCCCCTTATTATCTTTATACTGCTTCTTCCTATCCCCTTATTATCTCGTCTCCGTCTCTTCCAATCCCCTTATCGTTCCTTGCTATCTTATATTTAGCCTTATCTTCATCCCTTACTATCCTATATTTAGCCTTAATCCTTACCCTTACTGTCTTAGCTTAGGCCCCTACTTATCTCTATGTTATCCACTATTAGCCCTCTTGTTATGCATGCTACAACTAATGCTTAGGTAAAGCCTAAGCCCTTATATACATCCTTGCTTACCTATTACAAACCTGTATAGCAGAAATAAACCCTGCGTCTATACCTACTAACTTTAACTATTTATTCCCTATCCTATTATGCCCTTTCTGTGGTTAGCGTCTTTGTTATTTATTATTATTATTAGGTGGCGTGTAACGCATACCCCTCCTTACTAAGTTATAGAGACTGTCTTTACCTATTATATTTGCTTTTTGTTATTAGGCTAAGTGCGTAATATGTATTCCTAGCCCCTCCTCTATTATTATAGTAACCTTAACCCCTCCCTTACTTATCTATAACCCTCTAATATAGTTACACTTCCTATATAAATATCCCACTTTCTTACCCCTTACACTACCCCTCCTTCTTATAATAACTATCCTCCCTTAGACCTTATAAACTTCTTTATATATTCCTATCTATTACTTTAAGCTCCTACCTTCTATCCTTATTTATCTTACCTCCTAGATATCTTATTCTTACCTTTCTCTTACTATCCCTACTATGCCTCTAGCCTATACTATTAGCAAGTATTTTATAAAGGGGATTTTAATAATAATAACTATACTACTCCTACGTTAGTTTTTTATCCTTATAGTCCTTATATTAAGCGTTCCCTAACTATAGGCATCCTAGAATATTATCCTCCTAAAAGCAGAGGCTTATGCCCTCCTTATTAGCATAACTATATAACCTGTTTCTAGTTAATATAGTTCCTATTTGCTAACCTAAGGCTTTATTATGCCCTTAAAGACTTAGAAGCTACTATTACTACAGGTAATCACATTGTGATGCAAGGCGTTGCGAAGAGCGTAATAACTAAGCGCAAAATGCCTATCCTATCCTAGGACTTCCGCGCCCTTATAGGCTATTAGAACGCGCTCTTAAACTAAGCGCAATTTAATCTAGCCCTAGTGCGTTTAGCCCTTAGGCCCCCTTCCCCTAACGCTCCTACTATAAATTCGCTAAGCTTTAATATTATACTATTTATAAGTAGTAGCCCCTTAGCTAGCCACTAGATAGGAGTGCTCTTTAATAGGTTACTAGAAGCCTATTCTAGTAGAATTAATAGCTTGTAAATAGTATCTCCGCCTTATATAAGGAGTTTTATAGCTATTTAGCCGCTATAATTAAAGCGCTCTCTCCTTAATATTATAAGGCTACTTATAATTACTCTTAGCTTATTAGGGTTAGAGATAAGTCCCCTTCCTGCTAACGCTAGTAACCCTCCTATCCTATCCCTAGTACTAGAACCTCTATCCCTTATTACCCTTATATTATAGGGGTTATTTATACTCCTATTATAACTAGTGGCCACTATAGAGGTAGCACTTCTTTGCCTATTAGTTGCTTCCTATCCCCTAACTAACTATTTACTTACACTCTCTAGAGTCTAAGTAATAATAGAGGCTAGTAGTATTGCCTCCTATTAGGAATATCTTACGTCCCTCCTAGATAATAGTTAGGGCTGTCTTACCCTAATCTATACTATAAGTATAATAATATAGGTTCTTATAATAATATAGGTAAGGGTAAAGAGGTTAGGGATAATATTCCTAACGAGTTTAATAAAGGCTTTTAATTATTTATAGGAGGCGCCTTATATATGCCCTAGGTCTAATATATAGTCTCCGCTAGTAAATAAGTTTATTATAATTAATTTAGTCTATTATTATAATATATATCTCCCTATTCCTTTTAAACTTATTAAGTGCCTGTGTCTTTACTATATTCTCTAGTAGTTCTTATATTAGCTATAAGTACCCTACTTATTTAACTAGGATATTATGTCTATTGCCTTTACCTAGTGTATTTTAAGCTACTAGGATCTATTTTATATAATACTCCTTAACAAGCTTGTTATTATTCTCTAATAGTACTTACTCTAGAGCTAGTTAGAGTCTTATAGTTTCTGACTTAAAAGAGGGTCTATTACTACTTATTTAATAAGGTCTATATAGAATACTAGATAGATACCCCTTAGTACATCTAGTTAGACTATTAGCGGTATAAGTACCTCTACTACTATATACTTTACTAAAACCTAGTTAAGTTTCCTTAAGGGGCGGTTTATCTTAATATTCTTAAGAGAAAGTTACACTTTATTGCCTACTTAAAAGCATTCTACTAGGTATTATAAAGCTACTATTATGTCCTATTATTATTACTATATATAAGCTATTATAGCCTAGGCTAGAAGAGTCCCCTCCTATAAGTGTTTTAGAAACTAAATAGCCTTTCCCTTAGGTATTATAGTAAATGCTAAAAGGTCTGGCTAGGATTAAATAGGTTCTAGGTTATATCTATATAATAACTTATTTAGGCTTACCCCTATAATAGAAGAGGTCCTATTATTTATTATAAGCTAGTAAGTAGCTAAGTGTTTAGGCTAGTTAAATTAAGAGAAGGAGATTACTACTTATAGTATTACTTACACCTCCTAGTTCACTTATTCTATGCCGCTATTAGTCTGTAAGTAATATAACGTAAAGAGTAATTAATCTATTCTAACTAGTAAGTATAGCGTTATCTAAAACTTCCCTAACTAGTCTAAGCTATAGTCTATAATAATAGACTAGGGAACCCTCTAAACCTTTACTAAACTATCTTAAATTATTTTACATATTCCTTAGCACTAATAGAAGTCATTACCTCTAGCTAGATAAATTTTAAAAGCCTGTCTGTGATAACCATTAGGTAATGAGGTCTCTCTAAGGATAATGCTAGTAATTCTATTATAAAATCTATTAAGATCTGTGACTAGAACCTATTAGGGATTAGTAGTGGTTTTAGCAAGCCTTAATATTATTAATAACTCTTATAACCTCTAAAACAATAGCAATTCCAAACAAATTTAGTGACATCCTATAATATCCTATCCTAGTAAAACTATTACTATAAAATCTAAAACATAGTGTTTTAGCTAGGGTGTCCTATAACTAGCAAATCATAACATTGCTAAATAAGAGTTATTATAAGAGGTTCCTATACTAGCACCTAGGTATAACCCTAAATTAAAGCGCCCTATAGGCACTAAGTAAGTAATCCGCTACCTATTCTCTTATTATTACTTCTAGGGAAATTTTCATGCCCCTTCCTAAATAGCTTTTAGTTAAATATAGTATATAAGGTCTACTATAATAGCTTAGTTCTATAATAACTAAAGGTATTCTATAGCAAAGAGAACCTCTTTAACTAGTGGCAGAGTTACGTTTAAAATAAGAGGATTCTAATTAGGGTCCTCCTACAAGTCCGTAGGTAATTAAGAGAGTTATGTAATAGTAACTAGTTATAGTATTTGTCCTGTCCTTACTCCTACACCCTTCTTGTCCTACTCCCTTTATAAAAGTACGTCTAGTTATTAAGCCTATATACTAGGTCTATAATATAAGTAAAAATTAAACAGGGCAAGCGTATTTACCTACTAAGCCTACTATTCCGTTATTAGATAAGGAGTGGTAAAGTATTCTAGGTTCTTATAATCTGTGTAAATTATAAACGGTTATAAAACGCCTTATAGCTTTGCTAACCATGCCTTAAGGCAAGAGATAATAGCTAGGAGCTCCTTATTATAAATAGTGTAATTCCTTTATAAGGTTAATAAGCTTGCGGAGTAATACGTAACTAGGTATATAATATGGTTAGGTCCTTCCTGTAACATATAACCTCTAAGGGCTAGGCCTAAATAATCTGCCTTAACTACTATAGGTTAATCTAAGTCCTATTATACTAGAACTAAGTACTTAATAAAAGCCCCTTTTAATTTCTTAAAGGCCTTATTCTCTTTAGGCCCCTATTAAAAAGGGATATTTCTCTTTGTAAGTTATATAAGTAATACTACTATCTTAGAGAAGTCCTTAATAAAGTCTTAGTAAAAATTCGCAAACCCTAGGAAGCTTTAGACCCCACGTAGCTTTATAAGCGCTAGCCATTCCCTAATTATTATAACCTTTGCTAGGTTAGGACAGACTAAATATCCTGCTATAATAATATAGCCTAAGTACTAGACTTCCTTCACAGCAAACATAGACTTACTAAGGTCTAGGTATAATCCCGCCACCCTTAAGCGGCCGAGTATTAGTTAGACCTTAGCTATATAGTCCTTCCTTAACCCCTAAATAGACTAAGATATTATCTAGATATGCTATAATAAAATCCCTTAACGCGTCCCCTAAGGATTTATTAATATAGTGTTAGAAGGTTACTAGTGCGCTTACTAGTCTAAATAGGCAGACTAACTATTTAAACAGTCTAAATCTAGTCCAGAATGCTATTAAGTGCTCCTTACCCTTTACTATCCGTAGTTTATAAAATGCTATATAGACATTTACCTTTATAAACTATTACACCCTAGAGAGGGATTATAGGGTTTCCTTAATTAAAGGGAGGGGGTATTAGTCTTATACTATTATCTTATTAAGCACGTAGTAATTTACATAAAAACGCTAACTGCTGTTTAATTTCTTAATAAGGAGAACTAAGGCCACGGCTAATAAGGAGCTAGCATAAATCTATCCTTTATCTATAAAGTCTGTAATTTAATGTCTAATCTCTAGAAGTTAGTCCCTTAGCATATTATATAATAGTCCTTATAGTAGTATAGGTTTAGAACTGTCTAGGTTCTTATGTAGCTAGATATAGTAGTTAAAGGATCCCCTATAAGGGGTAACCTATTTGCTTTAGTTTTGTTAAAAAGGTTTGCGAAGTCCGCTAACTCCTCTAGTAGTGTTAATATATTAGGTTTATTTAGTTATTATTTTAGTACTATAAGCTATAGCACTATTATTATTTCCCTTAAACTTATGGTAATAAAGCAAGTTATAGTGTCTTTCCGTTATTAGGCTTTGCATGCTTCTGCAGTGTATAAGGCTCTAATAATTCCTTAAATAGGCTTATCTATACCACGCTCTAAGGCTTCTAATATATAAAGACCCTCTATAGCCCCTATTACTAGTTATTATTTTGCCGTGTAAATCACTATATCTTGTTATTCTAACTATAGCATCCTAAAGATTATATCCTAGGTAAGGCTTAGAATAATATATAGATATACTAATAACTCCCACCTATTAATATTAATCCTAGTGTGCACTATATAAGTAATTAAGGAGGTCTCCTCCTTTGTGTATTTCCCCCTTTTTATTTCCACTATAGTACAGACTTATCTCTATATTAGTAGTTATATAAGCTTAAGGCCTAACTATCTCACTACTAGTTTACTAATAGCACTATAGTAATTACATCTATAGTTAATCTAAATATTAAGGTAAGAGCATGTATTAAAGAGTATAGGAACTAGGAATAGTAGTTAATCTATATAACATTTTATATCCTCCTCTATACTTATACACTAATTATACTTATCTATAACTATAGGTGCTAGCTAGCCCTCCTACCCCTATATAAGACTCTGCTTAAGGGCTACTTATTTTCTATATTATTAGGGATAATTTCCTTGTCCACGCTTTCCTTATCCACCCTATATATATTAATATTAACCTATAGTTACTAAGGTAAGAGAAGGGGTATCCTAGAATATAATAGCCCTTAATGCTATAATATAAGTAGCACCTGTTGGAATCGCTGCGAATTCGTTGCGGACGAATTCGTCACCACTTTGCATCGAATTGCGATTGGATGCACAGGGGTCTCATCGCCCCACTGTGCACTGAATTGCGATTGGATGCACGGGGTCTCATCGCCCCACTGTGCACTGGAACGCAACTGGCGCACGGGGTCTCATCGCCCCACCTAGACTAGCAACGCGATTGGCCGCACAGGACCATCGCCCCACTTCGCCCCAGACAGCGTGTTTGACCCACAACACCACGCATGCGGAGGCATCCCTAGGATTGAGGTATATCTATAGCCTCAATCCCCCTATAGCTAGATCTAGAAGACAAGCAGAATTGAACCTTTTACATTGAGTAACTAGTGCACTAGTGACCTGTGGTCATAGGACCCGAATCCCCTTGGTCAACTCAACAGCACCCCTCCTAGTAGTATTTAGTTATTTCCACTCCTAATACCTATTTAGACCTTTATAGTTTAATATCCTTCTAGGCTTTTTCCTTTTTATCTGATTTCTTTTATTTCCTTACCTATATTACTATAGCCTATACCCCTATTATTAGCGTGTTACTATTATAGTTAGTTTGTTAGGGTATGTGTTAGACTAGCTATAGTCTGTATTAGTTCTAATACTTATCCTTTATAGTAAGAGACTTAATATTAACTATAATACTATAGTAAATAGTAACTGCTAAGTAGTAGTTTATTTTGCTAACTCCTTTACTAACCGTGATTTCTCTTATATGCTTATTAAGTATATATTATAGTTTATCTAACTTAACTTTGCTTACCTATTAGGCCTCTCCTACTAGGGAGAGCTTCTATTTAAAGTAAATAAAGAATATAGTAAATAATTCTCCTAATCCTTACTCTATCTAGTTAAGTTTTATTAGGGCTATTTCCTACCTATATAGGTCTATATATAAGGTCTCTAAGTAGTTAAGAAAGGCTTTTAGCCTATAAGCGTTTAGCTTACTTACCTTAAAGTATATTATAATATAGGCCTAGACCTTAGGTAAAAGTTATTAGTAAATAAACACCTATTAGTCCTTATTATCTTTAATAAAGTCTATATCTACCTTAAGTTTATATTCTATAAGGAACTTCTAGGTAGTAAATGTGATTTTATTGCTATTATATAGGTTACTTATCTAAATTGGTTTTCGTTAAACCTGTGGTGCTATTAGCGTTAGGTTAGGAGCTGTAAGTTATATAGGAGGGTCTATATTAGGAGCTGTTAGTTATATAGCTACATTTAATGAGATAGTAACTTATAGTGTAGGCGTTGGATTTACTTACACGTTTTGTTATAAGGACTTAATTGCCCTAGCCTGCTATTCTAGCATTAGCTAAAGTATTTTAAATTAGGCATTATAAGCCCCTAGTAGTAAAGTGGTATTTGATAGGGGAGTTATAGTCCCTAGCTAGTTTATTTATCTAGTTAAAGGTTATCTCCTAGGTCTATTACATAATCTATTGTTATTTGTTTTAGTAGTTTTTATAGACTAAAGGAAGTTTCTTAAATATTATAGACTAGCCCTAAGGTAACTACTATTAGGCATTAATATAATATTAAGAAACTTAAGGAGGGAAGAAAGGAAGGTAGGAAACCTATTCCTTCCTATACCCCTTATACTCCTTAACTATCCTAAGCTATCCTATCTATTCTCTTCCTATCCCCTTATTATCTTTATACCACTTCTTCCTATCCCCTTATCATCTTATCTCTATCTTTTCTAATCCCCTTGTCATTCCCTACTATCTTATATTCAGCCTTATCTTCATCCCTTACTATCCTATATTTAGCCTTAATCCCCACCCTTGCTGTCTTAGCTCAGGCCCTTACTCATCTCCATGTCATCCGCTATTAGCCCTCTTGTTATGCATGCTATAACTAATGCTTAGGCAAAGCCTAAGCCCTTAAAGGTTCCTGCCTTATTAGATACAAAGACGTCTTTGAATTCCTATAGATCCTTAGGGATATCTTTAATAGTTCTATACGCTTTCGCCTCCTTATTGTCTTCTAACGCAACAAATTTGTCCTCTATAACTCCTATAATAGCGTATATAACAGTCTTATTTTACATTACCTTAGCAAATTTATAGGGAGTTAGTAGTAAAAGGCCTTCTTCTTTTTCTTAAACTACCACTCTTATAAGTGTAAACAAAGGTATACTTATTCCTCCACAAGTGTATATATCCTAATTAATACAAGGCTTTCCTCCACTCTTAGGTCCTTATTAATAGTAATATATAGGAGCCTAAGGTCTTTCTATTCTCCCCTTAAGTCTATAATTATAAGGGGTACCTAGTACACGCTATATTAAGGAACTATAAAAGCCCCTATTACCTTAAGGGTAGGAGGTGTAATCTCTACTTATTATAACCTATAGGTCTTTGCAAATTCCGCGCTAATAATATTAACCTTAGCGTAACTATCTAGATTAGCTGCCGTTACTATGTCTTTATACCTATAAATAGTAACTAGTGTGTAAAAACAACACCCTATTAGTACTTTAGCTTATGGGGTAGAAGTAAGGGTATTTACTTTTACCTTAAGGCATTTTCCTAACCCTTTTAGTGCTCTTTCTTTAGCTTATGGCATTAAGCTACTACATAACCTATAATCCCGTAGTTATAACACGTTAGGCCTTATTTAACTTCCTTATTATTTAGGGTGTAATAGAAGTCTTTTCTTCCTCTTTCTTATCTTAGTTAGTATATAGTTAGTTACCACGTAGTAAATTACGCCTTTAGTATTAGGGAGCCTTATATAAATACCTCTCTTATAGGTGGTTAGGCTTTTGCTTATTCTTTAGTATTAATTCCTAAAATCATTAAGTAAGTTATATAACCTCTTTATAGGTTTTACTAATAATAGAGGTATATAGGTTAAGATAGTCCTATAAGTTAGGGAGTAGTTTTACAAAGAATATAAGGGTATAGGACTTCTCTAAGGCTCTTTCTAAATATTTCTCTAGTAAATCTATATAAATACTAAACTTAATAGGGCTTTAGCCTTTGCGTTACTTTACGTTCTTAAGTATTATAGTAATTTACGCGTTATAGTTAGCTAAGTCCTTTAGTAGTGTTAGTATCTAAGATTAGAATACCTCCTAATTATCTTTAAGTTTTTCTTAGTTACTAGCTAACTATTTATTAAGGTATTAGTCCTATCTTACCTTATAGTCCTTATATATATAGTTAAGTATAAGGAGGATTTTTAGTAGTTACATTAGAACTTATATTTCACTCCTATTGTTAAAATAATGCTATTTATAGCACTATTTTATAGGCCCACTAGTTGCCTAGTTGCGTTGTTGCAACGTTGGTTGCAAGGCGTTGCTTGCAGCGTTGCTTGCAGCTTTGGCTGTGACCTGCGTTCCTGCACACAACCAACCCACAGGCTTGTATGACTAAGCCGACTAGGTTACCCTATAGGGAAGCTGAAATCAACTGTAACTAGGGAACTAGTAGTCGTATAAAAGGCTGACGTATACTATTCGAATCCTTGATTTATTCTGGATTTTATGGTATATTTTATTAATAGGGTTGTTTATTAAAGTGCTTAGTTAGGCCACACGGGCGTCTAGTTTGTATGGCCGTGAGTCGATTTTTTACTTTTCCCATACAAATGAATTATGCGGAAAATAAAAAGTAGCTCGCGAGACCCTATTGGCGACCTAGTTCTGCCGATATGGTCGGTAGGTCTATGAGGGGACTCAGTAGAATCCTCTCATTGCTCGTCAGATCGTCCGTATTGCTAGAAATCAACTACATTCAACTATCAAAGCTCTATATCTTGAAGAATCGTCGTATTATAGTGAATCTAGAAGCCGCCGCGTCAGAATCTATTAGAGAGGTCTTCCTATCCCTCTAGCTAGATTCCCCTTCCATTTTCAATACCTATAAATACATAGTTTAGGTTATTTAACTATATTTTATGTTTTTAAGGGTTAGTAAGGTATATTAGTTCTATAATATTACGCACTTTAACCTTACTATAGCTACTGCTTAAAAGGTGCTAGATTTTCGCTGCCTTTTTACAGGCTTTTTACTATATTTAGTTAGAGTAACTAGATAAGTTCTTTCTCTTTACCTTATAGTTTCTTTAGTTCTTTAAGTTAAGTAATTTACTTAGTTATTATAGCTTATTAGAAATTAATTAAAGGTTCTCCTAATTTAGCTTAAGTACTAACTATTTTAAAAGCTAGGGTGCTATTTTTATTTGTGGTTTTATGCATTACCTCTAGTGCTATACTAGGGGTTTATTAGGTTCTCCCCTATTATATTCTTAGGTAGCTAGGGTTAAAGCTTTAGAATTATAAGGATAGGGGATAGCTAGGCAAGAACATATAGGGGCACTTAGTATATTAACTAAAGCTTACTAGGTCTAAGTGTGTTATAGGTGCGAGTCGCTGCTTTATAGCCAGTGACTCGCTAGTGTCACGTGGACCTAGCCCTGTGGCATGGTGTGCCCGCGGGGTGCGCCCATGTGTTGTGGGCGGGCCTCACAATTCAGCTAAGAGGCAGATTAGTAATAAAATAGACCTAGATACAGCGCAAAACATTACCTTATTGTAACTATTGTTATAAACCTAATAATTAAAGCAGGCATTAGTCACAGCACCTAACCAAAGGTTAGTAGATTTACTACTAATACTTATCTAGCTTAAGGCTGCCTATACTAATAACATTATGGCATTTATAGCTAGGGGTCCTTATTAATTAAGAGTAATAGGAAATATATTAAAACTACTATAGCTTACCTAACTACATAGAATTAGAAATAAAAAGCCTTAAAATAGGAGTAAAAGAATAACTTATATAAAGCTCCCTATCTAGAGCCTGCCTTAATTAATCTAAAGTTAACTGCTTTTAGGGATATTACTTAGAGAGGCTTAGTTCCTAGGTAAGTTAGAAGTAATAGAGTACCCCTAAGGGGTAGGACTTATAGGGAAATAGATAATAATATAATAAAGAATAGTAATAATAAGGATTATAGAGAAAACTATAATAATAGTTAGTAACTGCACTAAATCTAACCTAGAATTACACTAGTAAACAAAAAGGTATAAATAAACCTAAGAGAAGATAAATAATAAGGGAAGAAAAGAGGGCAGAATCCTATAGGGGAATTGCTTCCTTTTATATATATAAGGGGGTAAAGTGATTTACTATAGTAGCTTTAAAAGTAAAGCACAAGGAAAAGTAAAAAAGACATTATAAGGTAGGCATACACATAGAACTAATCCTTAACTAGACTAGACCTAGCCTTACCTCCTTATATATAACTAAGAGTAAGTGCTTAGGGTTTATAATATATCTAGGTTAGAAGCGGACTAGACTTAGCTAAAAAGTGGGGCTATAGAAGAGTTAGTAAAAAGTAAAAACTATAAGGATCCTACTACATTAGAATTCACCTCCTATTAGAAAAGTAAGGAGGCCTAAGATAGAGCTGCCCTAGGCCTGTAAGCGTACTAGAAGAAGCGAATCCTTTCTCCTAAACTCGGATTTTAGGGATAAGGCTAGCAAGAGCTAGCTATAACTCTTTATAATAGGAAACTTTTTAAGTAGTATAGCCTTACTATAAGGACAGTGCTAACCTAAATACAGAAGTAAGAGGGTTTTTCTCCCCATTTATGGGTTTTCCTGTTGACTAACTAGCTGGAGTACTAGTACTAGCAAATATATAGCTAGCTAGCGTATACAATATATATATATATGCCTTAAAGCATATCTCCTTAACGAAAGAAGATATATTAAAATCATCGATATCCATATAATCAGGATCAGTTAAAGAATCCGAATCAAAAACGGTTTTTAATAGTACCCTTATTAGGGGCGCTAGAGCTTAGGCTCTCTAGGGGTAGCGCTAGAGGCATTACCGGCGCTGCGGGCGCTAAAGGCTTTGGATAGCTATCCTAAACCTCTAGATTATCTCGTAAGATATTAGCTTCTCCCTCTAAAGGATAGCTCCTAAAGGCTTAGGGGACCTTACAGAGCTTATATCCTCTATAATTTTAACAAAGCTAGTCTTAATAACTGACCTTTTAGAGGGTATATAAACAAGATAAACGCTAGAACCTAGAGTAGCAAGTAGCCAGCTAGGGATAGTCCTAGGGGCTAGCTTCTAAAGCTTTAATCTTTGCTCCGGAGGTATTAGAACCTTATAATAAGACCCTATAGCCCTAATTTTCAAGAAATCAGGCTTATAAGAGGTCTTAGGCTCTAAGTCAGCTAGATATAGCTGCTTAGGGTTAGGGGCTTAGTTGTATTCGCGGTGATGTTAACTAAGTCCACTATAGCTAGAAGGATATAAGACTATAGATATAAAGGCAGCTTAGACCACTGAAGTGTAGCTCTAAGCCAGTCTAGGATAACCCTAATAGCCCTCTTAACTAGCCCATTCTGTTCGTGAATATAAGGGCAAGAGGTGCTAAAACAAATTCCTTTAGAAGATAACTATAACTAAAGTTCGTTATTAATCTCAGTGCCTCCGTTAAAGTAAAGGTGCCTAGGATACGCGTTATATCGGTTTTTCAGGGCCTTAAAGAAGCCCTTAATAGCTATGTAAAGGGTCTAACCTTCTTTATTAGCTAATAGAAAACACCATTTATACCGGGATTTTCAATTAATAAGGATAAGGACTAGGGCCTTCTTATTATATGGTATAGGTTCGATTTTAACCGTATCTCCCTCTAGAATGTCTAAAACTCTAGGGGGTCCTAAATAGGTCTTTTAGTAAGTCTTCTAATAGCCTTTGATTGCATACAGGCTATGCAGTTAAAATCCTTTTCTTTAATTACGGAAAAATCAGGGATCCCTTTAGCTAATTTCGAAGACTTCTTTAGTAAAGGGAGGCCGATATGGCCTAATTAAATATGCCAAAGAAGGGCTAAATCTAGTAACTTCTTGTAACTAGAATCTAGCTTTTAGGGCTATTATCCCTTAGCTCCCTCTGTTACCAGGCCTCTTAAGAATCACAGGCATCTGGGGGCAATAGACGGCCACTATTGTCACCTAAGTCATTAGGGTATGGACCTTCTAAACCCCTATAGAAGGTGCCTAACTAGGAGGAGCTTTGGTGGGATATAAGGCTAAATCTTCGTCTTCTTTAGAGTCTAATTCTTTAATTTGTTAATATTCCTTAGGATTAAATGATGGCTGCGGAATTTGAACCTCTATAGGGTAGGAAAACCTAATTCAGTCTTATAGGCTCTTTAGTTACAAAATTAAGAGCCTATAAAGGAGAGGTGGGTTAAATGCTTGCAAATCTTAGGAGTGGCTTGCCCTTAATTTACAAAAAGAAGCCGTGTTTAGCAGGTTCTAATAACCCACAGGGGCTTTTATTAGCTAGGAAAAGCTAGTCTTTAGCTAGATAACCTCCCTTTAGATAGTGGGATAACCCGCTAACTAGGTTAGTATTTATACCTAGGAAATATAAGGCATCTAGTAAAGCTAAAGGCCTATATTCTAGTGGATTTTTCTTGACTAGAACGTTAAAAATAGTGGTGCCTCTTCCTTTAGGATAGATAGGTTCTCCTACTGTAATTATAGGGCTGGTTTAACCTTTCTTAAGAGGCTTAAAGTCCTTAAAGAAAGCCCTATTATTACAAATGTAATAAGAAGAACCTGTATTATATAAAAGGGAGTTTTTAACCACATTATTAGAGTAGCTAAAAGTAGGCTTAGTAGTAGTATTACTAGTAGTAGTGGTACTAGAAGTATTTGAATTAGATTTAGAATCACTGCTATCCTCGCTACTAGACTTGCTAGAATCTAGTTCTTTAACGTATCCTATGGCTAGGCTATAGCCTAATATAAAAGCAGCTTCTTTTCCTTTATCCTTTTCCCTATTACTACTCTTCTTCTTTTGCTTTTTCTTCTTAGAGGCTTTAGAAGGGTTTAAATCCTTCTTATCCTACTCTTTAGTAGTATTTATAAAGTCCTT
This sequence comes from Epichloe glyceriae, assembly GCA_023658535.1. NCBI lineage: Eukaryota > Fungi > Ascomycota > Sordariomycetes > Hypocreales > Clavicipitaceae > Epichloe > Epichloe glyceriae. Next base: position 5,404,839 of record CP098294.1, on the reverse strand, counting down.
CTTAGTGTTAGGATTAGAGGATTTCATCTCCTAGTCCTTAGAATTTCCCTTATTATTAGAAGCCTTATAACTAAGAGCTTTAGCTATAGGGGAGGTTTTATCCCTCTATTCTTCTAATAAATCTGCTATAAGGAACTGTAAATTTAAGGTATTTACAGGCAGTCCCTATGCCCTAGAAGCTCTAATAGTAAATCTTTGTCTCTTAGCCTAACTAAGGAAGGTCTGCTTTAATGCATTAATATAATGATTTACTTAATTAATAGGTGCGATCTTTACACTATAGAGTTGTAGTCTAGCTAGTAAATTATTAAAATTAGCATTAAAAGCCTCTAAAGATCCCTTATAATTTGAAAAATTTAGGGAGTGGTAGCTAGCGTATAGCATACCTCGCTAGATTTTAGCACTTTCTGAATAATACTTAATAAGGACTTTATAGGCTTCTTTAGGGATTTTTGCTAACATATAGCTGCCTAAGGTCTAGATTAACAGCTATCTCTTAATATTATTAAAAGAATAGCTTAATCACAGTTAGCTAAATAGCTTACTAGGCTTGGATTATCTATAAATTCAGGTAATCCTAGGGCTCTAAATTAAATGCTTAGGGCTTGCTTCCACTAATTATAATTTTTAAGGCCTTTTAGCTTAGCTCCCTCTAGAATAGAGTAAACCTTCTTATTTAGCTCCTTAATAGCACCTATATTAAAGATAGCTTATAAGTTACTAGAAGGTAAACTCGTAGAAGTAGTAGCAGGCAGGTCTTCTACTAGGACCTTAGTATTTTCTTCCCTTAGTCTAGTAAAATCCTAAAGACCTTAAATAGTAGTTATAGTTTGCGTTAATTTATCTAATAGATTATTAATACTAGCCTTAGTTTTTAGCTATTTTAACTTGCTATATTTAATAAAATCTATTAAAGTCTTGCCTTATTATTTAATTTAGCTTTATAATTATAAAGCGCTAGCCTAAATAGCTAGTTAACCTTCTATATCTATCCTATTAGAGTCCCTAGGGGGCTAGAAAGGCTTATAGTAAGTCCCTTACCCTTATAATTAGGTGGTGCTATCTTTAAAAATTCCTATGTAAAATCTATAAATTTATTCCTATTGTAAATAATGTGTGCTAGAAATTAATAGTGTTATAATCTGCTTGCGCACGTAAAATGCGTGGCGGGGCTGTTTAAAAGGGTGCCCCTTAAGGTCTAAAAGTAGGTCTGCGGTATGCGCAGGCAGAAAAAAGCCAGAGAAAATCCTCTGCGAAAATTTTCTTAACACTAAAGATAAGATCGCGGATAATAGGTATTACAGAAGCCACAACGCAACGTAACGTAATGTATAGTGCATGCAACGTAGTGTAATAGGTTAAAAGCCTAGTATAAATATACTAGATATTTTGTCGGGCGAAAACCACCACCCAAAAACAACGAATTTGACGATGACGATGGTAATGCTGATGATGTTAACGATGTCAGCAAAATGAGCCCGATACCGATATCGAGGCCTGCGAGGTTTTCGATCCATCGCGAGGATCCAAGTCGTAAAAGGGAGGAGGTAATCTCAGTCAATCGCAATAATCTAAGCAAGGTTTTCGATCCATTGCCAAGGATCCAAGCTGTGAAGGGTATCTTTTCAAATCTCAGGTCATCTTTTCGGTTTAAACAATCCAAGCCAAAGGCCACAAAGGGAGAGTTGATTTTCTATCTAAGGGAGGGAAATCTAGGATATTTTATCCTAGGGATCTAATGCAGCCGGATTGATCTATTGACCCGATAGACCGAAGGGTCTATCCTAGGGATCCAATGTGGCCAATTTCAATCCGACGAAGCCGATAGACTAGCAAGGTCTCAAGGGGTCTATGACTAGGGATCTGATACAGCTAATTTCAATCTGACAGAGCTGAAAATGTAGCTGATTTCGATCCGACGAAGCCAATAGACTAGCAAGGTAGTCTCAAGGGGCCTATGACTAGGGATCCGATGTGGCCAGATTGATCTGTTCAGCCGAGAGACCGAAGGTCTCGAGACTGGTCTCAAGGGTCTCAATCCTAGCCACACACCACTAATTAGTGTTAAGTTAACTAAGGGGATTCGGGTCCTATAACCACAGGTCACTAGTGCACTAGTTACTTAATATAAAAGGTTTAATTCTGCTTGTCTTCTAGGTCTAGCTATAGGGGGATTAAGGCTATAGATATACCTTAATCCTAGGGATACCTCTGCATACGTGGTGTTATAGGTTAAACACGCTATCTAGGTGTCAAGGCTTATAGGCCGGTCGCATGAACAGAGTGAAGGTATGATTAAGGTGTCGCTGCTATTAAGCTAAAAGGTAAGGGTGTGTGCTTAAAGGTTTTAATCTCTAGCCTCCTATATTCTATGTGTGCGGCCCTCGCTAAATACCCCTCCAGTGTGCACATAACTAGCTCGCGGCTAGGTTAGTGCGACCCGCCACTAGACCCTATTATACATAATGCCATTACCTCCATTGCCTCCATTGCCTCCACGACCCTGATATAGTTCCCCCTCTTTATATAATCGTCCTTAATCATAATAAGCTGCTCTATTACAGCGTCCTTACTATATAAACTTCCTCCTATAGGTTTGTTATAACTCTTCGTGGCTTAACGCGCTATAAGGGAAACTATAACAACAATATTAACATAGGTTACGGGTTCTTCTCCACACTACTTATTAGTTCTAGGTAGTAATTTAATTGTAGCTAGGGTGTGGCCTTGTAACTACTCTTATTCTTATTATTACTAATTCTATAGAAGTGAATACCCTATGTTAAATTTTGTGATTAGGCTAAAAGGATAGGGTATTAGACACTATTTATCTAAATAGGTTTATTTGTGAATCCTAATAAGGTAGTGGCGAATTTGCTGTGTGCACGTAGCTAGCCTGTATTCTTAATAGTGGTAGCTATAACGCTGAATTTTCTAATTCGCGGATCACTTGTGCAGCGCGCGTAAATCACTTAAGGGGTCTGTGGTTAATATAAGAGAGGCCAAATTCCCCCTTCGCCTTACTTCCTTTCCTCCTTATCCCTCTTAACACATTATAAGTTGCCCCTACTAGCCTAATAGTAGCGTTTTCACTGCTATTGCTTAGTAGTTACTAACCTTCTTAGAGTCCTTATATCCCCACGCCTTATTATAACATCTTCTACGCCTTATCTTCCTTATCTCTAACTTTATTAGTCTTAATATTATTAGTTTCCCTTACTTTATTTCTTCTTACTTACCCATTACTAACTTATTACTAGCACGTAATGTCTGCTACTTGTGCTATAACTCTAGCTATATCTGCTCCTGTCCTAGAGAAATCTCCTTATAAGAGGGTGTCTTAGGCCTCTAAGACTTCTAGGTACATTTATTACTTACTTATAGTATATCTACTACTAACTTATAATTAGTAGCATTAAAATTCTATGTCTCTGCTACAGCTAGTGGGCTACTATTTAGCAGATAGCTCCTAAGGATAATAACAGTAAGCCCTAATACATTATTAATAGGAAGCCTATCCCTAACGAATGTTATTATTCTCCTAGTATAACTAAGCTACTTGCTTACTACTTCCTATTGCTAATTTAACTAAGGAATTCCTTAAAATACGCTTATTATACGAAAAATAATAAGTCTTATATTAGAGTATATTTCTCTCCTATAGACACTACTTATAGATAACTAATACACTACTAGTGTCCTGCCTAAATTACAAAGCTTTATTAAAAGCTTTTTAAGATTATAAAGGTTATCCCTAAGGGCAGTCCTTACTATATTTATCTAGTAAGGGCTTCCTTATTCTTAGTAACTTAGCTATAGCTAACTTATTGCTAGGCTCTTATAAAAGCTAAGCGCAAATTATATAATACTCTATTAGCTATAAAAACGCTGACAAATGCGGTCGCGTCCGCCGCGCTTAATTAACCGCTAAGGCCGCCTATAAGGCGGACGCTAACGAGTGCGCTATTATATTATAGCTCTTTAATGCTACTAACCTTAAGGTCTAGATTAACATCACGAATAGCTTACGCTTTATTACCTAGTATACTCCTATAGTATTATCTTTAGAGTCCTAAGCGTAGCTTCTAATTTACTAACTAGCTACTAGTTTACTAAGTCTGTCTCTAATATTCCTACTTACGTTAGCCCCTCTAAGCTCCTAAAGAGCTCTATGCCTTTATCTATAGAGATAAAGAGAAGTCTTCTAATAAGGACGCTCCTATAGCCACGGCAATTAAGAATATAGACAAAAATGCAGCTACTAATATAACTATAGAGTAATAGATACTAGGTAGCTGCGGGGTAAAGTGCTAAAAATATAACTTATTATTAAATTTTGTTATGTGCTAAATTACTAAAGTAATTATCTCTCTATAACCTAGCTACTTAATTACTACTTATAGTTATTAATAATATCCTTTATAATAAAATCTCTTTTTAGCACCTAGGAATTCTCTAAGCTATTATAGCTTTTCCATTTTACTAGGTATTTTCGCTATTAGCTATTATATTAATGCAAAATAATTCTCTTAACTTTAAACTCCTATTTGTTATCTTTAACGTTATCTTATAACGAGAACGCATTTACAAAGTTAGTTAAGTCCCCTTTAAAAGGTTTAAGGCTTATAATATTAAACACGTTATATAGTCGTGTGCTAGCTAGTAGTTGTAATTAATAGGCTAAGCTATGGTTACTAACTACATTTTTAATCTTATAAGGTCCTAAATACTTTATAGTAAGCTTCTTACTTAGGTGTCTTAGGTTAATATTTTTATTAATAGTAGCATATAGTCTCTAACCTTAAACTCTATTTATATTCTCTTTTAATTATAGTATTTCTTTTACTATACTTAAGTATTACTTAGTAGCTACTTAATCTCTAAGTGCTTTTATCTTAGTTCTAAGACTCTGTTCTCTGCCTAGTTATTTACTAATAGGGCTATTAGGACCGCTTAGTGTAGTCCTCTTAGGTTATACCCACGTAGCGCCTCCGCTAGCGTTAGGCTGTAACTGCTATGCTTACTTGTGTTATAGGCAAACTATACTATTAGCAAATATTTAACCTAATTATCCTATTTAGCGTATATATAGGCTCTTAAATAATGCTCTAAAACCTAGTTTAGTCACTCTATCTAGCTGTTTATTTAGGGGTAGAATGCGGTGCTTAATCGCCGCTTTATTATAATTAAGTGGTAGAACGTTCTCTAAAATCCACTTATAAACGTTAAACCTTAGTTTATTATAATACCTTCTAGAGCGCTATAGTCTTTAAAAACGTTTTCTAAGAAGACTATAGCTAACCTATTACTAGTTAGATATGTAAACACTAGTATATAAATACTGTACTTTAAAAACCTGTCTATAATAACTAATATCGCGTTATGTACTTGGTTTTCTAATCTTTTACTAGCAGTAGCCCTATAATAAAGTCTATTAATAGCTTTTAAAAGGGATAATTAGGTACTAGCAGCATAGCTAACTCACTGTAAGGCTTATGTAACCTTAGCTTTAAAACTTAATAGCTAACGCAAGTCCGTATATGTAACTTAATGTCTTTCTTTATTAAAGGCTAGTAATATTAGTTCGCGATCTAGTGAAGTGTCCTACTAACCCCTAATAACCCGCTATAGGATTATTATAGGTTAGCAGTAAGACTTCTTTTTACATCCCCTATAGTATATAAACTCTATTATTATATATTAATAGTCTAGAGGGCACCACAGACTATGTCTATAACTCACTAGCTAATAGCTTAGAGGGCCTAATTATTTATAGTCCTAATAACGCGCCGGAGTCACTACTTATTAGCAATAACTTCCGCTACGTAATAAAGGCGTCCCCTTACTACGCTTTAGATAGTAAGACTAGGATTAGGGGTTTTAACTCTGTGTTCTTATCCTAGGCGGTTAAGTTTAACTTAGTAGAGGTTCTCCTAACCGCTAAGATTCTTACTATAACACTCCTATAAGCTTATAGCTCTCTAGTAGTGCTAGACGTAACTCTTTTAACTAGGCTAGTAATATTAGCAGTACTATTACCATATCTATATAACTAAATAGTGGTAAGGTATAGGACCCTATATCTAATAATGTTAGCAGTACTATTATGGCTAGCAATATTAGCAGTACTATTACTAAGTCCTTGTAGCTCTCTACTCACTTAAATGTTAATAGGGGCGATTTCCTATAACTAGTAATATTAGCAGTACTATTACTAGGTCCTTGCTCCCTATTACTAATAGGCGGCAATCTTAGACGCGGGGTGTTAGTAGTACTACTACCACTCTCCTGCTGCTTGTTAATTATAAACCTAACACGCCGTGGTTTTACTAGACCTGTGATATTAGCAGTATTATTATAGCATCCCTATGACTTAATAGCTGCGAACTTAGTAAGGAAGGTTAGTAACTAAGAGGTTAATGCCTTAGCTTTCCTTTCCTTACTAATATAATCTAATCTCCTTAACAAAGCATTAGCAGGATTTAGCTTACCTGCCCTATATTTAATAATGAAATTGAATAGGCATAGCTTATCTAACGTAGTAACCTAGCGACTTATTAGCTTTAGCTTTATCACAAGGTACTTATGGTTTAAGTAATCCGTTATTACTTTAACTAGGTGCGCTAAGTAAGCAAGGTAATGCCTCTATATTTAAAAAGCCTCCTAGATCGCTAGCAATTCTGCGTTAGGTGTTATATAGCATAGCTTAGTGTTATTTAACTTCCTTAACATAAACGCTATAGGGTGCTAGTAACCTAGCACTAACTGCGCAAGGATAGCCCTAATTGCGTGCCTAGAGGCATTAGTCTTAACTTATAATAGGAGTAGCGGATTAAAATGGACTAAAATCAGTGCCTCCTAGAATCGCTGCTATAGGTCTCTAAACGCCGCTAACTTGTAAGGCTTTAGCTTAAACCTCGCTAGTTGTTTTCCTTAAAGGTAATTAGTTAGTGGGATAACTATTTTACTATAGCTTTTAATAAAGTGTCTATAAAACCCAGTAAACTTAAGGAAAGACTAGATATTAAACACGCAGTTAGGTACCGGCTAGGTCGTAATCGCTTTAACTCTACTAGGTTTTATAGAGATTCCCTTCTCTAATATTACGTAGCCTAGAAATTCAACCTCTTTATAGGAGAATTTGCACTTATCCAGATTAACAAAAAGATCAGCGTTTTAAAGCCTCTTAAGCACCTGTTTTACATAGCCCTTATACGCTAAGATATCGCTGCTATATATTAGGATGTTATTAAGGTAGATAATGTAAATAACATTAATAAGGCCCTCTAAAGCGCTGTTAATATATTCCTAAAAAGTTATAGGCGTATTAATAAGCCTGAATAGCATCACAAGATACTTAAAGTGACTATATTTACACTAAAAGGCCGTTTTCCACTTATCTCCCTCGCGGATACGTAGCCAATAGTACGCATCTTTAAGGTCTAATTTCGTGAAAATCTTAGCTCCCTTTAATTAGTCTAAGATCTTGGGGATTAGTGGCAACAGGGCCTTGTCCTTAATAGTGATCTTGTTAAGGCCCCTATAATTTACATAGAGGTATAATTTCCCTCCTTCTTTAGCACGAATAAAATCAGGGCTCTTGCTAGGCTAATAGATCTCTGAATCTAACCCCTCTCCTATGCACTTGCTAGGTACTTGCGGAGAACCTGCAGTTCTTTCTTAGCTAGGTTATATATAGGTCCCTAGGGAGGTGTTTTCCCTTCTTCTAATTTAATAGTGTAAGTCCGACCACCTAGCCTAGGGAGGGTGCTTGCCTCTAAATTTAAGAACACGTCCTTAAACTCCTAGTAAACCTCTAGAAGTTTTGCTTAATTAAAAACGTTAGTTAGGTCTATTAGTGTGAAGCAGCTGCTTACCTCCTCCTTATTCGCTATATTATTTAGGTTATCCTTTCTATTAGCTGCCTTAGCTACCTTATTATCTTTCCTATTAGGTGCCCTATACTTAATAAAGGCCACACGCTTAACTAGCTTAATTAACTATAGGGAAGCATTACTATAACCGCTAAGCATTTTGCCACGTGCTATCCATTCCGTAACCCTACTACTAATAAGATACGCTCCTTTATTATTAGGTATCTCTAGAGTCTATCCATCCACAATATTATTATAGGTTTATACTATCTTACCTAGTTAATACCTAAGACTAGCTTCTTACCACTATTAGTAATGTAGCAGCGAATTTAGCATATCTTTATATATCCTATACTATCCTTTACTATTACCACCCGTTATAAAATTCCTTAATGTGGCATAATATTACTAGATACACTTTTAAGCGTATTATCACTTAGTTATACGTTAGCCTAGTCAAGCTTTGTTAGCATGTTTGGATGGATTAAAGAATATATGGCGCTAGGGTTAAACAGGGTTAGTGTTACTATCTAGCGGTAATCTCGCTATAACTTAGCTTTTATGCGTATTTATGGATTTAATTGTCTGTCCTTATAAAGCTGTGTTATATTAAGAGCGTCTCCCTAGGGTTATATAAATCTAATTAGGGCCTTATTTAGGTTTATGTAACCCCTTACTTAGTCGCCGCTGTCTTAATGCATAGCAGTGGTGTGGCCGCTCTTGCCACAGATACTGCAATCTGTGTAAGAACCTAGAAGGTGTGCTGAATTCCCCAATAGACCAAAAGATCCGTCAATGCTAGCCGTTGCTGCATTGCACCTTACACTTGCTTAAGAGGCCTGCCTGTCACAAACTATACCCCTGTGCATGCCAGCGCCTTACAATTATCCCCCTCTTCTAGAAGCTTGGCCCAAGCGCCCTTTGGCTGCCTGTACTAAAACCATCCGCTAGAAGTCAGGTAGGCCCAGTCCCTCCGTGGCCCCTAGGATAATCCCACAAATGCGAACCCCAAGGCCTAGCTTATTCAGCCTGCCCTGTGAGCCTGACGTAAGCTAGCTAGTCGCTACGCATCCATTGCGCATTCGCAATCCTAACCCCGCACAGGATTCGAACCCACGACCTAGCCTAGCCAGAAGACCCGTAACGGCTAGCATAATTGTAAGAACCTAGAAGGTGTGCTGAATTCCCCAATAGACCAAAGATCCGTCAATGCTAGCCGTTGCTGCATTGCACCTTACACTTGCTTAAGAGGCCTGCCTGTCATAAACTATACCCCTGTGCATGCCAGCGCCTTACAATTATCCCCCTCTTCTAGAAGCTTGGCCCAAGCGCCCTTTGGCTGCCTGTACTAAAACCATCCGCTAGAAGTCAGGTAGGCCCGGTCCCTCCGTGGCCCCTAGGATAATCCCACAAATGCGAACCCCCAAGGCCTAGCTTATTCAGCCTGCCCTGTGAGCCTGACGTAAGCTAGCTAGTCGCTACGCATCCATTGCGCATTCGCAATCCTAACCCCGCACAGGATTCGAACCCACGACCTAGCCTAGCCAGAAGACCCGTAACGGCTAGCATAATTGTAAGAACCTAGAAGGTGTGCTGAATTCCCCAATAGACCAAAAGATCCGTCAATGCTAGCCGTTGCTGCATTGCACCTTACACTTGCTTAAGAGGCCTGCCTGTCACAAACTATACCCCTGTGCATGCCAGCGCCTTACAATCTGGCTTAGGGCACTTAGGTGCGATGTGCCCTAGCTTCTTACACTTAAAACAGGTAATAGATAAGTTCCCTATACCTACGTGGCGCCCTTCCTATAATTTGCCTTCTAGAGAGGTTAAATAATTTCTCTTCTTCTAGTGGTTACTCCCTTAGTCACCCTTATGGTTAGTCCTCTTTTCCTCTCTTATTACTACCTCTACCTTTTTCCTTAGCCTATAAGGTAGTTCTAGCTTACTAGGTACTCCTAGCTAAATACCTGCTTCTTTATTATACTATTTAAGGACTATATAAACTAAGTAATTTATAGAGGTTTAGGTATAGGCTTAGGCAGTTCCGCTTCTGCCTTACCCTAGGTCTTTATAAATAACTAGAATATTTAGTCTTTGCCTTACTTAAGGTTTAGTAATGTCCCTATTACTTCTAAGCAGTAACTATCTTTATCTATTCCTCCTGTTTTTAACTACTAAATAAACTCTATTTAAGTATAGCTTTTATAGTCTATATAACTATTTATAGTAGTAAAATATATTTACTATTGCTTTACCTTATTTACTAAGTAGCTACTAGTATATGTAACTATAGTTATATTATTTGTAAATGTGTTTTAATCTATTATAAAGACTATATTTAAATCTACTAGAAATATCTACAGGTTTTTATAAGTATCCCCTTATATATAGGAGCCTTTAGCTATATCTTTACTAAGCTATATTTATATATTCCTAGCGTGGTTAGTGCTAGCTAAGGTATAGGGGTTTAAGGGGTAGGGGTAGAGCCTAAGTTAATATTATTTAATTAGGAAGGGTATTTACTTCTTATAAATTTTTCTATAGTTACTCTAGTCTACGCTTTTTCTAGGTAATTTGCAGCTGCGTCTCTGCTTATATAAGGCTATAGTTAAGTATAGCTTCTTTATCCTTAAATATTACTTCTAATTCTTAGGAATTCATAGGGGTAGTTAAATAAGAAGACTCCTGCTCTATACCTAGGTTTTAATCTATAGGTATGTCTTTATATAGCGTGTTCGCTCTAGGATTATTAGTAGCTATAGATTAGGTATTTATTCTTCTTAGTGCTAATATTCTTAACCTACTAACAGTCTATTGCCCTAATAGGATAAGAGAGATTAACTTATTAAGGCTTATAGGCTAGTTATATAAACAGAGTAAAGGTATAATTAAGGTGTTACTACTATTAAGCTAAAAGGTAGGGGTATATACTTAAAGGTTTTAATCTCTAGCCTCCCACATTCCATGTGTGTGGCCCTTGCTAAATACCCCCTCTAGTGTGCACGTGACTAGCTCGCGGCTAGGTCGGTGCGACCCGCCACTGGACCCTATTGTACATAATGCCATTGCCTCCATTGCCTCCATTGCCTCCACGACCCTGACACTAGGGCAAAGTGGGGTGATAGTCCTATGCAACTAATCGCGTTACTAGTCTAGGTAAGGCGATGAGACCCCGTGCGCTAGTTGCGTTCTAGTGCATAGTGGGGCGATAAGACCCTGTGTATCCAATCGCGCAATTCGACCGTGGTGACGAATTCGTCCGCAACGAATTCGCAGCGATTCTAACAGAGGTCTTCCTATCCCTCTAGCTAGATTCCCTTCCATTTTCAATACTTCCTAATATTATAGAGAATAATTTAAAGAGCTTAATAGCTTCTCTTTATATAGCTACTATTTATCTAAATAATAGTTAAGCCACTAAAGAAGAAATTAACCTCTTCTAAGCTATTATAGGATTATTAGTCTATATTTACATTATTAGAAGACCTAATATTACTTTTACAGCCTTAAGGCTTACTATATTCTTAATAAACCCTTTACCTAAGCACATTAAGCTCGCCAAAGGTATTATTAAATATACCTAGTGCATAAAGAAGCTTTATATCTAATATTCTAGGGATAACAGCTTTAACACACTCTTTTTAAGCACTAATACTTCTCTTAGTAATAACCCTAATATAAGGAAATTAACATAAGGCTATGTCTTTATTATATATAGTGCTATAATAAATTAGAAGTTAGGTAGATATATATATATATATATTTATTACGCTAGATAGCAATTTATGCTATTTACTAGTACTCCTGCGGTGATATATGCTTTGTAATAGGAAAACCGTACTAGGTTACTAATTATCCAATTAATAATTAGATAATTAGTTAGTTGCCTAGTTAGGTGAAAAACCTATTACGATTTGTTATGCAATATGTGTTTATCCTATACGTACAAAGTTGGATACCTAAGCTACTGTTTACAACGATTTTTTCCACTATACTTATCCCCCGTTTTCTACAATCTGGTTCCCACTACCTAAATATGCAATATAGTTGCAAACCCTAGCTTAAATTATAACCCTAGAGCTCTAGGTATCCTAGCTAATTTATATAGCGAGATAGCTTGTTTAATTCGCTTGCAAAGCAAGGAAAAGTGGGGCACAACTCCACTTTTCTTTGCCTTGCGATTGGTTCAATTCTAAAGGTGTGACTAAGACCTTTAGAATTGTGCCCCGTGTGGGATTCAAACCCACGACCTGCGACCCGGAACAGGTCTCCACAGCGTGTAACCACCACGCCACGGGGTGAAGTTAGGTAGATAATATTATATAATAACCTAAAGCACTAAAGCAGAGCTTTTTGCGTTAAATTATAGCGCAAAAGAGCGCATATTATTAGGCCATTTGCTACGCAATATTAATATCCACATTCTGCCTCTCTTAATTATCTAGTGGAATAATTAATAAATAATTTGTATTACAGAATATAAAGAGAGGAGGCTTTAGATAAGCCTAAAGCATTTAGATATAAATTAGATATAGATTCAAGAGTAATATGCCCTTAGTAATATTAAGGTTAATTAGATAAAGACCTCTAAGATACCTGCTAACAGATTTACAAAGCCTCTTATAGGATAGAAGCATTAGGACTTCTGCTAGAAAATTAGATTATAAATAATCCTAAGCTATTTAATAACACTAGAAATCTGCTAAAATCCTACGCATTACATACAACCTACAGCTTCACTTTTAGCTATTAGCTAGGGGGTGTGTTAGGGTAAAGGCTCTGACAGCGCTGTAACGTCGCAGGTTAATGGTCAGACCCTCCTTAAGACATTAGTGGATACGATATATTAGAAGTACCGGATTTAGTTAGATAGTATCATAGCGCACTGTGTACCTTTCAGGTACAAAAGTCGGGTGCCGTCTGCACCTCTGACTGACCGAATTAAACACTTTTATGCACATCTGTTAGAACAAATATCATATTAATTCCTTCGCAGCCGCGGATGTGGCCGGCGGAAGGTTGGCTCGCGCGTGTGCGCGCGACCCCCGCAGTCCGGCCACGTGATAGGGCAGGGCCTATGGCCACGTGACCCACACGCGGCAGCCTTTTATTCTTACGAGAGTGCCCCCTCTTTTAACCTCTCTTTCTTTCCTTTCTTCGCTAGCCTAGAATAGATAAGTAAATGCAACGTATACTATCTATTCTCTGTCTCCGTCCCTATGCAAGATAGGAGTCCTGATATCAGGAACCCTGTGTGAAACCTACAACATCTTATGACCCCTACCTTCTGACAGTAGTAGCACGACGAGCGTGATTCGCTATAGCCAGATGGTACAGGTAACCACGGCTCTCTTGTCAGCGGTTGCGATGAGTCGTGCTGTTTGCTGCTATACCCGGAGACGCGAAAAATCCACCCCGCAGCCTTCAATGAATCTCGACCTAAAGAGCTTGCATTTAGAGCCGCTTGCTGCAAGGCCAGACCTTTTCGGACGCAAAGCGGGCACACGAAGGTCTAGGAACTTGATACAAGTTGCAATTTCACGTTTCTGCAGAGGCGTGATCAGCCCATCTCTTTCAGCTCTGAATTCCCGAATTTAACAACCAATTCTCCAGTTGGCTCGAACTCTTGCCCGACGATGTACTATTACGCGGGTATGCCTTGCCTTATTATATAACTAGAAGCCTTCTACGCTCAACTGTGCACCACCTCTACCCTTGGATGTTGCGCTAGTCCGTGTAGGTAAGTCCTAATATATGTATTGAGTTTATTACTATCCCATCTCCGACTAATGCTCTTCTCACACCTACCTTGTGAACTCGTTTCTGCAACGTCTCAATGTGTCAATGCATCATATACACACTGCCTAAATTTGGTTTTTAATTTTAGCGCAACTATCGCATCTAGCTTCAGACACCCACGTCAATAGCATTAGATAATCACTATTAAAATTAAATAAATGTATATTTAATTTAAAATCTCAAAGGAAATATTCTTTAGCACTGGGCTATCTCCTATATCCGGATTGCGGTCAATGGCTAGGTTTTAACCTCCCCAAATGAACAATCCTGAATAGCGACTAAACTTCGGTGATTGTCTCTACCGGGCAGACTTCAATGGCAAGTCTTTTCCACGTCCTCCATGACTCGAATAAGAGTCTATGGCCTCCAGGCCTCATTTCCTTTATTTCTCGCACACTATAGCTCCATGGTTTTAGCCAATTTCCCACGGCAAGAAAAGGGCGCATCTTAATGATGAGAAGTAGGGCGTAGGTGAGACAACGCTGGCTCAAAAGTGAGGGATTCAAGGTCCAGCATCATCCCCTATGCCTATTAACAGGCGGTTGTGTTGCATGCTGCTGTATCGCATGCGCGCACCGTAGTCCTAGGACTAAACTTTGTAAATAAAGTACAGCATGGAGCATTGCAATATGCGGGTATTCTTTTATGTTTGATAGGATAAGTGCGACCATCGAAATACTAATGTTGGCCAGCCCGACCCAAATGGTCAGAGCCGACATGCCTTTGCCTGGGTTTGTATCAGACATAGTGCGGTAAGTTCGATAAATCATGCCTATCACCACGACTTCTGACGTCAGTGGAACAACATATGCAATATCGACGTGAGGCATGGCACGAGGGACATATGTTAGACTCAGTATAACAATGACCTCGATGCACTCAGTGACAGCCACGTATACCGCCCATTTTGCCAGTGTGGTGCATCTTGAGAGTGGATATATGACTGCTACGGTCTGGATAGACCACGGTCAGAACACACAATCTGCTGTTCAAATTCCATGAGCTTGCCTGCAGTATTGCAATCCCCACAATGCTATCGTTGTTGATATTTTTGCACATGGACTGCAACGATAACCACACAGGCCTGACCAAGCCGCTTGCTTGCAGTGAAAGTAGTATCAGGGCCGCAAGCTCGAGGACTATCAAAATACAACATATAGTATCCAGTATTTGTTCTGTGGCCAGACATCTTTGTACTTGATAAATGTGAATAGGAAGAGTACGATAAAAGACAGTACAGACACAAAGAAGGATCGATATCAAGACCAGTGTCCATTGTTGCTAAAAGGAGGTATATAGCAGCGTACTAGAAACTGAATGTCAAGATGCGAGGAAGGGGAGTCCGGGCACTATATAAGCTACACAGCGCCAAGACTTTACAGGTTTAAGCAACGCATAATTACGCTATCACATTCTTGTTCAGGGGCCGGGTGATCATGCCGGTAGTCGGTGAGTGTTATGTTTCCCTGGAACCAGAATTTACATCAAGATAGATCAAGATGAACCAAATATACAATTATAGGTTTATGCCAACTCGTGAGCTATTACGAAGCGCTAACAAGCAGTATGGTGTAATATGAATATGCCGTTACTACTGTGGATAGTTAAAGGTGAGGCTGTGCACTTGTCTCGTCTGTCTATATAAGACTCGCTTATCTCCCACTCGGTGGTTAAACCCCATTCTCAACTACTCTACTATCTATTATGTCTTTGGAGAGATTCGAATTCGACCGCACAAGTATCGGTGCTCGGATCCAGTGGGTGCTTAGTGACCCTAAAGGATACAGTTCCGAATGCTTCATGAAACTCGACCAAAACATCTTCCCGTTCAACGACTTTGAGGTCGATTCTTTCACAAGAGCCCCAGTCTTTAAACCCCGTCAAAGCTGTCTCATTTGTGTCACACCGCTGTCTGCAGCAGCATACCTGGGAGACGAAGAGGCTTTCAAGCGTCTGTCAAAATTCCCTGATCCTCATGAATCCAATGAGTGCATTAGCCCTCTCTCACTAGCCTGTCTTGAAGGACACTCCAGCATTATCCAACTTCTTGCTGAGAGGGATGAAACCGGCAATCCCTTGAATACGGTGCATATTGCTGCGAGAACGGGCCAGGGCCATTATATCCGCCACCTCTATCAGAAATTCCGTTTCAAGCTAGGCATCAGTGATGTGGATTCAGTCCCGCCCGCCATTCACGCACTGTACCTAGACGACGATGAACAAATAAAAGAGATTTTTAGAGGTTCTCGATCTGGATAAGGATGCTGCAGATATTAGGGAGGTATGGAAAAATCATTGGACATGCGCTGATCTTGCCAGGGCGATGGGGAAAAGCAATGCTCTGGTAGATTGGCTTGAGGACAAATGCAGGTCTCTAAAGAGCTGAGGTCATATTTGCGCTGAGTATATAGGTCAAGCAGTACTCTGAACACATCGGGTCTGATACTATTCCGCGATTCTCATTCAATACGCAAGAACTACCACTATGACTGAGTTGGACTAGCTAGGTAGGAGCCTCCTCGTGGCGCCCGTCTTGAATCCCCACACAGACTCGAATGCGAGAACTAATAGCCCAACTCGAGAGGCCTCCGTGCGAAGTGCACCTATTTTATTAAGTTAGTAGGCGGATGCTTGCCTGGGATATACGAAGCCGTCTCAAAACAAAATAGCGTATAGCTACACGGACAACTCCTATTAAATAAAGATATTCTGGATTTAGTATAGGTAAACAGTAAAAGTTTAGAGTTCCTGCTGCATAGCTTAAAGCAAGAATAGTTAGTGTAGCTGCTGCCGCTGCTTTAAGTCGCCGTGTCGGACCCCTTTTCCCCATTACCCTCGCATACTGGGCATAAGTCTAACCTGCATTCCTAATTTCAAACTAAGGATCTGCTCCTTGCTAAACGAGAAACTAAATAGTCACCTAGTCACGAGGTTGGTTAAGCTGCATGGCATACATAACTGGTGTCGCGAATGATGCATCTTCGACATCGGTTGGAAAGGAGCTGTGCCTACCGGTCAGCTTCTTCACAAAACAAAAACATTCAAGCACAATGTTCAAGCCTGTAATCAATTCCAATTCTCATTTTGATTCACTTGGTTTTTACAACCAGCTAGAAGGGTATCGCATATAGTTCCTAAATACCGCGGCCATCGTTCAACACTTGGCCACAATCAAGTAAAAGCTCATTCGCAGTGTCATATTGGTCGTTCCAGCAACCTTGGATAATTGAGCCGCTCTGGAGGTTTCTAACCGTAGGAAACTCGCCCGTTTCAAAAAGTTCGTCAACCCTGCACCCATACGAAGAGAGCTCTTCTCCGTCAACCCAGTGCGGCCAGTGGCCCGACATGATGGTGTAGAAGACAGAACCTGAACTGAATATATCGGTAGCCTGTGTAAGGATCGGCGGCTTGCGAGTGTTGAAGAAACCTGAGTCAGGGAGATTAGAGCCTATCCGTCCTTTATACGTTGAACCTCCAAAGTCGCAGAGACGGTTCTCAGTCCGGCCATCGGGACATGAGTAGAGCAAGTAGTTCTCAGGCCGTGAATCTGAGTGGATCACAGCTTTTGATTGCAAGTAAACGATAGCTTCTGTAGCTTGCAAGCACCAGGCGGCAGGGCATCCAAGCTGGGAAATTGCGCCGCAGATTAGCCATTACTGCACTGACCACTCCAGCGATGACAATCTCCGTATCAACAATTCTTTCCAGTTGCTTCGAAGCCATCGATATGAACACTACACACAGACTCGAACTCGAAGATGGCAGCTCAATCTCCCATGACGAAGCAACAAAACTAGACGAGGACATTGTGGCGCAGCTGGGATACGTCGCAGCTCGCAACGAACTCTACCAAAACCTCGATCGACAAAAAGACACGATTCGCTCTCTCGTGAGGCACCATCTAGACCTTGACAACGATGCGAAATGCACAGTCCTTCCCCAAAAGCAATGGATCAAGGGAAGCTTCAACGTCTGCATTCCTATCGAAACAGTGTCGGGTACGGCTCGTCGCAATCTGATGTTACGCTGCTGTTTGCCATACAAGCTTGCCGAGGCCCAGTACCCAGGTACCATCGACGAGAAGGTGAGGTGCGAAGTCGGAACTTATGCGTGGATGCAGCAACGTTGCACAGATGTCCGCATTCCCCATCTCTACGGTTTTGGCTTCACCGATGACCGCCATGTATACATCTATATATAAGCTCAAGTTTGGTTGGAATTTTGCAATTACTCAGTCTGTTGCTGATAGTGTAAGTGACATTCGTTTTTGATTGGATGGTCGATAGCTCGTAAACTTCTAAAAAATAAGGTCTACGTCTCTGAAAACAGAGGTTACGACCCTAGAAAGCTGAGGCACTGGCACAGAAAAGAAGAACTAGACGGGATCCCGTGTATTCTGGTAGGTGTGGTCGTATGTGAAGGTACGGGCTGGTAAGCTATTCTATATTGCCTACGGGACATAATCATTAGGTGAGTGAGAGCTGTGTTGGGTGGTGTGAGGTTGGAGCACAGTGAGACACAGTGTTCATGCGCACTAACTCACCCGGGCATACAGTGTAGTGAACACTGTACTAGTAAATGGCATCTGCCTGTCCGCACATCATTCAACAGAGGTACTGGTCGCGGAAAGAAAATGCACATCAGTGTCGCTTTTATATTGCCAGGCGCTCCGAGTACGTTGGTCGCTGAGAAATCTATGGTCCTGCCAAAGCTGACACATCTCAGCCCACGCCAGGTCCTTGCGCTATCTGCGATAATGAAAATCGCTTTTACCCGTGGCCACGCCCACCATGTGCATGCCTGAAAAAAGTCGGCAGCCATACGTTGTACAGTGGGGTCTGTACATCTGTCGCTCTTCTACACCCACGTGGGCCTGCTGTGCGTTGTCCCTGATATCCTCGTCAGGTAAACGCTCTGCGTCTTGCCCGTCAATCGGATTTGTCTATGTGTTTGCAGAACTTTATTCGCGTACATGTATGCCCGGTTCGCTTTATTGGTTGTTGCGGCTACCCTCGTCTCGTTGGCCCAGGGGAGCATATCGGCCCTGGCGGCCACTGCTGATACTTGGCGATCGACCGCGTGCAACAACTCGCGATAACCAGCCGCCAATGCTTCGATCCTCGCCACCACTGGTCTGGATCTGCGATTTGGGGTCGTCGTCCATGTCGCCGACCTCCAGATTCAGTCCCTCAATATCTCGTGAGGGTCCTGGTGAGCCGGCACGCATGAGCGATTCATTGTCGGCATGGATAGAGGGCGTACCCATGACTGTGCTAGAATCGCCAAAGAGAGAATTCATATCTTCGAGACGCACGCCGCACGTCTCGGGATAGGTGAAGTAGACTGCAATACGTGGTTAGTCACAGGTCATTGACTGTAGAACATGCCCGAAGTGTGCTCACCAATTACAAAGGATACCACGCAGAAGAAAGCGTGGACGAGATAGAGGCGCCACTTGATCCATTCTTGCAAAATAGGAGTCATTTCTCCCACTAACCAATTGAAGGCCCAGTTGGTTGCCGTGGAGAGACTGGCACCCTTGGATCGAATGCTGAGGGGAAGAATCTCGGGAGGGTAGAGCCAGGGAATGGGTCCCCATGAGTACCCAAAGGCTGCATTATAAATCATAACAAACAAGACCACCATTCTCGGCGTCCACCGGATATCGAGGTAGATGAAGTAGGAAATGAGCGACAGAGAGATGGCCATGGCGATAGCACCAGACAAGAGGATCGGCCGTCGGCCCCATCGATCCACCAAGTACCAGGGGAATGGTCGACAGGAAGTAGGTAATTCCGTTGAAACCGGTCATGAGAACGGCATCGTGTCCGACCCAGCCTGCGGATTCAAAAACGTACGGGGCGTAGTACGAGATGACATTGATGCCGTTGAGCTGCGCCAGCGCTTGGGCAGACATGGCGATGAATACACGCCTTCGGTATTTGCGGAACATCTCCGAGTAAGTTCGATCACCTTCTTGTCGCTGTAGCAAAACGTTCATCTTGATTTCGCGGTACTCGTCTCTAGCTTTGGGGTCGTGAATATCACCACCACCATAGAGGTTGGCAATCACCACCATGCCCTCCTCGTCATGATCATTGTCAAGAAGCCATCTACATTTTTCAAATACGTTGGTCTCTCCTCTTTCGTTGCTGCCAGAAAAAAAAGGGAAAAAGGGAAACAAACTCACCTTGGGGATTCCACAATGATTAAGCTGCCGATGCCCAATAGAGCACCCATGACACACTGCATAAGAAGCGGAATCCGCCACGACAGATTACTTTCGATGAAACCGCAGCCGTAGTCAACCCAAACGGATGTGGTGTACCCGATGATGTTGCCGGAGAACTCAATGCAAGCCAACTTTCCTCGATTATGCGGCGGAGAGATTTCGGATTGATAAACGGGCACAATGGTGGAGAGCATGCCAACGCCGAGACCGGCAATAATACGGCCGACCATCATCATGGCCATGGATGTGGCCATTGTTTGCAAGGCTCCGCCCACGAAGAATATACACGATCCGTACAAAATGGTTCGACGTCGACCAATGATGTCTCCGACTCGACCGACAATAAGCGAGGCAAAAAGGCACCGACTTCCAATATGGCAACCATGGTACCGACCTGAGCCTTGGATGGATGGTTGAAGTAATCAATGAAGAATGGGCCACTGTGCAAAAAGAATTACGTTAGTTGACACCCCCGCTGGATGTCACATAACACATGGTAGGGATGGGTTGAGGCGAGATGATTCATACGTGATAATGCCCGACATGACGCCTTGATCATAACCAAATAGAAACACGCCGAGAGAAACAAATATACTTGTGAAATAACTGCATAAAGTCAGTACATGTGTTCGCGTATGCTAGAGGCACATAAAGCTGGAAGAGGCGTACATCAGGGCCTTGCCTGTAAGGCCGTGGACAGAACCCGATCGTCCCGACATGATGGCTCCTATGCAGCGTTCTGCGCGTGAGGGTCGCAGCGGTTTTATCGGAGGAATTTCAATAGCCTCTTTGTCGATGGGGGTGGGATGTATCGACTCGGAGCGATGATATCGCTGCGGCGAAGGGTCGTGGATGCGGACCTTTTTGGTGTTTTGACTGACGCTTCTGCACGCCAGCGAGAAGCTCTTGCTCAAGCTCGTCGGGCAGCTGAAGACGTACAGGGTCGTTGTCGTCGGCAAGTTGATCACCAATATCGCCAGTGTCGGTCCAGGAAGACTCGGAGCCTGATGACAGCCTCGCCTGGGAGGAGCGAGCGGGATTGGAGAAACCCAGCAAGGAGGCAGACTGGGAGTCTTGGTCGATGTCTAAACGGGTAGGGAGGGTCCGCAAGGGAATGTTGGAAGGGAGACGGGATGGGTTTGTCGAAGAAATTTTGGGCGGTTTTGGGGCTGTTGAGCAGCAGCGCCCTCTGCATTCAATTGAAGGGGAAGCGTAGTAATAAGGGAAGTGGAGGTGGAGTTGAGAGGTGACGCCGCGTCTGCTGGCGGAGTCAAACAATGATCGGGGGTCTGGTGACGGAAGACGAGACAAGGTTTCCAATCATCGACACCAGCTAATCTGCAGCGTCGGGTGGTTCGTCCTGTGGGGCTGCTATGGCGTTGTCACAAGGTCGGCAGCCGAGTGGACTAAATAGTAAAAGTTGTGTGTCGTCTGTTGACTTGTCGTCTGTTGTGAATTGCCCGCGTCGTACCAGCCAGTTGACCCCGTATGGATATCCAGGCGTTGAGCCGTCGATGCTTGTAACTTTGGTGGTGGATGGTGGAGAGTGAGCGTGATGAAAGATCAAGCAAGACAAGGCGGAATAAATACACGGCGCAGAAAAGAAGAAGAAATACGTGCGAAGGGGAACACAAGATCAGGTTCACATGGACAGCGGCAGGACCTTTTTCGTCCAACAAGCTCCAGTCTCAGCTCGCTCCTTCCTTCCCAAGGAGATTCTGAAAGCGAATGGAGAGAAATCGAGCAACAAGACAAGCAACATGGGAGGACGGAAGGAAGCCGCGTCTGGTCCCATGCAATTTTTAGGAGAAACGAACCACCACCACCAATGCGCCATACAATACCGAGTACTCCGTACATACTTTTTACGCATTATTAGTCCTGACAAGCCTCCCTGTTTTTCTCATGAAATGGGTGCAAAAACCGGGGCTCATTTACGACCTGCATCTCAGATCTGCTCCAACCTCCGGGGTACGGTACCAGCACTTGACTCCGTCCAGCGCGGGCGAGCAACTTCCGATCCCAACAGCAAACATTCGGGGCGATCAGCACGGTTTAATTGGGAAGGTTTTCCATGGCCGAACGAAAGACGATCTACCAGGCGCTTGTGGCTTTCCAAGGACTTTTCATCTCACAGCTGGTTATGATCGGCTTAACAACTTTTTCATCATTTGCTAACCACCCCACCCCCTGGTTAAAGATGTGCGCCTCACGTGCGGGAACCATGCGTTAGAACAAGGTTGTTAAAAAGATGAAGAGCCCGACTCCATTATTCATATTTTCACGAACGATGACGACTTGCGCGGCATGAAGAAAGTGTCACCAAAGGTTACTGTTGCAACCCGTGCTGGGGACGCATCAGGAGGATGTACTAAGTCTGCTCACTTGGCTTCCAGATATTTCATTACTCCTTGACTCTTTTGCTCTCTTGTTGACTTTAGGGCCAACAGACTGGTGAAAGCCATGCCGATGTTGCGCAGTCAGTGACAACAAGTTGGCTCTTACACTAGAACTACCCTACCCGTCCGAGCACCAATGTCCGGCTGTCCCGTTACAACGCAACGGCCAAGTGGATCGCCTTGTTGACGATGTGTTGCCGGATTCTTATGATCCTATCTAGCAATTCAATCACAGGGAATGTAGGTTACAGAAGCTTGAGAATTAAGGGAGATGACGATCTCTTCAGTGATAGCTGTCTCCCAAGGTTCTAGGATCAACGCCGCGCCAAAATGCCCTCATTTTACAGCCCTTTGGGTGGCTCCAGAGGTCTCTGTGTCCTACGAAGGGCACAAGCCTTATTAACGTCAAAATCATAGCTACAACGTAACCACTGATGCTGCTGGTGTTGAATGGCCTTGTTCAGCTTCATTCTCAAGCGCTTGATCAGAGGTCTGCTCTGATTCAGGGTTTAGAATCGAGACTTATCATTTGACGTTGCTAAGAAGCTGGTGATGGCCTTCTTGTTGCACGGCCAAGCATGCGTGGGTAGATTAGTTAGCGCGGTTTAACATTAATAATGCACATACCATTAGGGTATGCGCACAGGTTTTTCCTCTTCAATCGATTGAATCATACGATTCACTCAATATCATTATAGCTCTTAAGACTCTTTAGATGCTGCGTTTGAGCACTTTTAATAAGTTCTTTAAGTAATAGTCGACAATGCCACCAATTCGCTCGTGATGTGCATCGAAGGGCGTATTGCTCATGGCTGTGATTCATATTACTGAATTGTTTCAAGTACTATGCCCTTTCGCCATATGACCTACTAAAGTTTCGGCGGACAAAGGCCAACTCGGACATGTCAACGCCTGCATCTTTGACAATGTTGCGCATTGTTTCGCTGCTGAAAGTTCCATCCTCTCCCGAATCCCGTGGGCTCTCCATCCTTGAATAACCTCCCTGCGGCCAGCTTCTTTGAGCTGACAGAGCAGCTGATGATCTCCAGGATTGGCCGTACTCATGCCAGGGACCACCAGGGACTGCCTGGAGAGTCTCTTGGCCAGAGATGATATCCCCATTATAATCAATAGTTGGGCCACCGAAACAAGTAATGCCAGGAGGCAACTCCAACCCTTGAACAGCTGAGAAGAGGGCAGCAATCTCTACAAGTATACACCTCTTTTCAATCATGTCAAAAGACCCGAACTGTACGCCAAGCGGCGATTTTGTCGAGTGCTCCATGACGGTGCACCCAAAGCCCGTCTCATCAAAAGGGTTTTGATCCCATGGCCAGTTTCCAGGCATAGACAGACGGTGCGGCGACGTGTGGTTCAGGACCCCAGCTCTCGGATTGCACGATCCACTTGTAGTGCTTTTTGTATAGAGTCCTGTAAGCCGTGGGGCTGTGCAGCCATCGATGAATCCAGTAGATGCAGAAATCTGTAAAAGGATGAAGAGTGGAACTTGTATAATGTCGTACCATAGTCCTGGCCCGTCTGCTGAGGTGTCGTACATTTTACAGTATCCGCGAGCCTCTGCGAGAACCAAGGGCAGGATGAGCAGAAATATGCCGGGTAAAGCCCGGAATGTCTGTTGAATATCCATGCAACCTTGGTTTTTGAGATATTTCGGATGCTTTTGTATCTATTTGTCGAAAATAAAAATGTACGAAAAAGTAGAAAAGAAGAAGTAAACGACAGCGCCAAAGATCCTACAGGCATCTGGTGAGCAAAGGCAAGTCGACAGAGGGAGATGGAAGGCGCAAAGCATACCAGAGGATTGGAAATAAGTTGATGACCTGTCTTAAGATGTTGCCTTTTGGCCAGGAACTCACTCATACCCATGGCAGGCGATGGACGCACAGTGAAGTACTTTGTCGACGGTTCATACTCGCATGGCAGCCTGTGTGACAGCGATGTGTTATTCTTGATGCCTCGGTCGTGCACATTGGCATGCGCGGGAACAAGTCTGGCAAAGACGTGATCACTGATCAATGTTTCGGAAAGATCGAGAATCACGTCCATTTTGCTCCTCGGGCAGAAAAAGGAAGAAGTCGCAAAAAAGCCCATAGAATTCGAAAATAATCGTCAATCAAAAACTTTCACCACAACACCAGCCATCCTCAATCCGCACGCTGCTATCTGAGCAATTCGAGAAACATCAGTCTCGTTATCACGCCCCAGGGCCTCTGGGTAAATCTGCAAGGTCTCCCAAGACCTGAGGTATAGGTTGCACCATATAATGATGCAGTAGAGACATGAACTTTCGCAATCGAGTCAGGTATGTGCATAGATGTGCTCTTCGGGATACGGCATATATTTCCAAAACGCTCGTCAAGTGGCCTCAGGCAATTTAAGGCCATCTTTCAATTTGTCTTTGCTTCAGGGTCGAAAAGGGGACCAGACAAGTCCGAGGCTTCTCCGGCACATGTAGATTCGTCGCCAAATCTCAGTACATGGGCATGTAGTGACGCTGCCAGGTCCCAAACACGTCCTGTTTTCCAAAGGCCGAGTTTTGGGCAATTTGGCCACTGCGTTGGACAAGGTGGCCCGTTGACCGGGGTGAGTCGAGGTGCGAGATGAGAAGCATCACTACGGGCGGTGGGTAGACCTGCCAGGTGCCAACGGCAGGAGCGAGTGAGGAGTCTGCCGGACCCACAACGAATATCCTGGTCGTTTTCCCAACGGCACTTTGTCCACGTTGCCTTGAATTGCATCATTGCCTCGGAGCTCCCACAGCCTGCCAGCCTGCCAGCCTGCCAGCATGACCGAATACGCAGATGCAGCTTCCTCCTCCAGCGATGCCGCTGCCCAAAGAGCCTCTGAGCAAGCTCGCCTCCGTCGGGAGCGTAGGGAAGCCAGGATCAAGTCTGGCGGCGCCGACAGACTGAACAAGATTACTGGTATTGGTGGCCGAGTCGTGGGAGGTAAGCATGGCAAACACCTCGACGACAAAACGCGCGAAATGCGTTCGCCAGAAAACAGTGGAAAGCTAAAGATGTCTCCCCAGAAACCAACCAAGCTACGTCAGGCGTGCCAGCAGAGCCCGCGGAGCCAGCCGCCACGACCTCACCCAAGACGACCCCATCCCACGCGGATCCCGACGAAATCGACATCTCGCAGCACTTTTACGGGCCAAATGCCACTTCAAGACGGGTTCCCGCCGGCGCCGACCCCGAAGAAGCCCAGCTTCGCCAGATGATGTTCGGCTTCGACCGTCCCCGTCCAGGCCAGTCGAGCTCAGGCACGCCGGGCTCCGGAACCCCTGGCGCCGGCGCCGGCAGCATGCCCAACATGGAGGACGACCCCATGATGAAGATGATGGCCCAGATGATGGGCGGTGCAGGCGGACCCGGGAGCTCTCCCTTCCCAGGCATGCCTCCAATGACGGGCCTGCCCGGCCAGCAATCGCCTCCACAGCCAAGTCCTTACCACACAATATGGCGCCTGATCCATGCCCTCGTTGCCCTCGGCCTAGGTTTCTATCTCGCACTCTTCACGACATTTTCCGGAACCAAGGCGGAACGAGAAACCGCCGCCGTTGCTCATTATCAGCAGCGTCTTGCCGCGGATGATGAGAATGAGCGTCAGAGACGCATGTTCTTTTGGACATTCGCCACGTCGGAAGCCGTGCTGCTTACCACGAGGCTTCTTCTCGACAAGGGACGTGCTCCGCCGCCAGGCTTCATGTGGACAATCGTTGGGTTCATTCCCGAGCCGTTCAAGGGGTATCTGGCTGTTGGGCTGAAGTATGGGCAGATTTTCACCACGGTGCGGACCGACATTTTGACGTGTATGTTCGTGCTGGGCGTTTGCTCCTGGTTGAGGGCATAGCGCGTTTCAGTAGATTTCGTATGGTGCTATGCCGCCGTCGCCATCTGCAAGTAAAATGGTCATCGAAGTGTGCGTGGGTTGTCTCCCTCTCTGACAGAATTGAAGTCACGATTTGTTGCCAAGGCATCGATTTCTATGCTGCAGAATAGAGGTCACAGCGTTGCCCGCCCAGTCCAAACCATTCGGAAAAGGCTTACCTGTCATCGCAAAACACCTTGCTTGCATTACAATCAAATTTCACAAAAAGACCCCTGGGTCAGAGGAAAATATGTGACCACTGACAATATTACTTTTGATAATACACCTTTCCACCAAGCCATCATACATACAACAAAAAAAACACGTCATTCCCTCATCGTCAACCCCAATATCCCACCCAGCATGCCTCTTACGCGTCTAGGATTCTCCATCGCACACGTAAACACGACGGCCGTGCTCACCGCAAACGCTAGCGTCTCTCGCCACTGCACCCCCATGGAGTACTGTCTCGGCAACAGTGTCGCCATGGCGCGGGGGCCACGAACAGCGCCATGTCCTTGCGCCGACTCGCCGTCTCGATGAGGACGCTCCAGCCGCAGAGGAAACAGCCTACGCCGACGCAGTATCCGCCGTCGATGCGCTGCCTACACTCGGTGTCCTTGCCTAGGATGTGCGGACCGATGCGGGTTCGGCCGAGGCAGACACCGTAGTAGAACAGGGCGATGTAGGTGCCTAGGAAGGCGGACGACCGGCAGGCAGATACGAGGGCCGTTCTCGGGCTGTTCCTGTTGGGTTTGCGGAGTTGCAGGGCCAGAGCTAGAGGTAGATAGGTGTACATGGCCCATTTCCAAGAGAGCCAGAAACGTCGCCAGGCATGGTATTCGCAGGACGGGCCGCGTCCCATGTGGACTATGTCACAGGGGAAAGGAACCGTCTTGCAAGGATCACCCCATTCGTACGGGAGCTTGTGGTCTGTACACATGGTGCCAAGGAGGGAGCTTGGCCCGTCTCTTTGGCATAGCAGAGCTCCTTGTTTCGACAGCGACGGAGGGCTTCGATGAGGCGAATATCTACGTGGGCTGCAGAGGTGATCCACTTGTTGTATGCCCGGGGAAGGTTGTCTGGGGCATAGAACCATGCCCACATGATGAGGGCGCAGGAGGCTACGAACGAGACTGGGTCTGTCATTCTAGAGACGACGGCCTCGGCCTAGATTAGATGAGCTGTTAGTTTCTATATATATATATATATATATATATTCCATGTCCAAGCCAACTGCAAGAAAGAAGAGAAGAAGAAAGGGAGGGCGGAAAAGCGAAAGCAACTCGATGAGATGGGGAAACGGCATACCTTGGTCCATCTGCCTGCAGTCTGGCGCCTCGACTTGTGTCGAGCCCATAGTTCACCGATGATTACATCGACAGCCTGCGTGGTAGCAAACAATGTCAGATCTACAGTTCTACCCGCAAGCTTCTCCCCGGCTTGAGGATCGGCATATCGAATTGTAGCCGAGCCAGCACGGCGTCGCAGCGTGGGTTTCTTGGCTTGCAATAGCTTGAGACTCAGCCATGCAGCAATAAACGTGGCCAGTGATCGTGCAAGTCTACCAGACGACATGGCCCAGGCCTTGTTAGCTCACGTCACATACATAGGATGAAGGGGGCGGAGGGTTAGAGTTCGGCCGGCCATCCGTCCACACGTACCTTAGTTGTGCAGTGCCGCCAAGATTCGTGGCTGCGCGAGCTATGATTCTGTTCAAGGGCGCCTGGCAGTTCCAACCATGTCAGTAAGCCAATCTCAACAACTAAATAGAAGGTTTCGAAGTGAAGGCCAATGTGTGAAAAATCATTATATATATATATATAAGGAAAAGCAGTGATGTCAGACCTGCAATAGAGTTGAGCCGCCTACAAGGGCTGCGCAGAATGTGGGAAACCGGCACGGATCCAAGCCTGTCTTGAGAACATGTTTGCACGAATCAAGGAAGGTATTCTCATCCCTTTCTGGCAACGCGTAATTGGGCGCTTTGCATCTCCTGTTGGAGAGATGCTGCAAGACGAGCGTCAACAGTCGTGGCAGAACGGCAGATGCGTAACCCAGGAGATAGGCGCGAACGAGGGGCCGCAGGGCTAATGGAATGGACTGCAGCTGCAGAAACGAAGTGGTGCCAGTGCCGGATCTCCCAGCCATGTCCAGATTAGCTGAGGCTTGGAGCAGTAAGCGTGTAAGTGGAAAGGCGGTAAACCGGGTTTTGGCCAGCACTGGGGCTTCTCGTCAGTTTGATAATGCGACCGTGGGAAATGGGATGATGCGCGGGATGGCGGAAACAAGGCGCCGATGGGAACGTGGCGGAGATGGAACCGCGTGAGAGCGAAACCATGCGAGCTTGAAAGGATGAATATCAGGGAAGACGGCGACGTTGTCTGTGAAGTGCATTCGTGGTCGAGCGTGGTTTGCGCGTGATCACGTGGTCGTCGTAGTCACAGAATCAGGAATGACTGCTACTTCGGCAGGTCCTCCCGAGACAGAAATCGTCAAGTCGTTGTTCGTTGTACGGCCGGACGGTTAGTCAGTCGCAGCGTCTGGTGGGTTTTACTCCGAATCGACGGGATTGTCGCAAGCCGTCAACGTGACAAATCGATTGCAAAACAAAGGAGTGACGCGGACGATGCCAAGTCTGACAGCATACGTGGAGAGAGTCAAGGGAAGGGGGAAGGGGGGTCGCCTAATTTCACAGTACTCTGAAAAGTCATTCTAGCAGTTGACACCATTTATTCCCACTGACAGCATTGGCGGTATCGGGTTGATCTTCTCGTCTCCACGGCCGGAGAAATAAGTTGCCCGGAAGGACCCTCGGTGGTGTCACATTCTTGTCGAATGCGGCAGCGCCTCCGAAGCTGGAGTGCTCGGTGTTGGCTGAAAGGGATTCACGACGCACGGGGGTGTTGACTTCTATTGAGGAGGGTTTCACTACCGCCGATTCCTCCAAGGAGAAGTCGTAATTCCAATGTCAAGCCACCAGGAATGGTGAAAATCTATCGAATGAATATTCGATGACGCCCTTTGACGCATAATGGCCTATGCCTATATTGCAGTCAAAGTTTGACAAGTGCTGCAGTCAATTAGTCCGTCGGTCGAACTTGTCAATGATGCCGAGTAGAAAGCCCTAAAGATCTAGGTATCAGGTAAGTCGTCTAATAAAGCGGAGATGTTTTGTGTTACTTTGCCGAAAGGGGCTAACTATCTTCGACCGAGAAATCGAGACCTACATGTAGGAAGCTCGCCCAAAATAAACTCAAAACCGGAAAGCCAACCAAAACCTGTCCAAGAGGTCGCAAGAATGTCCTACCCTACCCCATGCTTTAAATTCAGCCTCGATCACGATAGGCAGGGGTTGTGAGAGAAAGAAAGAAGGAAAGAAAACTCGGCTCAACAGCAGAGACACCCGATGGATTGCTTCATGCTGATGCTGATGCTGTCTGGTTGCCTGATGCTGAACAAATGAGAAGAGAGCCACGCGATCAGTCAATGCAGGAGAATGGCTCGGCGACGCTAAGAGGTGTGGGACGGCGTGAACCCCTTTCTGTTGCACCCACAAGGGCATAATTGATCCCTGCCGCACGATAGTCTCGCTACTCAACTAGCTGAGACAAGAGTCCACCCCTAGCTAGTCATTTTCCAAGACCTCCGTAGTTTCATAGTATGTTTTATCGTTGTACCAGTACCCCACCGATGGTACAGGTACTTAGGTATTTAAGCCGTAGTCCGCACCCTCTTACAGGGTCGGACAACTTAATAGAGGCGATCACATTGAACCCTAGCTTCGCGGTCTAACATGGTAGTAATTGCGTGGTGTTCATGATAATCATACCCTCTTCCGAATTAGTACTCTTCTCTTTAAATCAACTAATTATTTGATCTTTGAACAATCAGTACGAACACGGCAAAAAGAGAGGCCTAATTCATTAACATCGTGATCGGGCGACCCTAGCACGCTAGGATCAATACCACTATCTATTAGTTTAATAACAACAACACCATAGGCATTCTCACAATGTCTGAGGAGTCTTCTAAAGGCAATAAGCTAGCGATTAAGCTGCAGGAGCCCTACTATTAGGACCTGTGGTATAAGATAGTTAAGGCAAGAGCTATTAAAGACAGGATCTAGGTCTTTATTAATCCTAACTTAACTATATAGCTAGATTACCCTCCTAAGCCTCTAATCCTTGTAAGAAATAAGACTCTAGCGAAGAGGAGAGTAGCAGAGGCTATATAGAGTTAACTATCTATAATAAATACCACAGGAGTTCAAACGCGCTCGCAGAGCAGTAGATTAGCAGTTAGCAGCGCGCTATAACCCTAGGAAAGCTCTCCTAAAGGCCATAATATAGCTAGAGAGAGTTATTTTTAGTACCCTTAATAACCTAATAATGCTAAAGATAGCGCTTAGTTCGCGGTCCTTAGTAGTTATTATTAGGTATTTAACAGCTAATTCCAGAGCCTCACAAAGGCCCTATAAGAGTATTACACTTGGTTTATAATAACGCTTAGTCCTGAGTATAAGTAGATAACCTTAAGGCACGTATCCCTTTGTGATAAGATTAAAGAGCTTATAAGGAATGTAATGCCTTTAAGCGGAACTATTAAGCATTACACTAAAGTTAATTTTAATAAAACCGTTAAACAAAACCTTGTAAAGGTAAACATTAATAAGTGGCTTGCAGACGCTTTAATTAGCTATAAGAGATACTATTAAGTAGACTATCCTATCACTAAAGGCAACTCACCTATGGAAATAATTAATAACGCCATTAGGGCATAATTCCCTGCTATCTTAGCTTAAGTTAACTTGTTAATTTATATAGTAAAGAGTGAGGGAAAGGTCCTAGATTTTTATAGCATTATAAGTAGAATCCAGCACCTAATTAAAGCTTAAGGGAGATTATAGGTAAAGACTAATAATGCCTTTAGAGCTAAGCTAACTCTTAATAGTAAAATAAAGGATAAAGCAGAGAAGTTAGCAAAGAAAGACTATATATACTACAAGAAGCACAAAGTAAAGAAGTTAAAAGACTTATAGAAGGTCTATAGGGCACTCTGCCTAACGAAGGACTAGAGAGTTAATGAAGAACTATTAAAGAAAGCGAAAGAAGTAATAAATCGTTAGCCTAATAATGTAAAGAAGGCATATAACGCGTGGTTAAAGGATAACAGCGTAAAGGAACCTAAGGATAATAGCGTAAAGGAACCCAAAGGAGCTAATACTACGTTTTTGGCTATAGAAGAGTCAGAGTCTTTAGAGGCTTTCCTCGCCTAGGGCAAATCACGAGTTATACTTAACAGCGGCACTTTAATCCACATCTTTAATAATGAACGCTGGTTTATAGACCTTAATTACAGCTAATAACCTAGAATTTAAGCCGGTTACAGTGTTACTAAGGCTTACGGCGTTAGCACAGCTTGGATTGTCTTGATAGATAGCTAGACCCTTACCTTATTAAAGGCCTAGTACTAACTATTGTTCTTCGCAAACCTTATATCTCTTTAGCTACTTACGCAGAAGGGAATAAGGTAGGATAACCTTACTGGAAGGGTAACAGACCTAGTAAGAGGTAATTAGGAGATATTTCGAACTCGGATTATTAGTACATAGCTATATATAGAGGGCTTAAGCCTATTAGAGGCTTTTACTATTAAGGGAGATTTAAGAGACCTAAAGACTGTGATAGTAACGCCTATGGACCTGTGGTATGCTAGATTAGCATATCTAGGCGAGGATGTGATGGATTAAGTGCTTAAGAAGCTTTAAATTCCTTTAAAGGAAAGGAGCGCGGGTAAATGTAAGGTCTGCTAAACAGCTAAGGCGTAGAGGCAGATATTACGAGTCCTATAGACAGGGTTATTACCTTTAGGACCGCTTTAGGTAGTTTCTTTTAACCTCTTTACTTAATTATTAGGGTATAATAAAGACTGATATATCGCTCTCTTTACCTGTAGAGCTACAGGATTGCGCCACATCTTCACAATCCCGTTAAAAACAAATATCGCGCTCTGCTTTAATCAGTTAGAAGCTATATACGTAAGGGTATACGGTATTCACATTGCGGTTATGATAACTGACAGTAAGACTGCCTTTTGGACTAAAAAGCAAGAAGAAGAGGTCGTAAATAAAGGCATTATTATTAGGAAGTCTAGCCCGGCTTACCCACATTAAAACAGGCACGCTAAACGGTCTGGGGGTGATAATGAGGGTTATAACGACTCTTATAACACAATCAGGCTTCCTAGAAGACCTCTGGCCTATAGCTGCTGAAGTAGCTATTTATGTCTTAAACCGCACGCCTTGAAAGCTGCTTAACTGGTAATCACCTTAATAAGCGTTAAATAGGTGGTTAAGAGAGAACAAGCTTTAGTGAAATCACTTACCAGAGAATCTAGAAGCCTCTATAACACACCTAAGAGCCTTTAGCTGCAAAGCATACGTAATGACGCAAAGTAGGCTTCGTAAGGCAGGTCCAAAGCTCGCACAGAGAGCTCATATTAGATACCTCGCTGGATACGTCTCCTCTACGCAATACCTGATTTGGGTGCTAATAATGAAGAGGAGCTGCTAGTTCTCGTTAAGTTATGTTACCTTTAATAAGTCGATCTTCTATGCTTAGGAAAGAGGCCTATTGCTAAATGTAAAAGAGGTTAAAAACGCTTCCTTAAAGAGCTAGTTGACGATAACAAGGATAAAAGCTCTAATGTAGGGCTTCCATAGATAGTATACCCACTGTTACTATAACAACCACTTAATCAGCTTTAATAGGATAAAACTCTTAATAGTCGTGATCAATTAGACCACGAGGAAAAAGAAAAGAGAGTTAAGAAATAAATCTGCTAACTCCTCCGAATTCACCTAAACAATTTCTAGGTTTATTAGATCACACACCGCTAAGTATTAATGATTTACTTAACCCTCCTAATGGCAGTAATAGTCACAATATGTTAACAAATCCACAAGATTACAACAATCTTAAAGCATTTGCTGCAGCCTTTAGGCCAGGACCTAAAAGCAAAGAAAAGCCTTATATATTAAGGCTTCCCCTCCTCCAGCTTATTACAATAACTTAGCTAGCTATCTAAAGGAAAAGGAATTCCAAAAAGCACAAGATAATAAATATAATAAGATTATTAACGGAAAGGTAGCTATAAAGGTATCTAGAGATAAAGTTCCTTCATATATAAAGCCTCTAGGCCTTACTTAGGTCTTTGCTTATAAATTAGATAAGTAAGGCTACCTCTAGCAATATAAAGCTTGTCTCTGTGTTCTTAGGAATCATTAACCGAAGAGTTATCTATTAACTTAAGCAGTAACCCTAGCTGCTAACACCTTTAGGCTGCTTATAGCTATTATGTGCTACTTTAACCTAGAAGCACACTAGTATGACTTTGTTATGGCATTCCTGAATTCAGACCTTAATAAAGAGGTCTACTATAAGATGCCTCTAGGCTATAAAGATAAACAAGCCTATCTAAAGCTCCTTAGAGCAGTCTACGGGCTGTGGAGAGCGCCCTCTTATGGATAAAAGAGCTAATTAGCTAGCTAATTAGTAAAGGCTTTACGCAGATCTTTGAAGATGTTTATGTGTTTATTAAGGACGGATTAATTATCTTCTTCTACGTAAATAACCTTGTTGCCTTATTCGCTAAAGGGAAATCACATTTACACGATAAATTCAGAGCAAGACTCTTTGCAAAGTATAACATTAAGGACCTCGGGGAGCTCCGTTAGTTCCTAGGCGTTAAAATTATTAGAGATTGTGCTAATAGGAAGGTATGGCTTAATCAGAAGTCCTATTAGGATAAAGCTGCCACTAAATTTAACATTAAGATCCCTTAACGAAGGCCTACAGCCCTAATAACTACTACACCACTAGAACCCTTTAAGGGAGAGGTTAGCGCTTAAGATCTTAAGAGGTATTAATCCTTAATTAGAACCCTGCTATATCTAATAATAGTCTTAAGACCTAATATTGCTTTTGTAGCTTTATAACTCTTATAATACTTACAAAACCTAGGGCCACAGCACATAGAAGCAGCAGAAAGAGCCCTTAAGTACAGGTGTATGTAGGCAGACCTAGCGATTGAATATAGTAGCAATAACCCTGAATTAGAGGTATACAGTGATGCCTCCTTCGCTAACGATCCTATAACACGAAAAAGCTTATAAGGCTATATTATAAAGCTCTTTAGAGGACCTATGCTCTTTAAGGCAGGAAGGCAAGCTACCGTGATAATATTATTAACTAAAGCAGAGCTCCTAGCGCTTTCACACTGTAGCAAAGAGCTTATAGCCTTTAGATAATTATATTAAGAGGTTAGGCTATGCCTAGGTAATAACACGATTAAGATTAAATGTGATAATATGTAAACAATTTGCCTCCTTAAGGAAGAGTTCGTTAAGCTTATTATAAAGCTTTAGCACGTAGATATTTATCACTACTAGCTCTATTAAGAGGTTACAAAGGAACCTTTAACATCACCTAGATTACCACTAAAGAGATAATCGCTAATAGCCTTATAAAGCCTCTCATAGGGAATGCTTTTACAAGCTTCCGTAAGGCATTAGGGCTTGTATAACTGCCCTCTAGTATGCTCAGTGAAGAACCTGAAGAACGAGCATCATATAATAACCTTGATTTGGACGAGATTACAACCGATTAACTGTATTTCTGCACTATAGAATTGATTTGAATGTCACAGCATTGATTTGACTGATTTCATTGATTTAGATTTATCACAGGGAACCTCAAATAAGGTCCCCTGGGGGTGTGTTGCACCCACAAGGGCATAATTAATCCCTGCCGCACGATAGTCTCGCTACTTAACTAGCTAAGACAAGAGTCCACCCCTAGCTAGTCATTTTCCAAGACCTCCGTAGTTTCATAGTATGTTTTATCGTTGTACCAGTACCCCACCGATGGTACAGGTACTTAGGTATTTAAGCCGTAGTCCGCACCCTCTTACAGGGTCGGACAACTCAATAGAGGCGATCACATTGAACCCTAGCTTCGCGGTCCAACACTTTCCGCTCCTGAACTCTATCCCGGACAGGCGAAATTTGATGGCGGAGAGGGCTGACTGCGGTGTGACGCGTGTGACGCGTGCGACGCGTGCGACGCAGTGAGTATTAATGAATGAATGTCTGTGGACCTGGGAAGTGGTCATCGAGGCATAAAACATTGCCGGGAACGATCGGAAAGAAAAGTACCTTCAACAAGCCTCATGATAGCTTGGTGTACTCCGTACCGCAACTGGCGAAATCGAGAACATTGATGGATGGGCGGGTGGTGGTGAAGGAGTGGAGGGAGCCGCGACAACCGACTTGGCATGTGATTGTTGGTTTCAGGAATACATGTGCATTTTTTTTTTTAACAAAGAAGGGATTATGCCATTTGTGGGGCGACAAGTCGCAAATGAACAAACTCCGTGATCCGTAATGGTCAGCGTACGGAGTACTCGGTAACTCGATACAATCGATAGATGCATGAACCAACCTCCGATGGGATCACATCACGATGACGACCCGGGAATCACCTGGGCGAACCGAGGCGTGCGTGGCGAGCGGGCCAGGCGACCGGGATCAAACCGAAGATGGGTCAGGCGAGCTCGTTGATTTGTCTCGATGTCTTCTGGTGGACATAGATCCTGTCGACCTTCTTCCACGATTCCAACAAACGGTGCAGAGCCGCGACTGGGTGGCTCGTGCAGATGGCTGGGCCATGTCTTCTTCTTCGTGGCCCCGACCCCACCCCAGTCCTACTCCAAGTCCTGGACGGGTGATGGGTTGATGGCGTCGCCGGTGCTCTGGTGCTGCTCTGGTGCGCTGGTGCTCTGGTGCGCTGGTGCTCTGGTGCTCTGGCAGACAAGCCCCCAGCCAGCCCAGCCGCCCCCTCCTCCCCTCCAGCACCGCCCGCAGCGAACCCACCAGGAAGAAGAAAGGTCAAAAGAGGTCCGGCCCCACCTCCGTTCTTGGCCATCGTCCACGGGCCCTCGTCTTGCCGTCTTCTCCAGCTCTCCAGTCTCTTTCTCTCCTTCTTCTTCACCTTGCCCATTACCCCAGATTTCCCGGCTTCCTCATCGTGTACTAGTCGAACCCTCGAGGAGACTTTTCTGCTCCTCACATGAACCCAACACAGCGACTCTTTCGCAGCGGCGACGTCTCATTGATATCCATCCTCTCTACATCTTCTTCACCGACGCATCCGGTCTGCCGGAGCTCTCAACAACCACACCTGCCCCCAACTCGCCGCATCGTGCTCGTCGGAAACCAAGACGCTCCTCATGCTGGCCGTGCAGCATCCTCCCAGGATGGGTTCTTCACAGCCTGAATCCGACCCCTTGATCATGTTTGGTTGTATGTCACGTGTCCCTTGTCTGTCAATCATGTTCAAATCCAAGCTCTTTTCTCGCGCCGTGCTAATCTTGCGCCATTGCTCTCTCTCAGACTCGGTAGACACATCCCAAGACAACCTCTTCGATGGCCCGCCTGAACCTGCGCCGGGAGTACCGCTCCTGACAGAGACTGATAGCAAATTCCTCAGCTCATTTTTCGAGGACATGACATCAAACCAGTACAATATGCCGTCGTTCGGCGAAGGCCTCAACTTTAGCGACGCCTGGCTCGACCTCCCGCCCCAGTTCATGGGCTCGTCCACCTCCTTTGGGCCCCAGGAGACTTCGGCCGCCGGTTTCGCTTTATCCAACGACCAACACAACGACCAACACAACGACCAACACAACGACTTGTCACGAATGCTGTGTGCTGGGTCAAGCTTAAGCATGATGCCCCCTCCCCACCTCCCCGCCGCAACAATCACAGCCACAATCCTTCCACCCTCCACAGCAGCAGCAACATTCCGACGACGTGCTCAACGCAGCTGCCACTTTGCTTCAAAATGGCTCTCACGCCGGCCCATCATCATCCAAGAGCAATGGCAGTGGCAGTGGTAGCATTGGCAACAGCGACCAGGACAGCAGTCGCCGCCTCAGCGGATATCCCGTGGGCCACCTCAGGCACCAGCCAATGGAGGAGTTCAAGGAGGAGAACCGACGAAGCGGCCAAGTCACGGAAGCCGACCACACATTCACACGATGGATGTGGGGTCCAAGGAGAAGACAAGCGTCACGAAGCCTGCCGTGGGCGACTTTCAGTGGGGTTCAGATGCTAGTTTCACCGACATGCAGGGGTACGTACCAGAGCCTACCAAGGAGTCGTCCGTCGAGTCCATGCATCAAAACCAGATGAAGTACCTCGGATGCCTGGAAGCGAAGCAGGGCGCGACCAACTCCCGCGCCGCCAGTCCCGCCAGTCCCGCCAGTCCCGCCAGTCCCGTCAACGGACGAGCCACCAGCAGCAACGGCGACGGATCTGTCTGCGTTCAGCGAGAAGAAGACCCCAGCGCACCCCCCAAGAAAAAGGAGGAAGAGCAAAATCGTCCGAAGCACCACCGCCGAGGAGGAGGATGACGACGAAGACGATGCCGCCTCGACAAAGTCTCCCGGCCGGAAGCGAAAGACCAAGTCGGAGAGATCGGCCAGTGGATCGGAACCTCCGTCAGAGACGACGGGCTCTGGCCGACGCCGCAAGTCGGGCGCGAATGCGGCGAAACCGCCTCGCGAGAACCTGTCCGAGGAACAAAAGCGGGAGAACCACATCCGCAGCGAGCAGAAGCGACGAACCCTGATCAAAGAGGGCTTCGACGACCTAGGCGAGCTCGTCCCTGGACTGAAAGGCGGTGGCTTCAGCAAGAGCACCACATTGAACATGGCGGCCGACTGGCTGGAACACATCATTCAAGGGAACAGGGACCTGGCTGTGCAGGCAGGCGCTCTGGAAAAGTCATGAAAGCTGTGTCTGTTTTGGTTTTCGGAAAAGTAAGAGTGATGTTTCAAAGTTGAATTCCAAATCAGGGTAGATACCAGGCGTTGTTTCATTTTACAGCTCGTCAATCGGGCTGGCCTGGAGGCTGGCCTGGAGGCTGGCCTGGAGGCTGGCCTGCAGGGGAACCACGCAAAGGCCGTCGTCCCTTGTGCAAAAAGCGAAATCACCAAGTATATATCCTATTTATTTACGACGTCAAATGTCAAGGCTACATGTACATGTTTGGCGAAAAGGACTGACTTGATCGGTGACAATGGGCTGTCGAGAACAACAGGGGTCCTCGGCCGAGCTCGCCATACCAAGACGCTCGAGCATCGGAGAGGGTTTGCCGACGTCATCTACCATCCACCTAGGCAAGTCCGTGAAGAGGACGGACGGCGAAGGAAGGATTGGCATGTGATGATTTGTGAACCCTGTTTGTTTGTTCCTTGACAGCAGGGCTTACAAATTTGAATAACTAGTCTCTCTCCATTGACTACTACTTTGAAACAAAACCTTTCTCAATCCCAATAACTCCAGCGGTTTTCGTTCAAGGGTAGACGTGCGTGCTCATCCATCGCGTCATTTGGCGATAACAATATCCACTCTCGTCGGCTCCATGCCAAGAACGAAAAAAAAAAAAATTGTTCCGCAAGGCAAAAATGCCTGCCACGTAGCCATCGAGGCATATAATGCAGTACATAAATCAGCAGTAGGGTATGTTCGAGTGAGGCCTCTGAGAGGTCTCTTCTGCTCACACTGCTTGCTACCCCTGCGTCTTTCGCTTCTTCAACGTCTCACCACTACTAGTCCTCAGCTGGCTCTCTACCGTATCGATTCGCGAACTCAGCGCCGACAGCTGTCTAATCGTCCCCGTGGGCAACGTCTTGGTAATGTGGTCCACGATTTCGCGGTACATGGGTTTCGTGGTGAAGTTGCTTTGCCACTTGTTGAGCACGCGCAGCTGCAGCGCCACTTCCTCTGCGCTGCCCGCATGCTCCATGGCCAGAAGCTGAAGTCTTGAGTCGATACTTGCCATGGCGTCCCTGTGGAGCTGGAGCTGCGTGAGATGGTGGCGGTCCATTTTATCTAGTCTGTGGACGGACGCGTGCGTGTAAGTTCTGAGTTCATCGATGCTTTGGCGGAGGGATTCGACTTGGGCACACGATTCTTGCGCTTTGGTAGATGACTTTTCTCGTTCACGTCTCTCGTTGTCGATGAAGGAGCCTAGCTCTTTGGCGACTTTGGCTAGCTTTTCTTGCATCATGCCTTTCATGTCTTCTACGAGACCTGTGGACAGTCGCGTAATCTTGATGTCGAGGTCTTCCTGACTGATCACATGGCTGGTGGTTTGTAGTGGCGCTGGCGAAGGCACCTGCGCACTGTCACTGTGTTTTGCGGATTGCAATGAGGATATCGAACCTCGGAGCGTTTTTATTGTTTCAGACATTGTTGCGCTCTTCTTTGATTGGTCCTGTATCAATTCCGCGCCACTGCTGACTTGATTTTGCAAGTGTAAGATGCACGGCGGCGCCGCGCTGCCGGCATCGTGTCCGAGGCCGAACTTGATATCATCAAGGGCGCTTGAGAGCTGTTGCAGGCGAAGTGCCGTTTTGCCGCCGGGCGTCGACGATACGTCAGTGGTTGCAGAATTCAAAGGTGTCGCGAGGGCGTCGTCGAATTTTTCCAATGCCGTGCTTAGATCCCCTTTGTTACAGCGTTCACCGAGACCCGATCCAACGTCGCAAAGACTTGCTTCAGCTTGATAGACGCTTCAGCCATGTCCTTGCTGGCTTGGTCGAATGCGGTTTCTCGAGCAAGAATATCTTGCCTCTCGCTAAGACTTTTGAACTTTTGCTCCATGTCCTCCAGCCTCTTCTCCAGCCTGTCGTTCCGCTGCCTTTCTGATTTCAAACTTGATTCCAAGCTCTTCTTCAGCTCTTCCGTCTCTCTCTGAAGCTGAGATTGGGTGGAAGCGCTTAGTTTTTCAACTTCTTTTTCAATCAGCTGGTTGACGGACGCGTGAACAGTGCCGCGGAAGCTCTCCAGCGTTGCATCAATATCCTCCATTTGCACAGCGCCGTCTCCCGGGGCCGGAGGAGTGTATCTCTCCATCAAGTGCGCAATGCCCGTCACGAGCTTGTCGTCGGCCATGTTCATACGATCTGAACATTTCTTTTTCGCCTTCTGGCATTGCTCTATTTGTAGCCTCAAGATATCCGAGTAGTGAATTGTTTCAGGATTGCCAGGCGGGCAACGTTCTCGATCAGCTAATAGCTTCTTTTCCTTTTTCCTCTCCTGCTCGCATTGCACAAGCCACCACACCTTGTCGCAGAAAATGTCGATCAAGCTCCTTATGTCTGGCTCGCGGTACGGAGGACTGTTGGCCAGGCCTACTTGATGCATTGTTGCTGTCGTTGTGGATGGCAGTGGGGATCTTGAAAGGTGGTTTGGTTAGTTTGCATCAGACGAGCAGTGGGTAGGCACTGAACCACTGTACAGAACAAGACTCTGCAGTGAGCACGGCTCTGCGGTGAGCACGGGGGTAGGAGAGGCCTACGTGTGTCGGTGGTGGTGCTGGGCGGCGGGTCGTCTTCGAAACGTGACAAGTCGCGATAGCTGCCACTGCGATTGGTATCGTGGCGTCGATCATAATTGTAGGAGCTTCTGCGCAAGTCTTTTTGCGAACCATAAGAGCCCGGGTTCCTTCTGTCCCCGTGCCGACCATCGTGGTCAAAGGACCGACGGCGGCCCTTCATCATGGTTTCGACCAGCCGGCGGCTTCTGTCACGTGGCCCTTGACAGCTGGCAGACACTGATGAGGCAAATGGGCAAATCGACAAATGAGAGGGCCCAACGGTGGGAATATATGTTTATCAAAGATTTGTGAACCAAGGGACAGGATATTCAGGAACGAGAATGCTTAGCTATGACCAGGCCAATGCAGGCAGTATTCTCGGTTATGCAAGCGTCAATGACAGACGGCTCGTCTTGAGTTTTAAGGTCCCGTCCCCAACAAACAAGAAAGCGTAAAGCAACGGCCGGATCGGGCTTGAGCCGTACCAGAACAGACAGGCGCTCATGTATAAACAACCTTGGTCAAGCCGGCAGCCTCTACCAGAAAGGGGATGCCAAAGCGTGATGGTTGGTCAGTTGTTGATGCCTGGTTCGTGCGACAGCCTGATGACAGCCTGATGTTTTGCCTTTATCTAGAAGGCCCTCGGGGCAACGACCTGCGGGCGGTCTGGAAATGAAGAAGACAAGTGGGTCCATAAGTGGGCCCATACATACATAAAATGGCTCGTGCTACTCCTTAATCTTCTACCCAATAACCCAAGATGTTTTTGTGGATCCACCTGGCCTGGGAACTTGAGACTTCTCGAGAAGAAGAGTGAGCGCAGGTAATTTTGCAAGGGCGAGCAAAAGCTCGAGGCGGCTGCATCACAACCTACGATCGACACTCCCTCTCACCAGCTCTACTCGACTTTTGCAAGATCCCCATCACATCGCAAAGGCACATCGCAAAGGCACATCGCAAAGGCACATCGCAATCATGGCCGCAGTAGGTGCCCAGGATTGTTGTCCCGATTGACATTACTCGTTACCTCGAAAGCTAATTGCTTGCTCCATTCCGCAGCCAGTAATGACCGTGTCCGAAACCAAGGACCTCCGTGGTCTCAATCTCATCGCAGCTCATTCTCACATTCGCGGCCTCGGTGTCGATGCCACCAGCCTTGAGCCCCGCGCCGCATCGCAAGGTCTCGTGGGCCAAGAAAAGGCTCGCAAGGCCGCGGCAGTGATTCTACAGATGATCAAAGATGGCAAGATTGCCGGTCGCGCAGTCCTGATTGCTGGTCCTCCTAGGTAGGTTCTCCCCCAATGCACTGTCTCTTTACGAAAAAAAAAAAAAAAGACTTGCGGTGACGCTCATGAATCGCTCTTCTTCATTCTGCGCAGTACCGGAAAGACAGCCATTGCCATGGGTATGGCGCAATCCCTCGGCTCCGATGTCCCGTTTACGTCACTCGCTTCGTCCGAAATCTTCTCTCTGGAAATGTCCAAGACAGAGGCTCTCACCCAAGCCTTCCGCAAGTCGATCGGTGTCCGTATCAAGGAGGAGAGCGAAATCATGGAGGGAGAGGTTGTCGAGATTCAGATCGACCGCAGCGTCACGGGCAGCACAAAGCAGGGCAAACTCACCATCAAGACGACCGACATGGAAGCCGTCTACGACATGGGAAGCAAGATGATTGATGCCATGACCAAGGAGCGCGTCATGGCCGGCGATATCGTCTCCATTGACAAGTCGTCGGGTAAGATTACGAAACTGGGTCGATCTTACGCGCGTTCACGCGACTACGACGCCATGGGCGCCGACACCAAGCTCTTGCAGTGCCCCGACGGCGAATTGCAGAAGCGCAAGGAGGTGGTGCACACCGTCACCCTTCACGAAATCGACGTCATCAACTCCAGGACACAGGGGTTCTTGGCTCTCTTCTCGGGCGATACGGGCGAGATTCGAAGCGAGATTCGGGACCAGATTAATACCAAGATTGGCGAATGGAAGGAGGAGGGAAAGGCCGAAATCGTGCCCGGGGTCCTGTTCATCGATGAAGTCCACATGCTCGACATTGAATGCTTCTCGTATATCAACCGCGCACTGGAGGACGATTTGGCCCCCGTCGTCATCATGGCCAGCAACCGCGGCATCTCGCGCATTCGAGGCACAGACTACCGCAGCCCGCACGGCCTGCCCATCGACTTCCTCGATCGCGTCGTCATCATCAACACGCACTCTTACGCCGCCGAGGAAATCAAGCAAATCTTGTCTATTCGCGCGCAGGAGGAGGAGATTGACGTCTCCCCGACGCTCTGGCACTTCTCACCAAGATTGGCCAAGAGGCAGGCCTCCGATACGCCAGCAACTTGATCAGCACGTCGCAGCTCCTCTCTGCCAAGCGACGTGCCAAGCAAGTCGCCGTCGAGGACGTTCAGCGAAGCTTCCAGCTCTTCTACGACGCAAGCCGAAGCGTCAAGTTTGTGTCCGAGTCGGAGAAGCGGCTCATTGGCAACGACGGCGCGGTCGACTTGTCAGTGACGAATGGTGCAGTCACAGCTACGGAGAAGATGGACCTGAGCTGAGAATGACTCTCACAGAGCCAGGGGATGCTATGATTTTCTAGAGGGACAACTATTGACTGAGAGCTGGATGGCGTTCTTGGGGGTAAAAACTTGATGGTGCAGGGATGACTTGTCGGGATCCTGTTGGCATTTTCTTTACGTTCTTCATTGTATTATTGTACGA
Source organism: Epichloe glyceriae (assembly GCA_023658535.1). Lineage (NCBI taxonomy): Eukaryota > Fungi > Ascomycota > Sordariomycetes > Hypocreales > Clavicipitaceae > Epichloe > Epichloe glyceriae. The sequence continues at coordinate 5,361,464 of CP098294.1, read as the reverse complement.
TTTGGCGTAGGAGGGTCTAGTTAAGCTCTCCAAGATCAAACCACGGATACTGCAGCCCAACTTTTCAGCACCGTCTGTCATTTGACCTTGGGGGACGCCAGCATTTTTTTTTTTGTATTCGACACTTTGACGCGGCCACGCCTCAGAAGTGTTTTTGCCTCTGATTTGGTCACATGGCAGTCATCCGCGGGGAAGGAGAACCAAGACGAAAAACATGCAGCGGAGTAGTCACTGAACAAGCGGTAGAAAAAGAAATGTTGGCGTTATCTTCATAACTCGCCTGAAGGCAAATCGCGAAGCAATAGGGTAACCGCAGAGCGCAGGAAAAGCGCAAGTGAATGTCGGCCAGCCACACGTAGCTGCAAGCTGCAGCTGGGTTCTCAGGCAAACCATTGCCTTCTCCTCTGGGTCATTGTCATTGGCAGCCTCTTTTTCTTTCCTTGGCAAAGGCGCCCCAGAAAGAGATTCCGCCGTATCCCGCCGTATCTCGCCCGGGCTTGTCCACACTCTGTTCTTCCCCATTGTCGGTTGCTTTGTTTTTTTTTTCTTTGTCCAAGTTGTTTCAACCTCCCGGCGCAGCTGCACTTGTGGCCCGTGGTTCACCGCGACGAATCGCAAAAACATACGCCATATATAGCTGGTGTCTGAAGAAGAGGAAGAGGGTGAGTGAGTCGCAGCCCTGCCAGCTGGCTCTACTCTTCTTGGCAGCCGACACGTCGTCCACTCGTTTCGGGTTCCCTGATTCAGAAGGCGTTGGAAATACCCTTGCCCCCAAACTCCCCAAAACACCCCCAAACCCAAAATCATCAGCCCGTTGTTGGCGTTGGAGTGAGTTTTGGCTTGCAAGTTGAAGCTGTGGTGAGTGACTACCCGACCACTGACTTTATTGGTGTGGGACGAGTGACTTCGAGTGACAATCCACGCCGGCCGCCCCATCCTAACTATCCTAACTAGTCGGTAGATCCAACGCCATAACATCATTTCGGTCGCTCCGATCGAGCACGTACCCACGTACCCACGTACCCACGTACCCACGTACCCACGTACCCACGTACCCTCGTACCCTCGTACCCATTCATCACCAACAGCCGACCGACCGACACGCTTTGCGCGCACCCAGCCGTCGACGCACAACGTCCCTGTCCTGTCGTCAGCGGAAGCAGCTCATTTTACGTGTTGACGACGTAGCTTTGCTGCTTCTGCTGTGACTCAATCCCTGGCTTGTCGTTGTCGCCGCTTGCGCTCCATCGCTCGCCGCCGCGTCCTGCCTCGCGGTATGGTCACGCCCCGCGAACAATGGAAGCTGCGGCGAAGACGGTTGAGGTGCTCTCCAAGCGCATTCTACCCGAAAAACCACATCATCTGTCATTCTCGCCTACTTGGCGACATCGCCCTCTCCCGGAAGACGACGACGTCGCCGAGTCCCGCGGCGCGAAACGTCGCTTCGAGGAATGGCACAACACCCGCCTGCAGTATCTAACATTCTTGTCCGAGGCCGATCGTGGCACTTTACTCACGAGGTCTTATTACGATATGCGCGAAGAGCCTTCAAAGCCCGTCCCTCGCGAGGTCAGCGCGCTTTCAAAGGGTGCCACCACAGCAGAGAAGAAGAAGCTGTCATTGAGCGACTACAAGAACAAGAAGACGGGCATCGTGGCATCTGCATCACCACCAGAACCTGCCATCGCGAGAAGGAACGAGGCCGAGCGCGCCGCGCCTCCTCCCACCAGCTCCGCGACGTCCACGCCGACGATACCACACGCCGATGGCGGCAAACCACATCAAGAATCGAGACGATCCGATGGCCTGACGAGAATACGGGACTTGGATTTATCTTTGGCCAGCGCGAAGCCAAAGCCCAATCGCGACGGCATCGCTCCCGAATCACGGTGCGCAATAAGCCGGATGCTCCTCCAACGTGACGCACTTGATTAACAATGTTTTTGTTTCTTCTTCTTAGACTGCCACCAAAACCAGCATCGTTACCCCCGACCGCCGTCCCCTGCGGGCAAACGGCGCATGCCTGACGCTGACGATGACCGCCCTCAAAAACGATCACGGCCTGACGACCGACGCCTTGCCGAAGACCGATTCCAACGTGACCGTGATGAAGTCCCTCGTCGCAAGGATAAGATCCCACCTCCGTCTCGAGACCGCGACCATCGTGATGTAGCAGGCGTATCCTCATCAAAGGATGAACGAGGAATCCCCGTCATCATCACTAGCCAATGGCAGATCTCTCCTGAAAGGTGCTACGAACCCTGACCGCAATACCCCTCCAACCGGGCGATCTCGTGGCGACTCGGTCAACGGTGTCCGCCCCAACGCGGCTGCACACAACAGCAGCCGAGGCACACCGACAAAGGCAGATGGCGCGTCCGGCGCGTCCGCCGCCGCCAAGTCGTTTGTGCCACCACTACTTTCCCCTTGCACTTGAGTTTCGACAGTCGAGAAAGGGAGAAACGGTTACGAGCCGAAGAGGAAGATGCAAACGCAAGGAAGGACAAGGAGAGAAAGCGGCGCGACGACGCCGACGAAGGAAGCGCATCATTCAGGTCGAAACGACTCGATCCAACGGTCCCAGTCACAAAGAAGCCACGACCGCCTGCGGCGATCCCGCCGTTATTGTCGCCCACGCTACCACCAGCCGTCGAAGCTGAGTTGCGGCGGCGGAAGAAGTCAACATCGGACTCATCAGACGAGAGACCCAGACACGGCAGAGACGTGCTGGGCGTTAAGAAGCGACCCGCAGCGAACGGAGACGTGGATGACCATGTCAAGCTTGTTCCTGCCCCAGCCAGTAAATTGGGCCATCGCCGGAGGTTGGTTGTGATGCTCGATGTGCCAAAGAGTTTACGCCCGTCCTTTGCAAGAATAGTTGGGCGTGCACCAGCGCACAGAAAGGACTCACAAAGCCAATCGGAACGGGAGCTTGACCGAAAACCTCGCGCGGGCAGCGATGATGCGGCACAGCAACCGCCAGCGAGAAAAAGACCAATGGGTTCGGCCGAGGGTCTTTCAGCGGCTGAGGCGACGGCTATGAAGCGACCGAGGTCGTCGGACATGTCAGGACACCCCAAGCTTGGTACTCCCTCAACGCCATCGAAGAAGACGACGGCCATGTCTCGCGTGAGCTCGACAAACTCGGTGGCACAAACACCCACAGAGCTGGTCAACTCGACACCGTCGGCATCCGCAACAGTCGATCGGCGACCGAACGGCAGCGAGGTGGTCGTGGCAGGCAAGGAGAGAAGCCAGAAGCCAGGATCGTGAGAGAAAAGGAAGAGAGGCTCATGATTGTGGGCAAGAATCTCAAGCATGACGCGGATCTCATCATGAAGAAATATCGCGGCGACAGCGCCTTGAGCATGAGAGACAGGCCGGGCGAATCCAAAGTCAAGCTGGGCTACGTGCTGAGCCTCGAAAGCATCATTGCCTTCATGATGGGATTCCACGCCCAGAACGTATACCGGGGCATGTACAACAAGATTGGCGACACGACGGGCTGGAACAGCATGTTTCCACTCATGGACTTTTTGCAGATCGAGATGCGGCGCGCCGACGTCAGCAACTACCAGCCACTGTACGCCATGCTGCTCCTCCTCTACGGCGTGTCCATCGACGAGATCGTCAAGTGCTACGTCCACCACGACAACCTGGCGTCGCCGACCGTCATGGAAAACCTGGCCAAGCAGGAACGCCGGAAATGCCGAATGTGGCTCCAGGTGCGCGAGGCCAATGCCGCCGTGCGCAATCCCAGATTACGCGTCGACGTGCACCCGTGGTCGACGCTCGACGACATCGCGGAAGCCTCGCTGCGGGCCCTGCGCCTATGGTGCGTCGAAGAAAATATTGACTGGACCCAGGAGCAGGCTCTCAGGAGAACTGGCCCGTTAAACCCAGTCACAGGAGGTAGTAGCGCCGCTGGACCAGCTGCTCCATGTGTCGTGCCTCTCTCCCTGGGCCCCCTTCCACCGACCGACCGACCGACCGACCGACCGACCGACCGACCGACCATGACGATGACGATTGAGAAGGATATTCTCCGTCGTTGCTTGCCTTCACTCTGTTGGCCCCTCCCCACGGTATGTATACGTGTTCCGGCAGGCACAACTACTTGCGCCCCTTTCTAAATTTTGTACTTTCCAGCCCTTATGTATCACGATATCCCTCTGCATTTATTCTGATTCTTGGCAAAACGATGCGCACGGAGAGGGAGAATTACCGTCGTCAAATACGCCATGTAGCTCGATTGCCCTCCTGTACAGAGCCAGGATGGGAGGATCGATGCGCGCAATTTTCCTTCCATCCATCCCACATGGGATTGGGAAGGCTGGATGTGGTTGGAAAGAGTCAACGTACATGTTCACTAGCTGAGTCTTTGCCGTTGTATTCCCTGGGTAGGGGAGTAACAAAAAAATCTACCATGACTGAGTTGTGTTACGGACAGGTCCAAGGGTCATGTCGATGCAATGTGGATCAAATCATGATTTGTGACTTCCACCGAGTGTGTTGGTCCAATTACATGTAAGAGCATTGGCATGAATACAAGGTGCTATTCATTTAAGAGACAACATCATGGATGGAAAACAGGAATCTATTACCATGATCGAGCAAGCTATATACTCCGCATTCCACAGTCAGTGCCCATTTTTAAAAGAGGCTAATCTTTGTTTTCATTGTCACTATCAACATGTTCATAGTCTCCCTTCCTGCGTGCTGTTTTCATGTGACAGATGGGTTGGTGGAGGGGTTTTGTTTTGTTTCCATTGCAACGTCGGACCCAAGTTGACGTTTCGTAATTCTTTACTTCAAGCCGTCAAAAGAATAGCAAAGACTTACTTGCCGGCGTCAACCTTGGCAATGTAGGCGAGGAGGTCGAGGACACGGCGGGAGTAACCCCACTCGTTGTCGTACCAGGAGACAAGCTTGACAAAGTTCTTGTTCAGGGAAATACCGGCCTTGGCATCGAAGATGGACGAGTTGGTGTTGCCGTTCATGTCGCTGGAGACAACGTCGTCCTCGGTGTAGGCAAGAATGCCCTTGAGGGGACCGTTGGCGGCCTCCTTGATGGACTCCTTGATCTCGTCGTAAGAAGCACCCTTCTCAATGCGAACAGTCAAGTCGACAACAGAGACGTTGGCGGTAGGAACACGCATGGACATGCCGGTGAGCTTGCCGTTGAGGTCGGGGATGACCTTGCCAACTGCCTTGGCGGCACCAGTGCTGCTGGGGATGATGTTCTGGGCAGCACCACGGCCACCTCGCCAATCCTTGCCGGAGGGACCGTCGACGGTCTTCTGGGTGGCAGTGTAGGAGTGGACAGTGGTCATGAGACCCTCGACAATGGTGTACTTGTCGTGGATGACCTTGGCCAGGGGCGCCAGGCAGTTGGTGGTGCAAGAGGCGTTGGAGATGACATCAGCCTTGCCGTCATAGGTCTTCTCGTTGACTCCCATAACGTACATGGGGGCATCAGCTGAAGGGGCAGAGATGACGACCTTCTTGGCGCCACCAGACAAATGAGCCTTGGCCTTGTCCGTGGTGGTGAAGACACCAGTAGACTCGACAATGTACTCGGCGCCAGATTCCTTCCAGGGAATGGAGGCAGGGTCGCGCTCGGTGTGGAACTTGACCTTCTTGCCGTTGACAGTCAAGCCGTCATACTCCTTCTTGATCTCGCCCTTGAAGACGCCGTGGGATGAGTCATACTTGAGCATGTAGGCCTGATGGTGACGTTAGCAAGGTGCATCGAAAAGATGCTGGCAGTGAATATAGAGCGGAGGAAATTTGTTGAGGCAATTGAGCAGCCGTTGCTTGCTGCGGGCCCAATATCTCATTTGCATCAACGCTGCAATCAACCGTTACCGCGGGGCAACGTGCGTGAAAGTGGGAGCAGTATGGATATTTTGTGACAAGGATGTTACATCAGTCAAAGGAGGGGCAACGCGCGACGTCAATGAGGGGAGGGGCAGAAAAACCAGCCCAGCTTGCCCAGTCAAGGCGGGCAAGCAAAAACGCATTAGATGGGAAAGCCGGGCGAAAAAAAAAAAAAAAAAAAAACTCACAGCATATTCGGGGTCGATAAAAGGATCGTTGACGGCAACAACCTCGATGTCGGGGTGCTCGACAGCGTTGCGGAAGACGATACGGCCAATGCGACCGAAGCCGTTGATGCCAACCTTGACAGTCATTTTGTAGAGTGGGAGAGTTCTGTGAGGAGAGCTTCGACGTCAGTACATGCAGCTATCCGAGCGGGGACAACGGGCAGACGCGCAAGCAAAGCTGGAGCTGGAGTTCTGCTGTATGCTGTGCTTTGTCTTTTGAAATACCCGAGTACGTACGTGTCTTGTGGGAACAATTGTGGGTGGTTCACTGAAGATTCACGGAAGAACAAACAAGTCAAGTATGAAGGAAGAGAGGAAGAGGAAGAAGAAAAGGGAAGGGGAAGTTGGGAGGGAGGGAAAGAAGGTGGTGGAAAAATAGTGCTGCGCTGCTTACCGGGTAACGAAACAGAAGAGAGGTGGCACCAAATGTGCCCGGCTGAGTCTGCGGTCTGCGTCTGCACTTCTGACAACCAAGGTCCAAGACTGCAAATGCCATTGCCACATCACTACTTTCTGCGATTCCGTTCATTTCTTTGTACAGAATACATTGTTCATGGCCCCATCCCACACTCTATAATTAATGGCTGGCCTACCTGCTGGGCGGCCCGTCATCGATGCTCATGAATCCCAATGTCACCGAACATGGGGCGTTGGAAATTATCTTGAGGCTCTACTCGACATGATACGTCCGACGATGCGGTACCATGCGTTGTCGGAATGGCAAAGGTTGAGACATTATTCGCTTTATCGCTATATTTATCACGGCCCCCTTCGGAAGAGTCTTGCGCCCAGACATGCTTTGAAACAAGGCAAATCAACACCAACCATCACGTTGACCAACCTCATGCTCATACGGATTACATGTTACCCATCACGCTGCACCATAAGGGTCCATGCTCGATCTGCCAGCGCTAGAAAACGCCCAAGGAGAAGTTGAGCTCCCTCAACAGTTCCGTCTATTCGTTGCTGAACATGCCGAGAGCGCTAACAAGCTCTATCTGCCTGGCCATCATCCCACCCCTCCACCCAGCCCGATGCGTCTTTTCCCGGAACCGGCGGGGACCTCACAGCACTTTTCCGACTCGCGCCTGGTTGAGCACTCACCACCATTGGCGGCACAAGAGAAAATCAACATTAATGGTACCCGCTGGACCCGGTTCTCGCCGCCCGGCCGCCAAGTCCCGCCGCTGTAGAACCGCTGGCCTAATGACACCATAGATATGAGACTGCACTGTGAGGGTAAGAGCAATGATAAATCACTCAATGCCCCGACTCCCTTCGCGGTGAGCCACTGCTGAGTCAAGCCACGAGAGCCGCAGCACGAGCGAGGGGACAAAACACAAAGAGGGGCCAAGCATTGCTCGACACACCAACTCCGGCCGGCCTTCTGGCGGGTGGACCGCTCTCACGATGGCTTCAATCTCCAATCGTGGGGTACCTCTTCTGATCGCGTGGGTGCGGCTCGGATGTACAGCGGGAATCGACCATCTGGATTGGCTGCGCATTCGCCGACTTGGTAGTCTTCCCGGAACTTCACGGCTGCAAGGTGCCCCAGAGCCGCCCACAGCCGCGTCCGGCCGGGGTCGAAGTCGGAAACACCAGGAACCAGTTCTCGTGCTCCCGACGGCTTGTGCAGTAGCTCCTCGGAAGCTTTAACTCCTCGTTTATCCACTCGTATTTGCGCACATGCCGACTCGGACGATTCATTTGCTACATCAAGGAAAGCTGCTAAAGTGGCCGGGGTCACAAACAACATCTTCGTAGCCGTGTAATTTTTGATGCAGTGGTCAACGCGAAGGCTAGTCTGAAGCTGCAAGAGCTCCCCGGCATCAGCCGAAAATCGCGCTTGTCGTCCATCCATCATCGCCGTCGCGTACGTTCCGGAACTCAACTCCTTGCCCAAAATAGCCTGCATCTTGCCAAGCTCTCATCGAAGCGGCATCAAAGGGGCCCTGCTTCGCGGCGTCATCTCGACCGTCTGTCCATCGAAACTCCCACATGTTGGCTGGCTCGCTTTGCTCGTTTTCTTCTCGCTGTGATTGAGGTTCGACCCAATCCTCCCCGGTCTCGCGACGGTACGCCCGCATCAACAGCTCGCGGTCTTGGTCGTAAATATCCTCGTAATCTCGACTGAGCAATTTGTCGGCCGCGTCAGTGACAGCGTTGATGGACTCTTTGACTCGGGTCTGCTCTGGATCCTCGTCAGCCTCCTTGCCCACTTTCATGTGCTCTGCGCCGCCTTTGTTCATCTTTTTGAGTTTCCACTTGGGTATCCTCTTGGTCTTGGTGTGATGTTTGCCCAGCCGAGCCAATGCCTCGAGAGGCGTTTCCGAAGGTTCTAAGCGCAATATGAGGGTCTTGAGCAGGTCGGGCACGAGAACGTCGGCCTCTTGGAGACGCTGCTTGCGCGCTTCCACTGTGCGCTTCTCGTGCGCCTCGGCCGCCCTCTTCATGTCCTTTTGCTCACACCGTCCAGCCAGTTGTCGTGGACAGCGTCTGGATCGCCTGCTTTGCGAACGTAGTTGCCGGATTGGTCAAACTGTCCCTCCTCCATCTCGGCCTGCAAGTTGAAGGCTTCCACTTTGGGTGCATTTCGTTTGCGCCCGCCAGCGCCCACCTCGTCATCTAACCCTTCTTCTTCGGCTGCCAGTTGAGCTTCTGCTTCGTCGTCATCGCTCTCCTCTTCATCAAGCCGTATGTGGCCGCCGCTTCTGCTGCCATGATCTTGGCCCATGATCTGTGTAGCATCAAGAAATCGAACGTCCTTCTTCTTCTTTCCAGACTTGTCGAAACCGGCATCGTCCACCTCCTCTTCTTCGTCCTTGGGTTGATCAGCATCACCACCCACCGCAAACATGTCATCGTCGTCGTCATCATCATCTTCCGCACCAGGAGCACCAGCCACTGGAGCTGCAGCAGCTCCAGCTGCTCCAGCAGCATCGTAGTTGTCGAGTTGCTCATTAATGTCCACTTTGCCCTTTTTCCGGCTCGCCGCCTTGACGTTGAATGTCTCATTGTCCGAATCGCTGTCGTAGCCATCCAAGTTGACCGCGCCACGCTTAGTCGAATTTCTGCCACCAATTACGTCTGCATCTAAAATGGCATCGTCTTCCCTCGAGTCTGGCGCTAGAATAGAAGGATTGCGAACGTCAAACTTGGCATGAGAGCCGTCATTGTCGGTCTCGTTGTGGTGAGTCCGGGCAAAATTCTCGCCGGCTCGATTCGGCCGCGCCGCTGAATGACGCGATGACATGGTGATGAAGTGATTTCCGTTACTGTGAGCGAGCAAAAAAGTATAAATAAAAAAATTGAACGTATTAAAAAGTTGACAGGTTCGGCAGCCGGAGTGGATGTGGTTTGCAGAAAGTTGCAGGAGCTCCAAAACCTAGAGGCTTGAACGAATCACAGTTGACGCTAGCTAGCTCCTTCCACGTCACACACTGCCAAACTGCGTCATTCGCAGAGCTGCCTTGGCCATCCCACCATCCACAACCTAACGAACAAATCTCAGGTCCTATTTCTTTCCAAACTCAAGAAGAGCCTTGCCAACGTGCACCCTGCAGAGATAACGCGAGTGATATTCTGACCGCCTGTAACTTATCGAGCTGCACTCACGCGGCGGTCGCCCACTTCTCACAGCGACCATGGTAAATCTGGTCCCCCAGTCCGCCATGAAATGCATCTCCTGACAAGCTTCCTAGTTTCAAACGGGATTTGGAGGCGGGTTCGACCCGTCCAACCCCGAGCATCTCTACAGCATGGCTCGCGGTCGGCGGCCGATCGTACAACGGTTCGATGAGTACTACCGATGCTATCCTGTGGTCATGGCCCCGGGCTCGGAACGACCAGAGCTCAACTATGGCTCCAAAATCATCCTCCCTCCATCGGCACTGGACAAGGTGTCCAAGCTACACGTACAGTGGCCACTACTGATGGAAATGATCAATGGAGAAAAGGGCAGGCACTCGCACGCCGGTGTCCTGGAGTTTATTGCCGAGGAGGGAAGAGCCTACATTCCCCAATGGGTTAGTCACGACGTTCATACCATGGTAAAAGAAGCTGTCTAATGTTTTGTCTGCTGGCAGATGATGGAGACACTTGGCATGGATGTAGGCGACATGATACAGATCCGAACCACATCGCTCGAGTTGGCAAAAATGGTCAAGCTACAGCCTCAGTCGGTCAACTTTTTGGAAATTAGTGACCCAAAGGCCGTCCTGGAAAGAGCATTCCGAAACTTTGCCACACTCACCAAGGGCGATGTATTCAATTTCGAGTACAACGACGAGATATACGAGGTTGCCGTGTTGGATGTGAAGCCGGAAACGGACAAGATGGGCGTCAGCATGATTGAAACGGATGTGTCTGTCGAATTTTCGCCCCCGGTCGGCTACGTGGAGCCAGAGAAGAAGAGCGGTACGAACACTCCTGGAGGCACGAGGAGCGGTATTCCGGCCGGGGAGTTGTCCATGGCCAAGGTACCATGGCGCAGGCCATCGGCTTCAGCTCCATCGCACCATCAGTTACAAGCACGCCTACGAATTTCCTCGGCGAAGGCCAGCGTCTAGTCAAAAAGGGAGTAAGGCCCCAACACCAAAGCCCGCAACACCCGTACCTGTCGAGCCAGCAGTTGCCAAGAGCCGAACGGGAGCGCCAGCGCCGCTCCGCTTAGCGCCAAACAAGCTCTTTTTCGGCTACGAGTACAAACCTGTCAAGACCAAGGAGGAAACGGAGCAGGAAAAGCAGCGGCCCAAGCCACAACACTTTGCTGGGCAGGGCCAGAGTCTCCGGGGCACTGTTAAGCGGAAGGGCGAGGCGGATGGAAAGTCAAAAGCGCCCGAGAAGAAGGCGCCCAGCGAGGGCCATAGGCTGGACGGACGTCCTTCAAGGTAGTTTCACACCAAGGGAAGGGGTTTGGCGTTGTTCGATATTTGATCTGGCATGGCCTGAATGGACGGACAGGGCACCTGGTAGGGCATTCGCTGAGAAACGGAATATCTGTGTGTTCTTATTGAAACGTTTATGGCGCTCGTGGCGCATCTCATCAGTGTCTGTCTTCCGAACCACTGTTGCCTACCAAAACCATATTGTCGGCAAATCACCACATCCCGATGGTGCCGCCAAAGACGAAACTAGCACAAGACGGAGTCTCCTTCATTCACCCTTTTGAAGTTGTTAGACCAAGGTCTGCTCACCCGCAGTTTAGATGACGTACCGTAGATTTCTGCTTCTTCTTAACAGGAGACTCCTCCTCCTTCACAGCCTTCCTCTTCCCGGCGACAGGCACCGTGTCCGCCAACTTGCCAGTCCCGAGACCATGACGGGCCCTGAAACCCCTGAGAATCGTCTTGGTGAAGTGCTGTCTGCGCACAGGTTAGTGGGTTAGTCATTCCAGGTGAGAGGAGCAACATACGAGATGGCATCCTTGGTGAAGGTATGTCCGAGCTGACACATGATGGCGTGGATTTCAGGCCATTTGTAGCTGGTTGAGGAGCCGCCGGTGATGATGACGGCCATGCAGAGGTCGAGCTCTGCGGCGGTTTCCCATTTCTTGGAGACAGGCATGGTGGTGGGATGCGCGACGTGGTCAGGTCATGAGGGTGAAGGAGATGTGTGAATATGGATGGAGGGGTTATGCCTGAATCAAAACTGTTGAAATCGTGCGGGTCGCATATGAGATATGAGCGGGCAAGTGGTGTGGAAGTGAGCAGCTGGCGAGGTGGAAGTGGTGAACAGGGGTGTTGCAGAGTGGTCAAAACAAACGGAGGGTGTGAGCAAGACTGAAGCGGTTCTTAATCTGAGATGTTATCTACTTGGGCTGTCAAGATACTTGTGGAGTGAGGGCTGGGACAGCAACGAGCTATTTGGGATGGCATGTTACACGATGGATTCACAATTCAATGTAGAGTAGTGAGGCATAGTGTGTTGTTGTATTCTTAGTTTTGCCTTTTAATTCAACCTGGTTTCCGTCTAGCAGCGTTCAATATTCCTCCCCCTCCCTAAGCCAAGGCAAGTCATGTTGCTAATGAGCGACATCCATGGCAATCTGCGATTATTTCTTGAAAGGGCCGTCGGTGCTGTCGTGCCTGACATGATGAGCGATTGGTGAGATAGCATGAGCTGACGGAGGAGGCACTTACTCGATTTTGGCCTTCTTGGTGCGCTTGGGCGTGAGAGGTTCCTCGGCCTCGTCCTTGATCGGGAGCTCATCTCCCTCGTCGTCGGACTGCTCGATATGGGCAGCAGACTTGGCTTTCTTTGTCGGAGTCTTGCGCTTGCGGGGAGCGGCCTTGTTGGCCGGTGTGGCCGGCGCGGCAGGCGTGGCGGGCTCGGGCGTGTCGTCGCCATTCTTGGCTGCCGCTTTTTCGGGAGAGCCCTGATCGCGGCGAAGTTTCTGGATGTGTTGGCTGGAAGCAGAGCATTAGCGGGGAAAAGAAGGTTTTTTTTTTTTTTTTTTTTTCCCAAGATCTCGACTAGTTTATGGAATTTGGACTGTGATGATGTACTTGACGCCATGGAAAGTGGTTTGGAACCCTGGGCTTTCATGTGCTCTGTTGCCGCGCTGATGACGTCCTTGGTAGGCTTGAGCGCATCGAGTAGAGCCAGGAGAAGTCCGACATGTGAGCGATCGTCCCATTTGTGGCTGGACATGATGCTTGAGGAGTAACTGGTGGATGGGAGCCGTTGTGAAAGAAGGAATGGCAAGTCTTGTTTGAGAGGAGTTGGAATGAGGATGAAGATGGGATGGGAATAGAAGGGGATGGGAGAGATGTGAGTGCATGTTTTTGGGGCTAAAGAAAAAGTGAAATTGAGAAGAAAGTGAGTTACCGAAGCGCGCTCTCGCTGAATGTGTACCCAATGCCAGTCAGATCGGACATGATGGATCCCATCTGCTCAGAAGTGAACTTGACGTGCTGGAAGACGGCGAGGAGAATGTCCTGATGGACTTTCTCGTCCCATCTCATGACTTGGCGACCCATCTCTGCAGAATAATATGGAGAGATGGCTGTGTAACAAGGAGCTGCCTTGGGACGGATGAGGAATGAGTGAGATGTTGAAAACTGAATGGGGTGTAGGGAGTGTGTTGAAAGGATCGGGGAGAAACGGATGAGTGGCTTGTGAGATGAAAAGTCGTGAAAAGGATAGATGGGGTGTTCAGGGACATGTTTGGTAGCAGCCATTCAACCAGGCCCTCTCGGTGACAGAGTTGCCATAAACTCACGAGGACGACAGAAGAGGAAAAGGCGTGGAAGCTTTACCGAATGCCCTCCCAGGTGACCTGGTGGTTCCTTGTCTTCATCCGAACCTCAATGTCCTTGCGAACTTCGGCGGTCATGACTCCGGCTTCTGTCCCCGCTGCATAAAAGCACATGACGAGGTCATGTAGAAACACTGGGTTGCCCCAAGCGCCAGTTTTGCCCTTGGTTGCCATTGCGGTGCTGAGTTGAGCTGGCTTGACCGGCGATAGTGGTTGGTTTTCAAGGTACTTTGAATGAACAGGTTTGCGGTCAAGATGGAGGAGGAACTGGATGGGCAAGGCTGGGCAGAGTACCAAAACAAAACATCCGGGATGGTGTTTGTCAACACGCGCAGCCAGCTGTCATCCGACCTGTTGACCATTTGCACCAACAGCTAGCTGCCCATGCCCCCGTCCCGCCGTCGAAGCACCACGCAGTCACCATCCTCGTATCATTCCGTAACACATTATACAAACGCTACTATACAATGTTTGTGGCAGAACAACCCATGGGCAATCTCATTCCCGCAACTCCGCCGTCCCAGTCAAGCCATACATACACATTACGCGACATCGAGTCAACCGGAAAAGCTCCGTTTCCAAGCCGCAGCGCCAACGCTATGCGTCGCCATAACCAAAACTACCGATAACGTCAGCACGAGAAGCTTAAAAGTTACGACAGCGGCGGGACATACTCCTCCTGGTAGTCTGACCCCGACGCGCCATTATGTGCCGCCAACGCCAGCACTGCCTCGTCGCCGAGCGCCGCTGGTAGTTCAGGCTCCTGAGAATCATCCACCCGTTGTCTCTTAATGGGGGCTCGTCGTCACCCGCTCCATCGGCGACCTCGACCTCGTCCTCGGCCTCGTCAACTTTGATTGACGCCGAGTCAATAGCGGAGGCGCAAGCTACTGCGATGTGTATTGGAGGCGCATGAGATGGTGATGCCGCTCTCTCCAGCTTGGCCTCTTCCTGCGCCTCTTCCTGCGCCTGTTGCTGACCCTGTTGCTCGGGTGTAGGACCCGACTGTATGGTTCCCGGCGTAGAGAGTTGGCTGGGGCCGTCTACGCCGGTTTGTCCATCTTCTCCTTCAGGAGCCGTCTGCTTCTTTTTCGGCCGACCTCTGCCTGGGCCAGGTCTGCGGGTGATGGGGTTCAACGTTGGGTCAGAGTGTCGACCATTTCCAACAACGGTGCCGTTTGCCTCGGCTTTGTTCTGAGCTCTTCGCAGGCCCTGGAAATGCTGCCTACAACAAGACCAATCGTCAACTGCGGATCCACGATGCATAAAACTTTTTTTTTTTTTTTCGCGGGAGAAAACACGTCATGCTCACTTGACGCTGAAGACATGTGAAGCGATTTATGAACGGAGCATGATGATGATACTACATGGCACGGTCGCGTTGTATGAAAGCAAGGCAAGACGAACCATTCGTACGAGAATGATTCATCACAAGTGACAGCCACGCTCAAATGACATACCGGCATCCCTCATTAGTGAACCCATAGCCCATACTTCGCATATGGTTCCCGATGGTGGTCCATTCTCCACCGCTAACGATGCCAATGTTCTTCACAGACAGGATTGTGAAGAACAAATCCTTGTCTGCGCGGTCATTCCAATTCTTGCTGCTCATTGCGAAAGCCACCAAGTGAGTGAGAGCGGGGTTAGACACCTTGTTCGTCTGCGCGTGAGTCGATATCGATATCGATGGTGGTCTCTACGCCGCGGTGCGGATAGGCCGTGTTAGGAGCGCGGCTAGATCAATGAGAAAATTGATAGTGTGATCCATGGGGTCGAGAAGGTTGAAGATACCTTTGGATGGCCCGTGCGAGCCGACGCCGGAGGAGTGACACGGAACATCCATTGTTCCGAAGGTGGTGTTCATCATGACTGGCAGCAAAGACGCGTTGGTGGACAGATGATGAGGATTTTGATATGCAAAAGTGTAAGGATCAGCGGGTGACTGGAGACGAGAAGTTTCCAGGACTTTTTGCGATTTTTCGTTGCGCAAGCTGACAGACATGTACCTGCTGGAATTGGCGATGCTGGGACTTAGCCGATGTTGACGCGGCGTTTACCCGCTCCACGCTGGTCGGATCGTGAGTGACGTGGACATGCCTACAGCTGGAGTCGTTTTTAAATATCAACTTGATCATTTGCACCTGGTGTGTTTATATATCTCTGTGATCCGTCGCTATCGGTTGAATCCCCGTCGTGAAATTGCATGACAAGTCTTGCCACCACCAACATCATGGCAACGGTGTAAGAGCGATGCCAGACCGGAGGAATGAACCTCCACGTCGACACTACTAGGTGTAAGGTGGGGCGGGGCATGAGTTAGTAGATGCGAGGAATTGAAAGCCAAGGTCGGAACAAGCTGCAAGTACAAAAGTACCCCATTAAAAGCGCTCACGTGAGTTCGTGGCGACCTGGCGAAAACCCGGTCACACAGTGTCCCGCAAAAGGTCGCGCCCGTCGCGTCTCGCCCACTTCACCCCATCCCCTCCCCGACCGCGATTGAGATTATAGCCACTGCAGCACCATGGAGACTGTTTGAATGCCTTTCAATGGCTTTTAAGTAAGCAAGTTATCAGTTGTCGAGTTTACCCAGACTCTTTCATGTTTCTGGGCGCCGAGATACAAAATTTCGCTTTTCATCCAACACCATGATGATTGCTGCGTCAGCCCTCTTTTGGAGATGACGCCGTGCCTCAGCCATGGTGTGTGATGGGGGTTACGCTGGGGCCATTGGTGCATCTGGCATCCCTTGGGCAAACGAGGAATCGATTCGCCGAAAGACAAAAAAAAGTTTCAGTAAGTTCGTGACCACAAAGGTCATCTCCGTTGCGGCTTGTGCTTACGAACGTTTGGTCAATTGGGCTCACGATGGGACAATTGAAATCTTGACCGACAAAATGAGCTCGAAATCGCTGTCTGAGCACTCGCTGTAGCTGATACAGCTACTGTCTTTTTCGCCAGAAAAACGGACTCGAGACGCATCTCTGCTCACAGAGAGCTTCGGTCGAATTGGATGTGCCTGGCTGAATAGCGCAGCGCATCATGATGGGGTCTGGCCGGGGCTGACGGAATGAAACTGCAACGCCATCGCAACCAACCCCCGGTTCTTTTTCTTTCCTTTTGCTCTCTCTTTGGTTCTCATCGATGAGTCACACGGGTTTCAGTCCAAGCGATCCCTGCCACTGCTTTCGTCTCCATCAATTGCGACATGCGATTTGTCTTTTGGCCGAGGATTTTATCTGTCGCCGGATGGATGAAATGTCACTGGACGAAAACAAGGGATGATGCTGCCTGTTGCTGGAGCAGCTGAGAAAATGGGCACTTTCGAAGCAAACTACACAGCTCGACCCTGCACTCAAATACCATAGCCCCAGCTGGCCATTTGATTTTTTTTTTTGATTTTTTGAGACGATAACTAAAGTTGTCGAGCTGACCTCGTCGGTTTGGCGGTGGCGAACCAGGATCTGAAGCGAGCTTGAGAGTCTTTGGTGGAGCCCATTTGGCTCTTAGCGAAGCGGGGGCGCTACTGCATGCACTTAACGCGCTGCTTGTTACTGGGCGTCCTCTGCCGGTCCATCAAGCATCTCCATCATCAACACCCACATCTCCATGACTGGACCGCCCCGAATGGCGGTAGCACCAGGCAACCATGCCTTGGGAAAGCCTCGAGCTCTCCGCTTCGAGCCAAATGATTGCACAACTGGATGCCGGCGTCATGGCAGTCAGTCGGTGGTATATGCGTCGGTTCCTGGATCCTTGCATCCGCCCACCCCCTCCAGCTACTACAACTCAACTTGTCGAGATTGGTGCCTTTTTAAATGCGAGCAAATCCCCGAGGCCACCATCTCCACCTCTTCAACATCATATCCTGTCCCATACATCGCCTGTCTCGCCTCATCTCTGTCAGCTCTCCCGACACCTGTCTCGGCCGCTTGAAGCTTTCATGACCTTTCACACCCGCTTAGTCGTCCTCCAACTCTTATCTGCTGCCCGAAGTCCTGCAACGCTCAACATTCACGTTGACTCGCGGGCGTCAACTGCTGGCTATATATCTGTCTTGTCCTCTCACTCAGAAGCCTGCCTCTCTCTCTATCCCCGTTCGTTGCAGCTCTCGCGTATCCTCCAACACTCTACGACCATGTCTCCCAACAGCGATAACGCCATGGCTCGCTTCCTTTTCGCCATTTTAAAGCAAAAGAATCTCAAGGATGTTAGTCGGCCCTGAGATCCCTTCTTGTGTTACTGCTGTGCGCTGACAATCGTCAAAGATTGACTGGAATCAAGTCGCCCAAGATCCCGTCTTGCTGCAGCCCATTACGAATGGACATGCTGCAAGAATGAGATACTCACGCTTCCGAGCTACTGTTACAGGCCACGAGCCCCAGAAGCGGTATCGTCATAGCGAAAAGGACCGCGTGTCCAAGTCATCAAAGAGAGATGGCTCCTCCAAGAGGGATGCCATCATCAAGTCGGAATCTGGCGTGAGCCCATCATCGCTTGCTCAGGTATGTGCATCTACTTGATCTCGTCAAGTCGTCAAGCCTGCTAATAGCCACTCAAGTACTCGCCTGCTTCTCTCGCTTCCCCGTACAACGATGACTTCAACGCCCGGTTCCTCACACCATGCAGCGACGACATGACTTCTGTCCGTCCAGCTACTGTCGAGAAGCGACAAGTCGGAGATGCGGCGGATGCCTTCTCGTCTATGATGGACGGTAATCCTGACTTGTTTACGGACCCCGGCAGTCTCACACACTCTCCGGCCTTTTCAGGCTTTGAAACTGCCTATGACTTGAGCAGCTACGACGGCACATCGGCTGACCTTCACAGCCCAGACCTAGCCGATCTAAGTGATCCTCAGTCTTTGATAGACTGTGCTCGAGGATGGAACGAACGCTTCCATGACCCCAGCTTCTTTGATACCCCATGGGGACTGGCTTTGTTGGTGTGGATTGTACACAAAATTAATGGCGCACGGTAGACGATTTCTGGTTCCCCCGCCAAATTGCTTTACGACCTAATGACAAAAAAACCAAATATTTGAAGAAAATGAGATACAGATGCTCCAAGCCTCAGGGCACTGGAGTTTGGATGAATTCTGATCACAATTTGTACACTACTCGCCGAGTTGTTGCTGCTTGCTCGTGTCGGACACGCCCAAATAAAAACTTGGCCATCATCAACGCTTTTATTGGCTTAAATGATCAAACTCCCCTCCTACAAACGCTCGACCTGTGACTTGGAACGATTCTCAACTGTTGCCAGCTGCCCAGGGGCGTCACCAACTCACCTCACACTCGCGTCGCATGACTGACCAGGGCAACTTGCAGGGCAGCGATAAAACTTCGCTCATCTACGTCCTTTGCATTCACCTTCCCATCACCCCAGCTCTGCTTTTTCCAGGAACCTACATCATCTCCTCACTTTTCATACAAAGCACTTTTGTAATTTTTGAAACTTGCTTCCACCATCTTGTTCACCATGGCGGGCGACAACACCCCCAAGAAGAAAGAGCCCACCGCCCAAGAAGCCATGTTCTTCTTTGCCATTGTCAAGCACACCCGCAACAAGGCAGACATTGATTGGAGCGCCGTCGCTGCTGAGCAGGGATTCAAGAACGCCGACGTCGCCAAGGTACGTTTGGTCTACAGTCTCTTCCCAAAGTGCGTCTCGTCACTAATCTTCTGGGCACAGGTCCGCTTCGGCCAGGTCAAGCGCAAGCTAGGAATCAACTCTGATACCCCGACGGTTGCTACGCCCACGGCGACTGCTCGCACACCTACGAAAAAGACACCCTCTGTTGGAGGAACGCCCACGAAGGTCGTGAAGACGCCTGGGCGGGCAGGCACAAAGGGCAAGTCCCGAGGAAAAGTGGCCAAGAAAGAGGAGAGCGAGGAGGAAGATGACGATGAGACGGTGGTGGGGATGAAGGAGGAGGAGGAGGTTGGTGACAATGCGGAGTTTGGTGAGGATGCGGAACTGCATGATGAAGTGGATTCTTTCTTGAAGGACGATGCTGGGGATCCGTTTTGATGGAAACAAAGGTTGGATTTGGGAGATGGGATTATTATACGGATGGTCAGGTGAGACGACGAGAAAATGGAGTTTGATGAATTGAAATAGTTTGCAAGCTTGACATGAATAAAGGCATTTCGGTATGAGGCAGAGCGAGGTGCTGGTGCCGCGTGGTAAAATGCGTCGGCTGTTCACTTCCTGTTGACTCTCTCGTCTGAGCTCAGCCAGCACACGCACACTCGGGCTCACAGCTGCAGCTCGTCTTTTCTCCGATCGAATCGGGACTGCGAACGCCCTCTTCATCCATCCACACAGCATCCATCAAGCACTTGGAGCACCTCTCATCATCTCAGTGGCACCAACATCTTGCTTGTCTCCTTGTCTCACGAGCCACTACTACCACTTTGAACCTTTGACTCACGATTTTGCTCACGAACCAAGGCAAGTCATTCCACATGAATGGGAGCTACAAACTAACATGTACCAGACCATGCCTCGCAAAGCCAAAGCCACCCCAGCCGCCAGCGCCGAGGGCGAGGCACCCATCGGCCTCACCGACAGCGAACTGCGCTTTATCAAAGCCGTCTTCGACAACATGACCCAGAAGCCCGATGCCAACTGGGACAGCGTGGCCACTGACCTGGGCCTCAAGGATGCGAAATGCGCCAAGGAGCGGTTCCGGCAGATGTCTGTCCGTCATGGCTGGCGAGACCAGACGAGTGCCACTTCCAGTCCTCGAAAGGGCGACGGCAGGGTGACCAAGAGAGCTCCGCGCACGCCAACCAAGAAGGCGGCCAAGTCGGCTGCTTTGGTCAACAGTGAGGACGAAGACGAATCTGCGAAGGCGGAGGGCGACGAGATTGTGGTGGCAATGTGAGGTTGGGATGGGATGGGAAGGCTTTTTTTTGTGCATGGGATGGATGACCGTCACATCACAGACTGACAGGGAGTACTCCAACGCTGATTTGGGATAAAAAGTAGCATGAGAATTGGGGAGACATGATATCAAAGTAGTTTGTCGTGGGAGCGCCTAGCTAGGACCTAATTTCCAGACAGACAAACAGACAAACCGTAAGCGACACGCACAACATCTGGCGACCTGGCCGTGTTTGGACACACCCAAGTAAACTTCCAGATGCTGTGAGAACCACGGCCACGTTTTTGACACTGCCTTTCATTTCGACAAGGTATCCACTGCCAACTGTCGGGCGTATCATCCATCGCACCTCATCGGCTCACTCTGCCCTCACTTACACTGTCACGCAGGCCACCCCGAGTTTTCATACTTGCTCACTGCCCGTCCATTTCGTCTTCCTCTCTTGATACCAAAAAAACCTTTCATCGCAACCTTCAAGCATCATCATCGACTTGCTCCTGCCAAACGATACCCATCTAGCCATCCGAAATGCCAGGCATTCAAGATCCATCCGATCAGGTCAAGTTTCTTGTATCCTGCATCGGACACACCACCAACGGTCGTGTGCGTCTTCTCTCTTTTCTTTTCTTTTCTTCCCTTTCTCTCTGTTACCAAAGGTCCCGACTAAAACGCCTCCTAGCCTGATTTCGCTGCTGTTGCTCAAGAACTTGGCATTGTTAGCAAGGCCGCCGCGTGAGTTGGCACCGAGACGTCCATCTCTATCCCGACCCATTCCTAACGTCTCCCAACAGCCAGAAGCGATATGAGCGCATGCTCAAGGCCAACGGTGTCACCGCCAACAAGGCCAAGGGAATGACTTCGCCCTCTCGACGCCTGAAGCCACGCCCGTGAAGCGCAAGACGGCCGCTCCTCGCACTCCTGTCTCTGCGAAGAAAGCCAAGGGGAAGAACGTGAAGAAGGAGGAGTCTGATGACGATGAATCCAAGGAGGATGTCAAGAAGCAGGAGGATACGGACTCTGAACTCTCTGGTACGTGCGAGGATGTTGGTATGTGACATCGGGTGATTCCTTGCTGATATGGAATGATCTAGATCCCCCTCTATCTGAGTAATGCTGGGATTCGCCGAGATTGACCTGCTCTCTCGAGAAACATATTGAGAACGAAACATTGGGCTTAATTTTGTCACGGGAAGCTACGGGATGATGGTCAGGCGCTGAGGACTCGGGCGTCGTAGATAGTTACATTCACGGGAATAGAAACTGCATTCTATCATCCCGCTTCTGTGCTGTGCTGTGCTGTGCTGTGCTGTGCTGGAGTGGATGATGATGATCTCGTGCCCAGACCTTAACGAGAAGAGCGAGCGAGAATGTTGTGTTGTTTGTTTTCATGCTCTGTTCTGTGTGTGCTGAAATGAGCTGCCGGTCTCGCCAGCTGTCACAGCTGTCACAGCTGTCAACCCACAACACATGTTTTTGCATCCTCATTCATCGACGGGCTCGCCTAAGATTTCATCCTTGTTTTGTGCGCAGACCTGCCCTAGTGTTGACTTCCTTCATCGAATCCGTTTGTTTTGGCACATTTGGTGCGTTTTCTTGGTTCACCTTGTCGTTCGCGTTGCTGCCCGGACCACTCCAATTCACAGGTGCTTCCCCAGAGCTCACTTTTTCTTCACCGCGAGGCCAAAACTTCATCACCAGCAAGCAAGCAAACGCGAATTCGTGACCTGCTCCATCTCTCATCGTCGCTTTTGTTTCCATTATGGGCTCCGAGCCAAAAAGAGCTTCTGCTAGACAAAAACGCTCTCCTGCCAAGGGGCGTAGGAGTCAATCAAGAGCTCAGAACGCAGAAGCCTCGCTGCATTCGTCCAGTACCACGAGCTCCCTAACAAGACTGAGACGCCTCGTACTGCGCGATATTCGCACCGACTCCCGACAGATCAGCAGCGGAGAGGAAATGGACGTGTGGTGGGGAGGAGTCTTATTATCTGGAACCGTACGTCTTTGTGCTTTACAAGGATTTCCATCAATGGTGCTCTTCTTTATAATAATGCTAACTTTTCTTAGGCCCTCGTATGGCAGAAAAGTTGCTCTTGCACATCCAGTACGAGTGCAGTAGACATAAGATTGCGCTTCCGTGGGATGCCATTGCTCATCGATTACACCCTGGCTCGTCGGGACAAGCTGTTTGCCAGCACATCAACCGTCTGCGTCGAGAGCTCGTGGCAGAGGGACATCTTGTTCCGCCGCTGCCACAAAAGTCTGGGTCGTTTGCTGATCCTGAAATTCGCGGTTTCACTCGTCAGGATGTAGAAGGCAATGATCTAGAGACGACGCGAGCCGTGACTTTTGATGAAAGGGTTGATGATCCAAAGTTCAGCTTGCCCGATGCCGTGAACCTTTCCGAGGAAGACTCGGAAGACTTGGAGGACTTGGAAGAGATGGAGGGTTCAGAGGGCTCGTCTTCGCCCGATCCGATCCAGAGGAGCTTCCGTCCTCGCCCACGCCTGTGCGCGGAGGTGCCGACAGTGTTGCGATGGAATCGTCAGCCCTGCCTGATGCGAAGCCCGCTCAATTTCGGTTCGTGACCCAGGGCCGAAGACCAAGCCCAGTGGGGCTTCATCGTCATCTCATCGGCGGCGACGACGACGACACGGTGAGCAGATGGGCGTTACCGCGAAGTGAACTGATCTATCCACTGACTTGAAGAACGTAGGAGCTAGAGTCAAGGTACTCGCAACAGTCGGCGCACGCATCAGAGACAAGCAGCAGCTTGTTTACGGAGAGCACTTCGCCATCCCACTCCTTTGCTAGCACCACCATGACCTCGGACCTCGCGTCAAACGCCCAGCGTATACACGGACAACCGGATTACAGACTTGCTGGTGGTGTGCGACCCTGGGCGTATCAGCACCCTTACTATACCTGCACAGCTCCCAACGTACCGTCTCCCGCTGTCAGCTTCGAGCACGCAGAGTACTTTGCTCCTGCCATGCCGCCGCCAATTGCTTCTGCTCACTACGCTTTCTATGTGATGGACCCAAGCACCATGAGACCTGGGACACAGGACCGCACGACGTTGAATCTAGCGTCGTCGCCACTGCCGCCGCCGCCGCCGCTGCAGGAGCCAGTGTCCCACATTGGGGGCCCAATGGAGGAGCTGTTCCCTGGGCTAGATGACGGAGACGGCAAAATTGCTGACACTGGGTAATGGCATTCAAGGAATTGGAAAATCCTATGATTGGTTCTGGCGACGATGGAGAGTGTTGGGTAAAAAGGAGGCCGGCGGGCAGGTTGCCAAAAATTAAAAATATACGTACTCTAAATCCCATAGATGAGTTGGCAGAAAAGGTGTAATTTAATTGACTCGACTTACCGTTTGTTGTGCAATTTTGGCAATTGGCCAGAACCTTCTCTGGGTCTGACGGGTGTTGCTGTGCTTTTGTGGCAACACGTTTTTCCGACCGATCCTGGGCGACGACAATTTTTCTGCGCAACAGCAAACCTCCAATTACGACCGAGTCAGCCATCCACTCTTCTCTCTCTCTCCTTGTTCCCCAGATCCTCCTCGAAAGCTGCCGCATCTCTTGCCAGCCATCTCTTCTTGTTTCCGCCATTGTACTTCAATTCATACCTCTTCTCCCTCTTAATACACAGAAGATGCAGCGTGCATTGAGTTCACGAGCGCGAGCTACGGCTCTGTCCTCTGCCAGCCGCTATCGCGCCGGTGCTGGTCTTGGTCAGCAGCTCCGATTTGCTCACAAGGTAAGGCGATGATGCCGAAACTACAAGACAAGGGGAAACAGGCTTGCTAAGCTAATGACGACGAACAGGAGCTCAAGTTCGGTGTCGAGGGCCGTGCCGCTCTCCTGGTCGGTGTTGACACTCTGGCCAAGGCTGTTGCTACCACGCTGGGCCCCAAGGGCCGAAATGTCCTGATCGAGTCCAGCTTTGGCTCTCCCAAGATCACAAAGGGTATGTGTGTGCTCATCAATCTGGCAGACCTGCAAAATTCGATTTGCTTACACAAATGACACAAGATGGCGTCACCGTCGCCAAGGCCATCTCTCTCAAGGACAAGTTCGAGAACCTCGGTGCCCGTTTATTACAAGACGTGGCCTCCAAGACCAACGATGTTGCTGGTGACGGTACCACAACCGCCACCGTCCTCGCCCGAGCCATCTTCTCCGAGACTGTCAAGAACGTTGCTGCTGGCTGCAACCCCATGGATCTCCGCCGCGGTATCCAGGCTGCTGTGGACTCGGTCGTCAAGTACCTGCACGAGCAGAAGCGCGACATCACCACGAGCGCCGAGATTGCCCAGGTTGCGACCATCTCTGCCAATGGCGATGTCCATGTTGGTCAGATGATTGCCAACGCCATGGAAAAGGTTGGCAAGGAGGGTGTCATTACCGTCAAGGAGGGCAAGACCGTGTCGGACGAGCTCGAGGTCACCGAGGGTATGCGCTTCGACCGTGGTTTCGTCTCCCCTTACTTCATCACCGACGCCAAGGCCCAAAAGGTTGAGTTTGAGAACCCCTGATCCTCCTCTCCGAGAAGAAGATCTCTGCTGTCCAGGACATCATTCCCGCTCTCGAAATCTCTACCCAGACCCGTCGTCCCCTCGTCATCATTGCCGAGGATATCGAGGGCGAGGCTCTGGCCGTCTGCATTCTCAACAAGCTCCGTGGCCAGCTCCAGGTTGCTGCCGTCAAGGCCCCGGCTTCGGCGACAACCGCAAGTCCATCCTCGGCGACCTTGGTGTCCTGACCAAGGGTACCGTCTTCTCCGATGAGCTCGACATCAAGCTCGAAAAGGCCACCATTGATATGCTCGGCTCCACCGGCTCCATCACCATCACCAAGGAGGACACCATTATCCTCAACGGCGAGGGATCCAAGGATGCCATTGCCCAGCGATGCGAGCAGATCCGCGGTGTCGCTACCGACCCCACCACTTCCGAGTACGAAAAGAGAAGCTCCAGGAGCGTCTGGCCAAGCTCTCTGGCGGCGTCGCCGTCATCAAGGTCGGTGGTTCCTCCGAGGTCGAGGTTGGCGAGAAGAAGGACCGATTCGTCGATGCTCTCAACGCCACCCGCGCCGCCGTTGAGGAGGGTATCCTGCCTGGTGGTGGTACCGCCCTGATCAAGGCTTCTGCTCAGGCCCTCAAGGACGTCAAGGCCACCAACTTTGACCAGCAGCTCGGCGTCAACATTGTCAAGAACGCCATCACCCGCCCAGCCCGCACCATCATCGAGAACGCCGGCATAGAGGGCGCTGTCATCATCGGTAAGCTGGTCGATGAATACGCTGCCGACTTCAACAAGGGCTTCGACAGCTCCAAGGGCGAGTACGTCGACATGATTGAAGCCGGTATCCTCGATCCCCTCAAGGTTGTCCGCACTGGTCTCGTCGACGCCAGCGGTGTTGCTTCTCTGCTGGGAACCACCGAGGTTGCCATTGTCGAGGCCCCCGAGGAGAAGGGTTCCGCCGGACCCCCATGGGCGGCATGGGCGGCATGGGAGGCATGGGCATGATGTAAGATTTCTCGCACACACGACAAAAGGGACCTCGTCATATATTCAAGGCGTTGTCCTTGTACAAACAGAAACCCCAAGCCGATGCAAAAAAAAAAGTCGGGCATGGATAGATTTGGTGTTGTTGTAGAACAGGAAAAGTCTAAAAGGGGTGGATCATGTTGTCCTGTAATCTCCTCTCTCTATCTACCCTTGTCAGCACGTTTGTTTTTCTCTCTATATCTCCTGTATTATAGCAAGTCACACGTGGCCATGTAAAACAGAAACAAAATGTACTCTATGATAAAGCTTTGGGGTACCCGGTCCGTGTCACGTGCAGGCAGTATCTCACGGCCGACCCCACCATGGTTTGGTCGATGTGGTGTTTTTCTCGGCCAGGCTCCAGATTCCCTCCTCCAATGGCAGTACTTATTAGTGCGAAGCACCTTCAGTCTACCTCCAAACATACAAAAAGAGGCACTTTCTCACCACATCTTGCTCTCCCGTCGCGACACCGCATTTCTTAGTCGCATACTCTCACAAATGCAAGCTCCATGCCGACCTTTCTCACTTTGCTTCAAACAGAGTGAAAGAAAGCTGACTCAGCTGCCGCAGCATTTCTACCCATCGCCCCGCCCCTCATTCCGCGCATAGTCTCCTGACCAGGACCGCAATCATGGTAAGTAAGTCTGCCCCGACGTCTTGCGGCAACAAATGGCCTAACCTTTGTAGTCTCAATCCGGGTATGTTCCTGCGCTCCCTCTATTTCCGATCCGTGACACTCGGACTGCACCTCCAGACCGACGACTGACCCCCTCCTCCCCCACCAGAGCGACCGTCTCGCAAGATTGCATCACCGCCTACAATGACTTGAAGCTGTCAAAGAAGTACAAGTTCATCATCTTCAAGCTCTCCGACGACTTCAAGCAGATTGTCATTGAGGATGCCTCCACCGAAAAGGATTGGGATACATTCCGAGAGAAGCTGATCAACGCCACAACCAAGAGCAAATCTGTCAGTCTTCACAGGGAAAACCTTGCGAATGAAGATTCTTGTCTTGCTAATACGCGAGTAGGGTGCTGTTGGCAAGGGATGCCGATACGCCGTCTACGACTTTGAGTACAACCTTGCTTCTGGTGACGGTATCCGGTAAGTTTTGTCTCCAAAAAAAAAAAAGAAATGCAATGGGCTCGGCTGCGATGGAAGGAGGCAACACCGTTGTGCGCTGATACTCTGGCCCAGAAACAAGATTACATTCATTGCCTGGTCTCCCGATGACGCCGGCGTTCAGGTAAATTGCTCTCTGCGTCATCAATACCTCACCTTAGCCCTCCCTCTTCATGCTGACCGCGTGACATGGCAGCCCAAGATGATCTACGCTTCCTCCAAAGAGGCCCTCAAGCGATCCCTCACTGGTATTGCGGTGGAGCTGCAGGCAAACGACGCCGATGACATCGAGTACGACGGGATTGTCAAGACCGTCAGCAAAGGTCTTGCTGCTTAGGTTTTGCAATGGAAAATGCTTTTGAGAAGTGACCCAGGAAGACACCAGAGGAACGACAGTTAGTTGATGGGGAAGCAGAGGTATCAGACTATATACAATTGGTAGCCCCGACGTCGGAATTCTCCTTGTCGCGGAAGATGAGAAAAGGAGAAAAAAATTAAATTTTTTGCTGCCGCATGTGCGAGTCTTGATGATGAACGCCCGATGAATTTTTATAGAAGGTCACGCTACGTTGACATGAACCCCCATCCCCCGCCCTCCCCTCCCTCCCCTCCCTCCCAGTCGCTTCATTTCAACTCGTAGAGCCTGTTACGGTGCTGCCCTGCTTGACTCCCAGCTGGACTTGAACAGTGTCCCCAACTGCCTCGCCGTCTCCTCGTCCTTGAGCCTCTGCAGCAAGAAGCCATTCAGATCCTCCCAGAACACATCCGTGGTCAGGGCGTCGCGTCCCGAGGCCACCGCCGGCGTCGACGCAGGCTGCTCCGGCATGATTGCGGCCGCACCACCAATGACCATGACGGTGAACTCCACCTTGTTCTCGGCCGTCTCGCCCACAATGTCCTTGAGGATCTTGCTATCCGCCAGCGGCCTCTTGTTATGCAGCACCCTGAGCTTGTCAAGCGGTATTCTCGACTGCTCCGACACCCTGGCCCTGATGTCGAGCACAGACGTGCTCAGCGGCTGCGAGCTGAGCTTCACGTCGAGAGGCGGGTTCCGCAGCGACTTGAGCACGACCGTCACGCTGCGCTCCTGGCCTGGCAGCAGCGTCTTGGGCTTGCTCATGGGCGTGGGCATGCGCGGGAGGATGCACTACTTTCTGGTCAGCGGCGGGGATCATGGTCGTCTGTGTGGCCCGGGAACAGGGCAGGGCAGGGCGAGTGCGGCGCGGGCAAACGTACGGGCGGGCGCGCAGGAAAGGACTTGGGGTCCTCGACATGGTCGGCGGATAGCTTCAAGGGCCGCGAATCGAGCGTCGAGAGAAAGCTTTTGGCAAAGGCGGCCTCGGCCATGGCGTGGGGGAGAGTGCCAGGGATTATGAGGAGACGAGAAGCGTAGTCAGTTTGTTAACCAGTCGCTGGCTCGGTCGAAGTGGTCTGAGGATGTGCGAGCGCGTGGAGAGGAAACGAGTGTCAACTTGTCGTGAAGTTCGTCACTTGCGTGTTTGGCGGGATACCGCGTCCGAAATTTAACTCGCCCGATCTTTACCCGAAACGCCCGCCTTGACCCGCTTTTCCCGTTCTCTCCGTTCTCCCGTCCTCCACCCCTCCACCGTTTTGGCCTTTCCTCGCCGGCTTGCCCTCCGATACCGAAGCGCCGGGCAATGGACTTTTGCCTGTTTTCGACCCTGGCCTTTGCTTGAAATCTTCACCTAGGCTCGCTCGGGGTGAGGCGCCGCACGCCGCCACCCCTTCCTCTCCCCTGTTCTATTGACACGTCTTTTTCTACATTGGTCCTATCGTCAACGTGTCGTGTTGGTCAGCCCGTGATTATCCCACTTGATAATGCCTACGTGTACTGCAGGGACCCATAACCTGATTGGATTGAGGCGATGGGCTGACTAGATAAAATGCCCACCCCCTTCTTTGACCTTGGTCGGTTTGGCGTCCATGACATTCAATCCTCTGCCCCCTTTTCTCATTCACGTGTACTGCCACTAAAACTGACACACCATCAATTGCGCGTCAACAATAGAAGATGTATGGTATTTGCTGGTTAATCATGCGGACGATCGGATCATGGCGGCCAGGCGCGTTAGAACTGAAGAAGTATAATCACGTACAGCTCGCGTGGGTCAGAGATGCGGTTAACCCGTCCATTACGCGGACCATATGCTGGCCTAAGATTGATCATAACAAACTCCGACGGCTCAGGATTGAGCGAGAACAGCGTTCAAGGTATATAGCCCCTATAATTTGACACCTATAAGGGAAAGATAAGCTAACCTGCGGCGTTCGCGCTACATAGCTTGAGCTATGCACTCTCCGTGGTTCCAACGTTAAGTCTATGCTTAATTTGGAACACTTGAGGAGGGCGTTAAAGTCGCAGAGGTGCGCTGGAAAGAGGAGTTGATGGGTGATGATGAGCATATTATACTAATGAATTATCGTAGATTTCTTGATCTTTGGAACGAAGTACGAATGGTATTGGGATCCCGATCTGGCCTCCGTCCCTACTCAGTTCGTGTTGGCGCAGTGGGTAGATTAGATGGTGGCTAAGTTGCCTTTGCATCAGAACACCTTCTTGCCTCTAACTGTTTTACCATAGGATGTCTTTAACCGGCACTTCGAAACTTTATAGTGTCTCATTCCACAGAGGTCTTGGAGCGAAGTTATTAGTCAGTTGGACTGCGTCCTAGCCGACTGTCTTGTCGCTTATATAAGCGGAGCATGGAGATATTCATTATTTCGGGAAGAAATCGAAGGAACCCGCGCCATGTCTCTTTGGCTGTGGAACCTTGTTTAACATGTCAGCGCTCACAAGACACGTTCACCATCTACACATGCACATCTTCAAGGGCCGGCTCTCATGCCCCAAGTGCAAGCGGATGAGCCTTGGAGATGTGGTGATTGAGGCGAATCCCTGTGCCTGGAGTAGCCATGTTCGAAGAGTCCACGGCGCAGTTCACACGCCACGTCTCTTGTGCGGCCGACGATGCACACAAAGGGTTCTCTCGCCCCTGAACACTCATAGTGAGCTGTTTAACGAGCGAATTTCGTGCCCAGAATGCCTACAAGAGGGCAGGAAGGTCGAAATTGAGGGCATGGGAGGCTGGATCGCCCGTGTAGCAGACGCTCACGGAGGCAACAGGGTTCTCGGAGCCATAGAAGTCCAACTCGCCCAAGTAATAATGCACGACACTCCAGTTAATCGGGATCACAGGAGACGTATGTTTCGACATCTTGTATAGAAGATTGGGGCTAGTGTTGGTATTAGTTAACACACCATGAGGTACATGGAGAGCAACGATTCCCAGTGAATATCATTGGCCAGAAGGTTGTTGCGTAGCACTGCATCGGGTTATAATTCATCCAAGCCGAGCCACCATACATCTCGCTATTCGGACATTTCCATTGGTTGAAGTTCCGAAGCGTGCCCAAGGCTGCCAAGTTAACGCGACGACGACACCATGATGGCTCGTTATTGCTTCCGTACGAACTGTGTTTTCCTTTGACAACCGGCGCTACAAGTTATGATCAGGTTTCGGCTGCTGGCCAATTCATTCTGCCCGCGCAGGAGGCACACTATTTCTCCTCGATTACATCACCACGCAACCTGTAAGTTTAGAATGCGCTGATTCCTAAAGCTGCCGGGAACTTGATACCACACGTTACTGACTTTGGCCTTTCGCAACACGGCGATGAAAGCGGACCTCTGATTCATCCAATACAGCCCGAAGAATACCGTGCTCCAGAGGTATTACTTGGGATTAGCTGGAGTTATAGTGCCGATATCTGGAGTTTCGGTGTGATGGTTGGTCCTCATTGACATGTCCATTAATTTCCGGCAATATTTTCTAATTCTTACAGATATGGGATCTCTTGGCTGGAAATTCCCTCTTTGGCCAGCCAAGAACGCAACAGTACTCTCCTACTCAGCATCTTGCGGATATGATAGCCCTTATGGGCGATGTCCCCCATTCTCTAGCCGAGCGTGAAAGAGACATGCGCCACTGGAGGTGGTCTCCTGCCGCAATGAACCCGAATGGCCGGCTCAGCAGCAATGCGGCTGAGTATTTCGGCGGCCCGTTCTTTGCCGAAGATGGTGAGTTTACGTAGATGGGCCTTGGGTCCTGTCTAACATTCTCACCAGGTACATTTATACGTAACGACTTAATAACTCGTACCCGAAGTTTGGAAAGCGAGATTCCAGAGTGCATCTTTGAAGAACAACGTGACGAATTATTTATTGAATTTATCAGGAGGATGATATGCTGGGCGCCTGAGGAACGCGCAACAGCCTCGGAACTGTTAGGCGACCCCTGGCTAGAATCTGGGACATGATTGGGGCTATCGCCAGAATGCACGTAACTATATATTAGTTGTAGATCTCGTGGATAGAACGGAAAGATAACCGGTGAAGAGTTCAGAGTTACAACCCTTGGCTGCTTCTACTGCTATTGACGAGCTACAGAGAATGCGCTTGATGTCATTGCATGGTCGCTTGCCTGCTCACATCTTGTGTCGTAGAGAATGTACCGTACCGCCTGGGTCCCGTATCCATATGAGCGTTTGTCCGTGTCCACTCTGTTTGTGGGTGTGCAATCAAACACTCAACGCGGATGCCACGTAGAAGCGAGGCAGATAAATACGCATGGCATTCTTGCCCTTCTGATAATGACTGACGTAGGTCCTGTCGCCGGGCGGCAATTGTCAAGAAAGCTAGTAACGCGTTCAAGCCAAAGAAAATTGAGAATCTGGTCACGGTATTTGAATCCACCGGCCGCCATCTACCACCCCAATGTGCGCTTCTTCTTGGCGAGCTGCGAGAGGAAAGCGGAGTCTGGTGAGTCTAACAATAATGGTGTCTAACGCGACTGCGACCAACGCAGCGATGCCCTGCGACAGCAAGGGAGAAGTGGGAACCGGTCAGGGTCAATGGATCAAACAAAGGGCAGAGTACGAGATGAGGGAGAGATGAAGACTAATAGTGAATGCATATTTATTTTTAACGAGTACGCGTTTAGTCATCCAGGGGTTGTCGTCAGTGGGTTCACAGAGGTTAGCTGCATGAAGGGGACCGTGGAATAAGTTCTCTTCCTTTTAACAAACTTCCTCTTTACCCTTGAACCTCATCAATGGCGGCAAAACAAGCTAATCAGTTACGCATCGACATCGCCTCTTTGCCTGATATCTCAGAGGCAGAGATGGATTTCCGCGATACCTCGTTTTTCCAATCTGGGGATCCCTCACTACAGCTGCCATGACCTGCTGCCATCTTCCAATAATTTCCAGACAGATAAGGGAGCCTATGTTATGAAGTTTAAGCACCTAAATCTTGCTATTAAGATTAGCTATTTCTCTTATTTAAGGCTAGAGGAAGCACAAACCATAAGGGCTATCAGACAGGTGTTTGCAAATAATAAGGTACTTATACCTAAGGTATTTAAATAGAGAAAGTATAGTAACCTAAACTTTATTTATATAAGCCTAATTCTAGGAGAAATATTACAAGAGACATGGCTAATGCTTTTAAGACAAATAAAACATTAATATATAGTGACTTAAGCTAAATTATTAGAGAACTAAGATAAGTTAGCTAAGTGTTAGTTACGCAGGGTCATAATGTGTGAGCTCCGAGAATAGGATTGTTATTAATTATCTATTCTAAGCTATTGAAGAAAAGAGGAAAAGAGAGGCTAAAAGTGAGGGCACTCTCGTGAGGTAAAAACGGGTAGCTGCGTGTGTGTGGGTTACGTAATGTAAGCCCTGCCCTATTACAAGGCCTAATTATGGATTAGAAAGTAGGGTTACGCACGCACACATAAGCGCGCGCGTGGGCTAACCTTCTTCTAGCTATAATTATAGCTACTAAGCGTAATTAATATTATGCTTATTCTAACACTAGGAACTCTCTCTTTAATATAATTATTAATACATAATATTAATAGCAATGTTAAGTTAACCAAGGGGATTTGGGTCCTATGACCACAGGTCACTAGTGTACTAGTTACTTAATGTAAAGGGTTTAATTCTACTTATCTTCTAGGTCTAGCTATAGGGGGATTAAGGCTATAGATATACCTTAATCCTAGGGGTGCCTTTACATGCATAGTGTTATGAGTTAAACACGCTATTAGGGGCAAAGTGAGGCAATAGTCCTATGCAGCTAATTGCATTACTAGTCTAAGTAAGGCAATAAGACCCCGTGCGCTAGTTACGTTCTAGTGCATAGTAAGGCAATAAGACCCCGTATATCTAATCGCAATTTAGTGCACAGTGGGGCGATAAGACCCTGTGTATCTAATTGCAATTTAACTGTGGTGACGAATTTGTTTGCAATGAATTCGTAGCGATGTGATTCTAATACTAGTAATTTTTCTCTTTTTGTTATAGGTGTTGAAAATGGGAAGGGAATGTACTAGAGGGATAGGAAGACCTCCTAGTAATTCCTAGATAGCTAGCGTAATAGAGGGCGCTGCGACCTATAGATAACTAAACCACGATAGATAATTCACTTTAAGAGCCAAGATAGTTGAATATAGTTGATTTCTAGCTAACGGACGGTTTGCGAGCAATGAGAGGATTCTACTAAGTCCCCTTATAGACCTACTAACCATATTGGCAAAACTAGGTTACTAATAGGGTCTTGTAAGCTACTTTTTATTTTCCGCATAATTCATTTATATAGGAAAAGTAAAAAATCAACTCATGGCCATACAAACTAGACGCCTATGTGGCCTAACTAAGCACTTTAATAAGTAACCCTTTATATACAATATGTTATGAACTGGCCTTAGGGCAGCTGCAAACAAGCGTTTAAAGTGCAATTATTATTCTTAGAGAGGAAGGAAAGAACTAGACAAGAGATTGCACAGTGCCTAGCTATATACCCTTCTGTGCGTAGTCTGTGCGCATAGCGCGCGTAGTAGCCCTAAGTCCTAAGCATGTCCGCTGTTATGAACTGGCCTTAGGGCAGCTGCAAACAAGCGTTCAAAGTGCGATTGTTATTCTTAGAGAGGAAGGAAAGAACTAGACAAGAGGTCGCACAGCGCCTAGCTATATACCCCTCTGTGCGTAGTCTATGCATATAGCGCGCGCAGCGACCTAAGTCCTAAGCATATCCGCACATAACATATATCCTTCCCGCACACTCTCCGCGTCCCTTCTATACCTAAGAAGGACCTAAGCCTTAAGCTTAAGTCTATAATATACCCCCTTTCTTACCTCCCCTCTTCCCCTCCTTAGGAAAAAAATTTTTATACCCCCTTACTTCTTATCCTCCCCTTCGCTTTCCTGCGTATATTCTAGCTATCTTACTCCTCTAAGGGTAAGTTAAACTATACCTATTTCCACACCTATTTTAGACTATTACTTATTTATATATCCCCTATTTTACCTTAAACCTATCTAGTGCCTTAGTGTTTTACATATTTTCTAGGGGTTCTTATATTAGCTATATATAACCTTTTTATTTAACTAGAATATTACGATTTAATCCCTAGCCTAGCGTATTCTTAGCTATAAGAATTTCCTTTACCTAGTACTTTATAAGATTATTATCTATATCTGTTATTATTAGCTCTAGTAGCAGTCTTTTATTAGCTAGCTTTTAACTTAGTAATAGGTCCTTTACTACCCTCTAGACTAAATTTATATAAAAGACTAGGTATAGCCCCTAGGAATATCTAGCTTTATAGTTAATAGTATTAGTACCTCTAGCACCTTATACTTAGCTATAACCTAGTCTAGCTTCTTATATAGGCGGTTTATTTTAATATTCTTAAGACTTAGCTATATATAGTCCCTAACCTAGAACTATTCTATAGGTCTTTAACTACTATTTATGTTTTCCTATTACTATTACTAGATAAAAGCTATAGCTACCTATATTAGGTCTATACCCTCTTTTAAATGCTATAGGAATACCTATACTTACCCTTTTACTAAAGTCCTTAAAGCTTCTGTAAATAGTAATACCTAGATTATAAGTATATTAAAGCTATAAAGAGCTATATTTACACTTACTCCTATTACTAAGGAATCCCTATTATTTAATGCTAGTTAACAGGCTAGTAAGTAATTTGCCTACTTAAATTACAAAAGAATAACATTACTTATAACACTGCCTAAACCTCCTAGTTAGCTCTCTCTATACCTCTATCTATCTATAGGTAGTAAGAGGTTAATAGTAATTACTTAGTGCTAACTTTCTTATAAAGCGCTATCTAAAAGTTACTTAACTAATCTAACCTATAATCTATAATAATCTAGGTAAGGAACCTATAAAACCACTACTAATAGTGCTTAAACCATTTTACACATACCTTAGCCTCTATTAACATTATAGCCTTAAGTTACACGAATTTAGAGAGTCTATCTATAATAACTATTAGGAACTATAGGTTAGCCTAGTCTTTAGCAAGGAGCTCTATTATAAAATTAATAGAGATCTATAACTAATATCTATCTAGTGGGGAATTAGCTTTAGTAAGCCCTAATATAACTATTAACTCTTTTATCCCCTGTAGTAGTAGTAATTACATATAAACCATACTATATCCTATAATATACTATCCTAATAGAAGTCCCTCTAAAGTGCCTTAAAGGTAGTATTCTGCCCTAGATAACCTAGTAAGGGTAAGTTATAAGTCCGCTAGATTAAAGTTATAGTTAGAGGCTCTTACTTTAGTACCTAAGTCTAGCCTTAGAATTAAAGCGCCCTTTTATGCTAATCTAATAATTCGCAATCTATTCTTATATGCTAGTAGCATTAGGAAACTTCTAAGCTCTAGCCCTTACTGCCTTAAGCTATAGTCTATAGGTCTTATTATAGGCTATAGATTAATCCTATAGGGATTAGAGGTGCTTATCTATAAATAAGGAGTCCCTAGCTAGGATACTTATTACTTAGGCTAAATTACCCTTTATTATATTGCCTTCTAAAGCTAAGTTATTCTCTAGAGTAGTGCCCTCTAAAACTAATATAGGCCTAATACTAACACGCGGCTAACCCTAACTAAAGCTAAACTAAGTAGGCGTTATCGCTAATTATATAATAAGCGCCTTTAGTTTAGCTAACTATACCTCTTCCTAATAGCGCCTTAACAATATATCTAGCTAGCCTACCTAAGTCCCTAGCCTATAGCATAAGTAAAAATTAAAAAGTGCTAGAATCTCTGCCTATTATACCTATTATTCTAATATCTCCCTTAGGGCTATAAAGTACTCTAAGTTCTTATAGTCTATAAGTATTATAAACAGATTACTAACACTCTATAGCTCTACTAACTACGCCTTAAGACACAAGATAATTACTAGAAGCTCCTTATTATATATTATATAATTCCTTTAAGCTAGTTATAAATAAGCTAAGTAATACGCTACTAGATGTAAGACCCCTTTATTATTTGTTTAGGAAAGGCAATCTCCTAATGCTATTCCTAAGCAATTTGCCTCCACTACTATATCCTTATTAGGGTCCTATTATATAAGGATTAGGTATAATATAAAAGCTAACTTTAATGTCTTAAAAGCCTTATTATATGCCTCTATTTAGCGGAATACTACGCCCTTCTTTATTAGGTTAATTAGGGGCCTATAATGTCTAAAAATTACGGTATAAAATTACAATAAAAGTTAGCGAATCCTAGAAACCCACGCACTCCTTAGACTTATATTAGAGCCTCCTAATCTCTAATTACTATAATCTTTTCGTTATCTAGGCAAATCTATTTTCCTACGTGAATAATAAACCTAAGGTACTTTACCTCTTTTGTAGTAAAGATATATTTCTTAATATCTAGATTTAGCCTAGCCTATTATAGCCTAGCTAGTACCCTATAGACTTTCTATATGTAATCTTTCTATAAACCCCTTAAATAAATTAAGATATTATTAAGGTAAGCTATAATGTAGTCCCTAAGAATACCACTAAGTGCTTTATTAATATACCTCTAGAAGATTATAGGCGCGCTTACTAAACTAAAGGGGTATACTAACCACTTAAATAATCTAAACTGTGTCCGGAAAGCAGTCTAGTGTTTCTAGCCCTTAGTAATATAAATATAATAGAACGCTGCTTATATATCTAGTTTTATAAACTATTTCGCTTTAGCTAAGGAGTGTAGTGTTTTCTTCACTAAAGGTAAGGGTAGTGGTCCTATTCTATAATCTTATTTAGCGCGTAATAGTCTACATAAAACCTCTAGCTACCCCTAGGTTTCTTTACTAGTAAAACTAGTGCTACTGCTAAAGATAAGCTTACCCTAATCTAGCCCTTATTTATTAAGTCTGTTACTTACTTACATATCTCTAGGAGGTATTAACGTAGTATATTATATAATAGTGCCTAAGGCAAGTCTGGTTTATTGCCCTCTATATCCTATTTAAGGCAAATATAGTAGTTAGACTTGCCCTTATGTAGTAGGAGAGCGTTTACCTTACTCTCCTAAAAAGATCCTTAAAGTCCTATAACTCCTCTAGTA
Source organism: Epichloe glyceriae (assembly GCA_023658535.1). NCBI lineage: Eukaryota > Fungi > Ascomycota > Sordariomycetes > Hypocreales > Clavicipitaceae > Epichloe > Epichloe glyceriae. The sequence continues at coordinate 5,324,047 of CP098294.1, read as the reverse complement.
AGGCTACTAAGAGTTCTTACTCTATAGGTTTTAGCATAGTATTAATCTATAGCATAGATATAATCTCCTATAAGCTTATAGCGTATAGCTATATATGCTTCTTCTACTTCCTTACCCTTCGCACTATTCCTGTAAATAATAATCCTATAATATATACTATAGGCTTCTCTACCCCTCTACTAGCTATAGTCTAAATCTACAGGTTATTAGCCACCCTTACAGTAAGCTAGTAATACTTTACGTTTAAATTAATATTATAGTAAGCTATTTATAGTGTCCTTAGGATAAGTTATCTTATTAATCCTAGAATTACATACACTATAATTAGCGTCTCCTATCTATCTATATCTATCTAAAAACAGACAATATGTGTTATTAATAAGCTCTTCTTATAATCCTCCCTTCCCCCTCTTTTACACTAACTATAGTATAAACTATTCTCTTAGTTAGTAAGGGGATGCGTTCTAGTTATAGCTTCTAGACTAAGCGTTTACTAATAGTAGTATAGTAGTTATATCCTATATTAACTTATATATCTAAAAAGGTTATCTTATTTATTAATATAAGGACTAAGAAAGGTAATATATTTATATTACTCTAGATTTATTTAAAGTTATCCTTAATAATAATAGTATACTATAAAGCCTCTCTAAGCTTCTAATTCTCTTTCCTATTTAAATAACTTAATAAAGGGGCTTCTCTTTTCCTAACTTATTACTTAAGTCCTTAGGGTTAATATCTTTTATATTATATACATTAACTAATAGCATCTCCTTTAGGCAGAGGGCATAGCATAAGGGGCATTTATAACCTAGTGCTTATTAGAACTGTATTATAAGCACTTACCCTCCTTATAGCAGGTATCTAGCACTTCCTAAGAGACTTACTTCGCCTGCTTTACGCCCCCTTTATTACTTATGCTTAGTTATGCATATTAGGCTAGGGCCTTACTAGAACCTTTTAGGTCCCTATTATACCTGCTAATTAAACGTCTATTATTAGAGTGTCCTTATCCTATAGATAGGACCTCTTTATAAGGGCTATAGGTTAAGACTACTTACATAATTAATACTTCTCCTCTAGCTAGTAAGACTTAATGTCTAATATAATGCTCTAAAAGCAAGCCACTACTACTAGGTAGTTAGCCTAAGGAATGTCTTAGCTAACACTATAATCTCTTATTTACTTATTAAGTGTGGTATGTAGTTTAGATAACTTTACTACGTCTACCTAATCTAACCCGCCTATAAGCGCTAACTTCTACTTAAACTAAATATAAAAGTCACTAAAACGCTTATACTACTATTACCTTAGCTAATTAAGCTTAGTAATAGCTATCTCCTATTAATAAGGGTTATTAAATATTTTCTCTAAGTACTTAAGGAAGTGCCTTAAGTTAAAATAAACTAGGTGCCCTTTTTAAAGTAAGGAGTAACTTAGGCCTATACCTTAGGTAAGAGATTCTAGTAAATAAAGCACTATTAATCTTATATAGTACTAATAAACTCCTAATCTATTAGTAACTTATAACCTATAAGGCCTTTCTAGGCTAAGAATAATACTCTATTACTATTAAATAGTGGGCCTATTAGTAATAGCTTCCGCTTAATAGGGTTTTGCGTAAGGGCTATATTCTGCCTATTAGTAAGGTTAGTGATTTAGGCCGCCTACCTCTTAATAACCTCCTATAATGCTACTATCTTATTAGCGTCTATAGTAAAGAATAATAAATATTATAAACTAGCCTTAGGGTAGCTATAAATAAGCGTTTAAAGTGCGATTATTATTCTTAGAGAGAAAGGAAAGAACTAGATAAGAGGTTATACAACGCCTAGCTATATACCCCTTTATGCGTAGTCTGTGCACATAGCGCGCGCAGTAGCCCTAAGTCCTAAGCATGTCCGCACACAACACGTGTCCTTCCCACACACTCTCCGCGTCCCTTCCGTACCCGAGAAGGACCCGAGCCTCGAGCTCGAGTCCATAACATCCGCACATAATATATATCCTTCCCGCACACTCTCTACACCCTTCTTACGCACCCTCCGCGTCCCTTCTATACCTAAGAAAGACCTAAGCCTTAAGCTTAAGTCTATAATATACCCCCTTCTTACCCCCTTTTCCCACTCCTTAGGAAAAAATTTTTATACCCCCTACTTCTTATCCTCCCCTCCGCTTTCCTATATATATTTTAGCTATCTTACTTCTCTAAGGGTAAATTAAACTATACCTATTTCTATACCTGTTTTAGACTATTACTTATTTATATATCCCCTTATTTTGCCTTAAACCTATCTAGTGCCTTAGTGTTTTGTATATTTTCTAGGGGTTCTTATATTAGCTATATATAACCTTTTTATTTAACTAAAATATTATAATTTAATCCCTAGCCTAGTGTATTCTTAGCTATAAGAATTTCCTCTACCTAGTACTTTATAAGATTATTATCTATATCTGTTATTATTAGCTCTAGTAGTGGTCTTTTATTAGCTAGCTTTTAACTTAGTAATAGGTTCTCTACTACCCTCTAGACTAAATCTATATAAAAGACTAGGTATAGCCCCTAGGAATATCTAGCTTTATAGTTAATAGTATTAGTACCTCTAGCACCTTATACTTAGCTATAACCTAGTCTAGCTTCTTATATAAGTAATTTATTTTAATATTCTTAAGACTTAGCTATATATAGTCCCTAACCTAAAACCATTTTATAGGTCTCTAACTACTATTTGTGTTTTCCTATTACTATTACTAAATAAAAGCTATAGCCGCTTATATTAGGTCTATGCCCTCTTTTAAATACTATAGGAATACTTATACTTACCCTTTTACTAAAGTCCTTAAAGCTTCTATAAATAGTAGTGCCTAGATTATAGGTATATTAAAGCTATAAAAAGCTATATTTATACTTACTCCTATTACTAAGGAATCCTATTATTTAATACTAGTTAATAGGCTAGTAAGTAATTTACTTACTTAAATTATAAAAGGATAATATTACCTATAACACTGCCTAAACCTCCTAGTTAGCTCTCTCTATACCTCTATCTATCTATAAGTAATAAGAGGTTAATAGTAATTGCTTAGTGCTAACCTTCTTATAGAGCGCTATCTAAAAGTTACTTAACTAATCTAACCTATAATCTATAATAATCTAGGTAAGGAACCTATAGAACCACCACTAATAGTGCTTAAACCATTTCGCACACGCCTTAGCCTCTATTAACGTTATAGCCTTAAGTTACACAAATTTAGAGAGTCTATTTATAATAACTATTAGGAACTATAGGTTAGCCTAGTCTCTAGTAGGGAGCTTTATTATAAAGTTAATAAAGATCTGTAACTAATATTTATCTAGTAGGGGAATTAGCTTTAGTAAGCCCTAATATAACTATTAACTCTTTTATCCCTTATAGTAGTGGTAATTACGTATAAACTATGCTATATCCTATAATATGCTATCCTAATAGAAGTCCCTCTAAAGCGCCTTAAAGGTAGTGTTCTGCCTTAGATAACCTAGTAAGGGTAAGTTATAAGTCTACTAAATTAAGGTTATGGTTAAAGGCTCTTACTTTAGTACCTAAGTCTAGCCCTAGAATTAAAGCGCCCCTTTTACGCTAATCTAATAGTCTATAATCTATTCTTATATACTAGTAGCGTTAGGAAACTTCTAAGCTCTAGCCCTTACTGCCTTAAGCTATAGTCTATAAGTCTTATTATAGGCTATAGATTAATCCTATAGGGATTAGAGGTGCTTATCTACAAATAAGGAGTCCTTAGCTAGGATACTTATTACTTAGGCTAAATTACCCTCTATTATATCGCCCTCTAAAGCTAAGTTATTCTCTAAAGTAATGCTCTCTAAAACTAATATAGGCTTAATACTAACGCGTAGCTAACCTAACTAAAGCTAAACTAAGTAGGCGTTATTGCTAATTATATAATAAGCGCCTTTAGTTTAGCTAACTATGCCTCTTCCTAATAGCGCCTTAATAATATATTTAGCTAGCTTACCTAAGTCCCTAGCCTATAGCGTAAGTAAAAATTAAAAAGTGCTAGAGTCTTTGCCTATTATGCCTATTATTCTAATATCTCCCTTAGGGCTATAAAGTACTTTAAGTTCTTATAGTCTATAAGTATTATAAACAGATTACTAACACTCTATAGCTTTACTAACCATACCTTAAGATATAAGATAATTACTAGAAGCTCCTTATTATATATTATATAATTCCTTTAAGCTAGTTACAAATAAGCTAAGTAATACGCTACTAGATGTAAGACCCTTTATTATTTATCTAGGAAAGGTAACCTCCTAATGCTATTCCTAAGTAATTTGCCTCTACTACTATGTCCTTATTAAGGTCCTATTATATAAGGATTAGGTATAATATAAAAGCTAACTTTAATGTCTTAAAAGCCTTATTACATACCTCTATTTAGCGGAATACTATGCCCTTCTTTATTAGGTTAATTAAAGGGCCTATAATATCTAAAAATTACGGTATAAAATTACAATAAAAGTTAGCAAATCCTAGAAACCCACGCACTCCTTAGACTTATATTAGAGCCTCCTAATCTCTAATTACTATAATCTTTTTATTATCTAAGCAAATTTATTTTCCTATGTAAATAATAAACCTAAGGTACTTTACCTCTTTTATAGTAAAGATATATTTCTTAATGTCTAGATTTAGCCTAGCCTATTATAGCCTAGCTAGTACCCTATAGACTTTTTATATATAATCTTTCTATAAACCCCTAAATAAATTAAGATATTATTAAGGTAAGCTATAATATAGTCCCTAAGAATACTACTAAGCGCTTTATTAATATACCTCTAAAGGTTATAGGTATACCCGCTAAACTAAAGGGGTATACTAACCACTTAAATAATCTAAACTACATCTAGAAAGCAGTCTAGTGTTCCTAGCCCTTAGTAATATAAATATAATAGAACACTACTTATATATCTAGTTTTATAAACTATTTCGCTTTAGCTAAGGAGTGTAGTGTCTCCTTTACTAAAGGTAAGGGGTAGTAGTCCTATTCTATAATCTTATTTAGCGTGTAATAGTCTATATAAAACCTCTAGCCGCCCCTAAGTTTCTTTACTAGTAAAACTAGTGCTACTACTAAAGATAAGCTTACTTTAATCTAGCCCTTATCTATTAAGTCTATTACTTACTTATATATCTCTAGGAGGTATTAATATAGTATGTTATATAATAGTGCCTAAGGCAAGTCTAGTTTATTGCCCTCTATATCCTATTTAAGGCAAATATAGTGGTTAGACTTGCCCTAGTGTGGTAAGAAGAGCGTTTACCTTACTCTCCTAAAAAGATCCTTAAAGTCCTATAACTCCTTTAGTAAGGCTACTAAGAGTTCCTACTCTATAGGTTTTAGCGTAGCGTTAATCTATAGCACAGACGTAATCTCCTATAAGCTTGTAGCGCATAGCTATATATACTCCTTTTACTTCCTTACCCTTTACACTATTCCTATAAATAATAATCCTATAATACACACTATAAGCTTCTCTACCCTTTACTAGCTGTGGTCTAAATCTATAGGTTATTAGCCACCCTTATAGTAAGCTAGTAACACTTTACATTTAAATTAATATTATAGTAGGCTATTTACAGTGTCCTTAGGATAAGTTATCTTATCAATCCTAGAATCACGTACGCTATAATTAGCGTCTCCTATCTATTTATATCTATCTAAAAATAGATAATATATATTGTGTGCCATAAGATGCGCGCCTAGAAACACGCGATCACGATGACACAATGACAAGCGCTAAGGGTCATTGAGATAGATAACATAACAGGGAACAATAATATTAGTCATCTGAGTAAGGGGAGCATTTGATCTATAAAGAGACTGTTTATAGCTAGATTCTTTTAGAACACACCACGCACGACGAGATTCTTGAATTAACCCCTTAAGTTTTATTGAAAAGATACCTGAGATTATAATAAGATAAACTAAGATTATTTCCCCTTATTTAATTAAGACAGCACTTCCGATCTAATAGACCATTTGATCTAAAGCGTCTCTACACGACGAGAAGTCTCTAGCCGTTATTATGATCAATATCGTTAAGACGATTGACCCCTCTGTTATGTATAGGCTCCAGAGCTACTTGCGACTGTGGGCTAGTATTGTGTCTTTTAGGGTGTTGTTTTCCACTTAACAAAACTAGTGGAGAAACGCAGTCTTAAACCCCTAGGACTTTTGTTTTCTGTTTAATCTACTATAGACTAAGATTAATTAGAAGCGCACTTTTAGCTGTAATTCCTAGCTAATACCGAATTAATTCACGCAAAGACCCCTTTATTTTGTTTTCCCTATAACACAATATAAATCAGAAATCTGGCCCTAGACCTAGAGAAGCTAAGGCATGAGTTAGAGGACGGCTAATCCAGAGGAACTAAGCTAGGACAAGGAAAGGAGATTATGTTATAAGCAGACATTAGAAAGGAAGCTAACTAGCTTAGGAGAATACTTTGCGAACACTAGCTAAGCCGTTACACCCTTACTAAAACTCGCTAAACACGAAAATATAATTCAAAAACCACTACTTAGCGTTACAAACCATTTAATCTTAGGACCTATAGTTTATTTCGCAATAATTTAGCTATGTGTTAGGATCTTGTGGTTGATTATGAGGAGCCATGTGATTATATTAACAGTCTTTGCTTATAGGTTATTTGCGACTACAAATATCGCCTTATAGGAAGCTTTTTTACAAAGTCCTCTCTAGAATTAAGGCTTTTAGTTAAACAATTACTCTCTTACAAGATTAATTAAAAGCACTATTATCCAAATCTATGTCTAATCGTTTTACCTTATCTTATTCCCACTAGCTAAGCAAAGCAGGGTTTACTAAGTAGCTAAGCTAACTAAAAGAACTACGGGATTTGCCTTTACTAAGTACCCTAATTATAAGTAAGGAACTATCTGATCCTAAAATGGTTTTAACGCTAACACGTTCCCGCCCTAATAAGCCATTAGGGAAGGACCCTAATATTAAGGAAAAAGCCTCTAGACCCCTTAAAGGGCTTAATGCAAAGACCTTCGCGAAAATCCTTAGGAAATAATAGCTTGCTAATTGTCTCTTATTATAATGCAGAACAGGTATAATATTTAGTAGTTTACAGGGGAAAATATAGCTAATTTTATTAAGGACTTTAAGGCTAAAATAAAAGTAATGTGCATTCCTAAGAAAGATTAGCATAAGATACTTAAGCGTGATATTAACCCCTAGATTTAATAAGTGGTTAAGATATTAATGGCGTCGCGCACTTAGGCAGAATTAAAGGAGGAAATGCTCCTTTAGTTTAACGCTATAAGTTAGGACTGTATAGAGAGCGCCTAAGGTTAGCTAGAGGACCTTAATCTAATGCAGCTAAAGTTAGTGGAAGAAACCCATTACTAGTTGTAAAAGCATTAAGCTTTAATATCTAACGCAGACCTAATGGGATGGAGGATAACTATAACTTAGTTAAATTACATCTATAAGGCCCTCCTAGACTATTTAATCTTAAGCTTTATAGATTAAAAAGGGTATATACGTGAGCAAGTTCTAGTTATACAGTATAAACCCCTTTAAACAGCACTTAACACACACGTTTAAATGTAACTAGAGCTTAAGAACAGGGACCCTAAGATTGCTAACTTAGGAGGGTATTACCTAGATAATACTAAACCTAACCTAAGAAACCAGAGACTATTTAATTAAGGCACGCTTAGTGGTTATTAGGCTAACTAGAGGAACCGCTTAGCGGCAGCTAAGTCCTCTAAGTGTAATAGGAAGCTAATACCCTAATAATAAAATAAAGAAGGACATAGCTCCTAGACTAGCTAAGTACTAAGATTAAATAGATGATTTAACAAAGCAATTAGCTAAGTTGAAAATCATGGTTGTGGCTTAGGCGGGTAAGGAGATTAATATTGTAAAGCAGCTTAAGCGGAAGTATAACATAAACCTATAATAACGTAATTACTAGCTGAATAGCATTAGATTATTTGATTAGGATGACGAGCGTATCTTTGATATTAATGTAATAACTGGAAGGAACTAATAGACAAACTAATGTTATTATTACAATACTAAATCTCACATAGCTACGAAGTGTGACACCCTAGCATTTAATAAGATATTAAAGTTCGCTATCTATAACCTAGCTGTCCGTATCCTGGCAATCGGAGATAGCATAAAGCGTTAGATAATACTACCTATCCTGCTCTTAAAATTCCTTTAAATTAGCAGCTACGCACAAAGGCTAGCTATGTTTTAGGTTAAATACTTCCCGGATAGCAGAATTACCTATATAATACCTTGGATTAAGGAACATAGACTTTGTGGAGGAAAGAATTAGGATATGGCGCTAGAAGAGTAGGATATATTTAATTAAATAGAAAGTTAGTTTAATCCCGCTAAATACTGCCTAGAAAGGGAAGTTAAGGTAACTATAATCCTAAAGAAGCCTTTAGGAGTAGTTTTAGCTATTAAGTTTAAGAAGTTAAGTATAGAGGAAGAAGAGATAGACGCTTATATTACAAAGATCATAGCCCTTAGGGAAAGAGTAATAAAACGCGCGCGCGTCAAGGAAATCTTAGAAGATAATAAATAGGATTATCTAAGTTAAGAGCAGCCTAAGAAAGGCAAAGATACCTTAGTAAAGGGAAAGAAAGATCCGCTAGGTAAGGTTAGTTAAAGGATCCTGGATTAGCTATATAATAAGGTCTTTTAGAAGAAACTTAGGGTGCCTTTTCAGGACATCTGCTATATTATGCTAACACTAGTAGAGGCAGTTAGTAATGAATGCCTCTTGCAAGCAAAGGGTGTGGAGGATGTCCGTTATTATAACAGAGATACACTAGGGCCTATACCTCCTTTAAAGATGTTTAGAGCAAAAACAAGCTTAAGACTAATTAATCCTAGGAGCTAGATTAATTCTATTATCTAAACAATGAAGGAGACCCTTTAGGAAGACAAATAGAATAAGGCGGAGGCTAAGAAGAAACCGCTAAAGACAGCCCTAACTCCGCTACTAGAAATTAACACTACCTTATAGGAACAGATCTAGGAAAGGCTAGGGGCACGAGGTTAACAGGAAAAAACTTAGCAGGGTCAGATTTATCTATCTAGAGCGAGTTTTATACTTAATGCGATTATGGAGCCGCGGGCTACGGTTAATTAATTACAGGACTTGCCATACTTACAGGTCTATTTAGATAACCCTAAAGGGAGCTTCTTCTAGGGCTTATTAACACAGGTTTACAAGGGAATGTAATTATAGAAAGCATAGCTAGGCGCTTAGGCCTAAGAATCTACCCCACGGATGCGACAAACACTATATTATTCTTATTGTATAGGATTAAGATAATTAGGAAGGTTTAAATAAAGCTCTATCTAGGAACGTTTAGATACCTACTAACTTCTATGTCAGTCCGGATTCAGTTAATGTAAGCTTGATTCTAGGGATGCTGTTCTTTAGGTTATTATAAATATAATTTAATTATTTAAGAAGTGGTAAGCTCTTCGCCTAGTATTGCTTTAGGGATGTTATTATTATCTTAAGAGTTGCGGGAAGTATCTAATGGCAATACACTAATAAGCAACTAGCCTGGCAACCTACGATTAATATTATCTTATTTAGCTATCCTAAAGTTAAGGAAGAGGAGGATTAAATAGTTTGTAAAGGTTTGGAAGCGGAACTAGATAAGGATAAGTAACTAATCCCTATTATAACTAGAGAGGGAATAGATATCCTTTAAGAAGTAGTTAAGGACGCAATAGTAAACCATACCTAATGACTTAAAGCGGTTATAGAGGATTTCCAACCCCTATAATAACTGAAACCACCTAATCTTATAATAAACACAATGTATAAACGCAAAGCTAACAAGATTTATCCACGTAATAATATACCTTCTAATGGGTTAACCCTAGAAGGAGACCTAAAATAGAAAACAAAGAAATAGGAAGAAGCAAAATCGCGTTTAGATATATCTAGGAAGTATAATAAGTACATTACTAGGCGATTTAGCGAAAACCCTAAGGTTTTAGAATAACCTAGGAACGATTAGATTAGATGGTTAAAGGGTATAAGAACACTTAATATAAGAAGAAGTTAATGTTTTTAAAGAAATCCTTTATAACTAAGAAGCAGCGCTAGCGTGGGACTTGTTAGAATGTGGAAAAGTTAACCCGCTAGTCGCACCACCACAAGTTATAAGGGTTGTTAAGTATAAGGCGTGGTAAGCTAGTTCTATCCTAATACCTCTTAGGTTATAAGGAAGAATAGTTAATCTATTAAAGAAGAAGTTAAAGTATGGACATCTAGAGGAAAGCTATAGTTCCTATAGGAATCCCTACTTTCTTATTATAAAGAAAGACAGAGGGATTTGCCTAATCCTATTAGCCACTAAATACAATAAAGTAATAATACGTAACGCGCTAATTCCCTAAGGAGCGGAGGCATTTAGTAAGAGCTTTGCAATATATAAGATTTTATCTATTATTAATTTGCTATTAGGATATAACTAAGTAGAACTAGCGGAAAGGAGTAAGGATATAACCACAATCTTTACTATAATTAGGCTTTTGCGACTTTGCCGCCTACTACAAGAAGCTACTAATTTAGTAGCTTAATTTATTAGAATTATTAGGCGAATTCTGTTTAACTTAATCCCTGAAATTTGCGTACCTTTCCTAGATAATATTGTGGTTAAAGGCCTAACCACGACGTATAATAGGGAGGAAATCATGCCTAGAGTGCGCAGATATGTAATAGAATATTTAATTAATATTAACAAAGTCTTAGTTAATATTGAACTCTCTGGCTATATAGCCTTAGCAGCTAAATTAAAGTTCTGCTAGAAGTTAGTAGAAATTGTGGGGTTTATGTGTAAAACGAATAGACGGAAACTGACTGAGGCGAAGATAATAAAGATCCTAGAATAGTTAATTTGCCAGGATCTATCTAAGGTATGCTCTTTTATTAGATTAATAGGAGTTTACTGTATTTAGGTAGAACACTACGCGTAGAAGGCGAAACCACTAGTGATTTTACTGAGGAAAATAATAGAATAGGTATAGGGGCTAGACTAATAAGAAGCTATAGATATTTTGAAAAAGGTAATAACTACGGCCCTAGTTCTTGTTTCACTTAATCTTAGACTAGGTTTTAGAGAAATCATCCTTATAGTAAACGTGAGTCTGCTTAGATAGGGGGTAGTATTACTCTAAATAGTTAATAGCAAATACTATCCTATTTAATATAAGAGCAGCACCTAGACTATTACTAAGACTAAGTACAATGTGACTAAGCGAGAATGCTAGGCAGTTGTCTACGCGTTATAAAGGCTACGAATTTATCTCTATGGAGTTCCTTTTACACTAGAGACGGATTTGCAAGTCCTTATACACTAGCTTAATGGCGCTGTTAATAATATGCCTAGAGCCCTAGTCACGTAATGGATTAGCTACATACTACTCTTTAACTTTTCTATATAACATATTCCTAGTAAGAAAAACTAAATTACGGATGCTTTGTCTAGAAAGGGTCCTAGACTATCTAATTAACTGGATCAGGAGGTTAAGGGGACATTAAAGACTTTATTAACCTACACCTAAATAGCGTTAAGATTAAAGAGGATAGCAAGAAAAATTACTTAGCAGAAACACGCTAAGTAATTAATTTCTTGTCCACACTCTAGAGACTAATTAATCTTAGCGTAAAAGACTACAGGAAACTACAAAATAAAGCCAAAAAGTTCTTTCTAGAGAACAGATGCCTTTAGAAAAGACTAATGGGAATTATAAAGGGGCTAGCGTTAGTTATTAATATACCTAAGTAATAACGCGCAATAGTTAAAGTAATTTATAAGGAACTTAGTTATAAAGGTGTTAAGGTGGTTTTCTAAGTAATAAAGCAGCGGTATTAGTAAAAGGGACTCTAGAATATAACTTAGGAGATGCTAACTTACTGTGAGATATGTTAGAAGTTTATACCTTAGTGACCTTAAGAACTATTAGTGCTAGTTACGCCAAGGAACCTAATAAGCAAGATTCACATTAATACCTAGCACCTTCTAATTAATCACAGGTATAAGTATCTCTTAGAGGCAAGATGCAATCTGACAGGTTAGGTGGAGGCTACGCTAGTTAGGAACGTAACTATAGTAGCGATTAGGAAATTCCTCTTATCCCTAATTAGCAGGTTTAGTCTTTTCCGATTTGTGGTCTATAATAGAGGCCCTAAAATGCAAGGAAATCTTAAAGAAGCACTCGCAGATGTTGGAATTATAGGCATCTAAACGTCTGGGTATAACCTAAAGGCGAACTCCCTATTAAAGCTAGACACTAGTCTCTCGCGTCCGCTTTAGTAAAATTAGGAGGATTAAATGGCTAATAGGTAAAGCACCTTAATAAAGCTTTTCTTACAGACTGCACTGCCGTTTACGAATTACATAGGAAGTCCGCTTTTTACTTGATCTATAGATAGGAACTAATTTTACCACTAGAAGTTAAATTCTAACTTAGAGACTAATTAACTAGGATATAGTTACTACTAGCTAGGACCTGTTTAAAGCTTAAGTGCAAATACTTAAAAGAAAGGCAGAGAATATTAGAAAAGCAAGGAAGAAGGTATTTAACTTTAGAAAATGTCTTATAGAACAAACTAATAAGAATTAGGCTGCCTCTCTAAGGAAAGATTAATTAAAACTAGGAGACCTTATACTAGTATACAATATTAGAAGGAACATTAATATGTCTATAACAAAGAAGCTTATAATAAGATAGAATAGGCCTTTCCGAATTCATAAGCAAGCGCTAATCTCTAAGGCCTACTATCTGTAGACACTAGATAGAGTTTACCTTACAAAGATAATCTTAGGGGACTACATTAAGAAGTTTGTCCTAGATTCAGAAGGTTAGTGGACTTTAATTACTAATAGATAGCTACACGCTTCACATTAAAGCTAGGTAAGAGAAGAAGTCAGTAATTATAACTAAGAAGTCTTAATAATTATACCGTTAGTAGCTTAACACGATATATTAGATTAAATAGTTAATAATAAAGGGGCAAGCTTAGACCTTAAGAAAGAAGTTAAACTCCTACCTTAAAGAAGTCTATATTATGGGATTAAGGTGTAACTACCCCTCTTAACAGCTAAGCAGAAACAGGAGTATAAAGCATACCCTTAGACGCACTAATGTGTGTATAGATTAAAGATTATTCACTTTATTTTCTTTTATCTCTTTTCCCTCTTTTAGAAGTCTAGCAAGTTTTTATTTATATACTAAAGATTAAGTAATTAAGGCATAAATCTTATAGCTATAAAGCCACCTATTATGTTTTTTTTTTTCTCCTTCCTATATTTTTTCTTAAATTTTATATAGTAAACCCAGTTTATTTTCCTTTCTGCCCCCTAGTATTTATAAACAGTTTAGAAAAGGAGGAGGCATATTAATCGCTAAGTAAGGAGAGTTTTTAAGGTTAATAGTGTTTAAGTTAAATAAAAGAGTCTCTACTACCTTAATAGACCACTCTTTTCCTAAGAAAGGAGCAAGAGCTTGCTCTTAGAAAGACCTAGTGTAATACCTAGAAGCAAAGCGCTATTCACAGCTTGCCACACAAGACTTATTCTAGATGTAGTTACTGTATACGCTGTCGCTAACCCTAGAAAGCAAGATATATCTATAGAAAGGAAAATATACGTGCTTATTAAAGAAGGTAACGTGCTGTATATATGAGTTTAAGTAGTGGGTGTAGAATATACTATTTGATTTGCTAAATATAGACACTAGTAAAGCTCGATAGCGTTTAGGACGTTATAATAGGGCATGTAATAAGTACCCGTTAGGGTAAGCTATCTTAGTAGGAATAAGAACTAGAGAATAACAATTATTTTTAATAGTAAGGGCTAAGACACTATCTAATTTGGCACAGCTCCGCACGAATTCCTTTAGTAATTTAGTCCCCTTTATAGTCTTAATTAGATAGGAGGTGCTCCTCTAGGGGATTTTTAGAAGGATAAAGAGAAATCTCTATATATAACGGAACGCTACTATTGCTAATGTTAATCCCGCTTTAAACCTAGAAGGCAAAAAGGAACTTGTACTATGGAATAGAAGCTATTAGCAATAACTTAAGCATAAGATTAAATAATCTACACAAACTGATATAGTCTTTACTAAAGAAAGACAGGAAAAACTTAGCGTGGTTAGACTAGTCTATAGTCTTTGTTACTAAGAGCTTGCCTTTAGGGATACTTGCCCTCATAATAGTGGTGACGTTAGGAAGTTTTTAACGAGGTGTTTTAAGAGACTTAGCTATAATTAATTAATTAGGAAATAAAGTAAGGAATGGTAGGGCTAGGAATATAAAAGGAGGAAAGGAAGAGGGTTAAAAGCCTTAAGCCACAAGATAATGCCTATAACAGGCGTTAATAACTGATAAGCGGACGGCTGCCTATAAGTGACTTATAATACTAAAGTCTGAATCACAGGAACTATTTAATCTAACTTACTTCTTACACTAGCATATATCTTCCTCGAAACCTTTAACCCTACTATCCCTTACCCTTTTTTTTTTATTCCCCCTTCTCTAGCTATATTAAACCAAAATTAACAAGCACCCCTTTTAATCTTGACTAGAAAGATAGAGTAGTATAAGGAGCCTGTTATAAATAAAGAAGATTACACTGAAGTTAATGGTAACACTATCGCCTACTTCCTTATAGCAGATGCCTTACTATATATTATGTTCACGTTTTAATACATAGGACTGAAAACTCCTTTTTAGAGAAGGAGAGGAAGACACTGTTAAGATTAATCTAGCTAATCTCTATAGATAGCAGCCACCTCTATTCTATCTGCGAAGAGACTGGCCGTAGCCCTTATTAAGATTCGAAGTCTATTAAAACAGTGATAATTTTAATCTAGTAATACTAATCGGACTAGGATAGATAACTAAGCAATAGCGTAGTTATCTAATAGATGTTCACGAATTCCTACGAAAGGCTTGCAAAACACTAAGTAAGGATTGGCTTGATTAGTTTGAGCTAATAGCAATAGGGAAGATCATAGAGCGCGGCCTTAAAGTAATAGTAGTAGTGCTTCCGTAAATATTTAAGGTTAATAACATAGAAGACTTTAATATAGAGACACTGCAACGATTAATTAGTCTAAAGGCTAGAAGACTTTATACCGCCTATTAGCCTATTAACATTAAGTATGGTTTTAAATATGACCCTATTAACCTTTACTTAGATATAAGTAACTAACGCCTTATTGCAGGATTTACCTTCTTTACAAACCACTAGACTGCTTTTGTATTTAATAGAAAGCAGGGATGCTTATACTATTTTAATAGTATAAATAAAGGAAGAATAACTTATTTTACAGACTTTACAAGTAAATAGGGATAGATTATGTAACTGATAAACTACCCTATGATTTTAAGGCAATTATAGTCCTAGCAATAGAGCAGAAAGGAAACTAGGAATGCGGGTATGTATACCTAGGGTTCCTTCTCTAAATGATTTGCTGCCAGGTTAGTTACTAAGCACTTAATCTAATCGCGGAGGACTAGAACACACTAAATAAGTATAATATTAAGCTTAAACAATTGCATACTTTTAGTGGGGATTCTATTATTAGTTAACGGTTTAAGTTATATCTTAAGGATTAGATAATATCTGATAACATCCTGGATCCGAAATATAGCTATGTTAAAGCACTTAAGAGAACTATAAGGGTTCTACAAGACATGGCTGTAAATAAGCTTATAATAGGAGATTAGTTACTAAGGGAATTAGCGTACTAGAAAGATTTCGATCTTTAATATCTAGTGTAAAACACAACGAAATGCTTAATGCCACGCTTTGTGACCTAGATAGTTAGTGGAGGGCTACCTATTAGCATAGCAGTTATGTCCTGGAAACTTTGGATTACTAATAAGAATCACCTAATTAAATAGTATACTAACACGGCACGAAATGACAATCTCCGCGTTTAGGACTTTTAGCAGCTTATAGCCTGTGTTTTTACTAATAACCCTAAGGTCTTTAATATTAGTATATAAGAAATGCTATAAGAACAAGAAAGATAAACACAGTAGGAAGCCTAAGATAATCCACCTCTGATTAATATAGAAAAACAGAGATTAAGTGGAAAGAAAAGTTATTAAACGTCACAAGCGTCTTCATCTGTATTATTATCTGTTACTAGACATGAATTAATGCCACTATTCTTAGCCGCAAAACTTAAAGCACTCTAACGCGGTAGGGAGGATTAAATACTTACTGCCACAGGGAAAGCTCTTTAATTACAATAAATAGCGATAAACAAGCTTTTTCGGATAGACATTAGGGATTAGCTAAGATTACCAAGAATCCATAGAGTTATTAGGCAGGAGTAAGCATATGACTACGAGACCTTGCTTAGACAAGTAGAAGAAAGAATAATTTAACACCCTCTTAGAGACATAGGTTAAGCTATAATAATTAATCTCCTTCCATTCCTTAGGGCATAAAGAGTAGCGTAAAGGAAAACTATCACATAACTACTAACGTTATCCACGTACGCGTCTGTAGTGCTACCTAGTTTAGTGCCCCGCGGAATGTGAGCTAAGATTATTAAAGCTTGCTAGTAAGAAGAAAAGCACGCTTAAGGATTAATTAATCAGCGTGAGAATTGCGAAAAGAGAGTAACTTAGCGAGAAGCTAAGCGACCTATAGTCTATACTCCCTCGCTAACATCACCTACCACACATCCTTAAACACCAAAAACGCCAAAGCTCTCTTAGGAGATAAGAAATTTAGGTCTTTAGCTAGGGAGGTGTTATTTTTTTCCTTTCCTCTCTTTTCTCTCCCTATTTAAGCTTTCTCTTTCTTTTTTTATTTTGCTCTTATTATTATTACTAATTCCGTTTCCCTTCTTTCACTTTAATGCTTCCTTTTACTTTAGGAAGACCCGCCATATAAGGTTAATTAGATTAGACCTAAGTGTACTAGATTAAATAATACCTTCCCTTAATAAAAGGTATTAATCGCTAACCGCACTTGTAGGGCACTTTAGTTATTAGTGTGCACGCCTAGTTAAGGACAACTAGTGCATACCTAGGGAGGTGTTATGTGCTATAAGATGCGCGCCTAGAAACACGCGATCACGATAACATAATGACAAGCGCTAAGGGTTATTAAGATAGATAATACAATAGGGAACAATGATATTAGTTATCTAAGTAAGGGGAGCATTTAATCTATAAAGAGACTGTCTATAGCTAGATTCTTTTAGAACACACTACGCACGACGAGATTCTTGAATTAACCCCTTGAGTTTTATTGAAAAGATACCTGAGATTATAATGAGATGAACTGAGATTATTTCCCTTATTTAATTAAGACAGCACTTCCGATCTGATAGACCATTTGATCTAGAGCGTCTCTACACGACAAGAAGTCTCTAGCCGTTATTGTGATCGATATCGTTAAGATAATTAACCCCTCTGTTGTGTGTAGGCTCTAGAGCTACTTGCGACCGTGGGCCAGCATCGTGTCTTTTGGGGTGTTGTTTTCCGCTTGACAAAATATTATTAATAAGCTCTTCTTATAATCCTCCCTTCCCTCTCTTTTTACACTAACCGCAGTGCAAACCATTCTCTTAGTTAGTAGGGGATGCATTCTAGTTATAGCTTCTAGACTAAGCATTTACTAATAGTAATATAGCAGTTATATCCTATTTTGTCGGGCGAAAACCACCACCCAAAAACAACGAATTTGACGATGACGATGATGCTGATAATGTTAATGATGTTAGCAAAATGAGCCCAATACCGATATCGAGGCCTGCGAGGTTTTCGATCCATCGCGAGGATCCAAGTCGTGAAAGGGGGAAATCTCGGGTTCTTCTTAAGTCATCTTAATAATCTCGAATAATCTTAAAAATCTCGGTTTAAACAATCCAAGCCAAAGGCCACAAAGGGAGAGTTGATTTTCTATCTAAGGGAGGGAAATCTAGGATATTTTATCCTAGGGATCTAATGCAGCCGGATTGATCTATTGACCCGATAGACCGAAGGGTCTATCCTAGGGATCAATGTGGCTAATTTTAATCCGACGAAGCCGATAGACTAGCGAGGTCTTGAGAGGTCTATGACTAGGGATCTAATACAGCTAATTTCAATCTGACAGAGCTGAAAATGTAGCTGATTTCGATCCGACGAAGCCAATAGACTAGCAAGGTCTCGAGGGTCTATGACTAGGGATCCGATGTGGCCAGATTGATCTGTTTAGCCGAGAGACCGAAGGTTTTAAGACCAGTCTCAAGGGGTCTCAATCCTAGCCACACACTATGTTAACTTATACATCTAAAAAGGTTATCTTATTTATTAATATAGGGACTAAGAAAGGTAATGCATCTATATTACTCTAGATTTATTTAAAGTTATCCTTAATAATAACCGTATACTATAAAGCCTCTCTAAGCTCCTAATTCTCTTCCCTATTTAAATAACTTAATAAAGGGCTCCTCTTTTCCTAACTTATTACTTAAGTCCTTAGGGTTAACGTCTTCTATATTATATATATTAACTAACAGCGTCTCCTTTAGGCGGAGGGTATAGTATAAGGGGCATTTTATAACCTAATGCTTATTAGAACCACATTATAAGCACTTACCCTTCTTACAGCAGGTGTTTAGCACTTCCTAAGAGACTTACTTTGCCTGCTTTACGCCCCCTTTATTGCCTATACTTAGTTATACACATTAGGCTAGGGCCTTACTAGAACCTTTTCAGGTCCCTATTATGCCTACTAATTAGATATCTATTATTAAAGTGTCCTTATCCTATAGATAGGACCTCTCTATAAGGGCTACGGGTTAAGACTGCCTACACAATTAATACTTCTCCTCTAGCTAGTAGGACTTAATATCTAATATAATGCTCTAAAAGCAAGCCACTACTACTAGGTAGTTAGCCTAGGGAATATCTTAGCTAACACTATAATCTCTTATTTGCTTATTAAGTGCAGTGCGTAGTTTAGATAACTTTACTATATCTACCTAATCTAACCCACCTATAAGCACTAACTTCTACTTAAACTAAATATAAAAGTCACTAAAACGCTTATACTATTATTACCTTAGCTAATTAAGCTTAGTAATAGCTATCTCCTATTAATAAGGGTTATTAAATATTTCCCTAAGTACTTAAGGAAGTGCCTTAAGTTAAAATAAACTAGGTGCCCCTTTTTAAAGTAAGGAGTAACTTAGGCCTATACCTTAGGCAAGAGATTCTAGTAAATAAAGCACTATTAATCTTATATAGTACTAATAAACTCCTAATCTATTAGTAACTTATAACCTATAAGGCCTTTCTAGGCTAAGAATAATACTCTATTACTATTAAATAGTAGGCCTATTAGTAATTATTGAAAATGGAAGGGAATCTAGCTAGAGGGATAGGAAGACCTCTCTAATAGATTCTGACGCGGCGGCTTCTAGATTCACTATAATACGACGATTCTTCAAGATATAGAGCTTTGATAGTTGAATGTAGTTGATTTCTAGCAATACGGACGATCTGACGAGCAATGAGAGGATTCTACTAAGTCCCCTCATAGACCTACCGACCATATTGGCAGAACTGGGTCGCTAATAGGGTCTCGCGAGCTACTTTTTATTTTCCGCATAATTCATTTGTATGGGAAAAGTAAAAATCGACTCACGGTGTTATGAACTGGCCTTGGGGCAGCTGCAAACAAGCGTTCAAAGTGCAATTGTTATTCTTAGAGAGGAAGGAAAGAACTAGACAAGAGGTCGCACAGCGCCTAGCTATATACCCCTCTGTGCGTGGTCTGTGCACATAGCGCGCGCAGTAGCCCTAAGTCCTAAGCATGTCCGCACATAACACGTGTCCTTCCTACACACTCTCCGTATCCCTTCCGTACCCGAGAAGGACTTAAGCCTAGAGCTTAAGTCTATAATATACCCCCTTCTTACCTCCCCTCTCCCCCTCCTTAGGAAAAAAATTTTTATACCCCCTACTTCTTATCCTCCCCTCTGCTTTCCTATATGTGTTCTAGCTGTCTTACTCCTCTAAGGGTAAGTTAAACCGCACCCGTTTCCACACCCGTTTTGGACTATTACTTATCCGCATATCCCCCTATTTCGCCTTAAACCTGTCTAGCGCCTTAGTGTTCTACACATTTTCTAGGGGTTCTTACATTAGCTGTATGTAACCTTTCTATTTAACTAGAACGTGTTATGAACTGGCCTTAGGACAGCTGCAAACAAGCGTTTAAAGTGCGATTGTTATTCTTAGAGAGGAAGGAAAGAACTAGACAAGAGATCGCACAGCGCCTAGCTATATACCCCTCTATGCGTGGTCTGTGCGCATGGCGCGCGCAGTAGCCCTAAGTCCTAAGCATGTCCGCACATAACACGTGTCCTTCTTGCACACTCTCCGCGTCCCTTCTGTACCTAAGAAGGACTTAAGCCTTAAGCTTAAGTCTATAATATACCCCCTTCTTACCTCCCCTCTCCCCTCTTCTTAGGAAAAAAAAATTTTTATACCCTCCCCTACTTCTTATCCTCCCTCCACTTCCCTATATGTGTTCTAGCTATCTCACTCCTCTAAGGGTAAGTTAAACCACACCTATTTCCACACCTATTTTAGACTATTACTTGTCCGCATATCCCCTATTTTGCCTCAAACCTATCTAGTGCCTTAGTGTTCTATATATTTTCTAGGGGTTTTTACGTTAGCTATATATAACCTTTTTATTTAACTAAAATATTATGATTTAACCCTAGCCTAGTATATTCTTAGCTATAAGAATTTCCTCTACCTAGTACTCTATAAGATTATTATCCACATCTATTATTATTAGCTCTAGTAGCAGTCTTTTATTAGCTAGCTTTTAACTTAGTAATAAGTCCTCTACTACCCTCTAGACTAAATCTATATAAAAGACTAGGTATAGCCCCTAGGAATATCTAGTTTTATAGTTAATGGTATTAGTACCTCTAGCACCTTATACTTAGCTATAACCTAGTTTAGCTTCTTATATAGGTAATTTGTTTTAATGTTCTTAAGACTTAGCTACACATAGTCCCTAACCTAGAACTATTCTATAAGTCTCTAACTGCTATTTGTGTTTTCCTATTACTATTACTAGATAAAAGCTATAGCTACTTGCGTTAGGTCTATGCTCTCTTTTAAATACTATAAGAATGCTTATACTTGCCCTTTTACTAAAGTCCTTAAAGCTTCTGTAAATAGTAGTGCCTAGATTATAAGTATATTAAAGCTATTTTGTCGGGCGAAAACCACCACCTAAAAACAACGAATTTGACGATGACGATGCTGATGATATTGACGATGTCAGCAAAATGAGCCCGATACCGATATCGAGGCCTGCGAGGTTTTCGATCCATCGCGAGGATCCAAGTCGTAATAGGGAGGGAGGTAATCTCAGTCAATCGCAATAATCTAAGCAAGGTTTTCGATCCATCGCCAAGGATCTAAGCTGTGAAGGGTATCTTTTCAAATCTCAAGTCATCTTTTCGGTTTGAACAATCCAAGCCAAAGGCCACAAAGGGAGAGTTGATTTTCTATCTAAGGGAGGAAATCTAGGATATTTTATCCTAGGGATCTAATGCAGCCGGATTGATCTATTGACCCGATAGACCGAAGGGTCTATCCTAGGGATCCAATGTGGCCAATTTCAATCTGACGAAGCCGATAGACTAGCAAGGTCTCGAGAGGTCTATGACTAGGGATCTGATACAGCTAATTTCAATCTGACAGAGCTGAAAATGTAGCTGATTTCGATCCGACGAAGCCGATAGACTAGCGAGGTCTTGAGGGGCCTATGACTAGGGATCCGATGTGGCTAGATTGATCTGTTTAGCCGAGAGACCGAAGGTCTCGAGACCGGTCTCAAGGGGTCTCAATCCTAGCCACACAACACCTCCCCAACTGTTTTCCCTTCCTAGCCCCTAGGAAAGGGAAAACAGTAACAAAAAACAACAAGAAAGGAATAACTGCAGATATACAATAAAAAAAAAAATTTGGTGATTTTCAGCCTCCCTTCCATCTATCAATCAAAGGGGTCATCCATCAATAAGGTCGGTCAAAGGTATTGTCAGATAATCAATTGATCCGTAATAAGGGGCCCTTTTCAATCAGCAAAGGCCTCATCAGAAGACCTTCTATTAGTCAGATTCCCCTTCAATCGTCAGGGAAATCATCGGTCAGAAAAGGTCTTCAACGGTCAGAGGTCTTATCAGATTTTCAATCGGCAAAGCCTCATCAGAAGACCTTCTATCAGTCAGATTTCCCTTCAATCGTCAGGAAATCGTCAATCAGAGAGGTCTTCAACGGTCAGAGGTCTTGTCAATCGGTCAGAGGGATTATTAGTGATTAATCTAGTCTAACGGTCAGAGGGAGATATAACCGAGGGAGTGATTAATCAACTAATCAATCCATAACAAAGGGTCTTATTAACGGCAGAGACCTCTTCAGAAGACCCTCTAACGGTCAGATTCCCCTTCAATCGTCAGGAAATCGTCGGTCAGAGAGGTCTTCATCGGTCAGAGGTCTTGTCAGACAGTCCAATCAATTGATCCGTAACAAAGGACCTAGTTGATGAAGGTCAGGTCAAAGGCCTAATAAAGACCTGATTTATTGAAGTCGAATTCGAGGGTCTAGATGCTTGCCTCCCCAACGGATAGCTAAGCAAAACTAGGGTATTTAATCGATTCGAGCTAGGGCAGGTCGGAAGGTCGAAAATTCGAAGAGAAGTCGAAGCCGGAAAGGAAGGTCAAAAAGGAAGGTCAAAAAGGAAGGTCGAAGAGGAAGGTCAAAAAGGAAGGTCGAAAAGGAAGGTCGAAGAGGAAGGTTAAAAGGAAGGTCAAAGAGGAAGGTCGAAAAGGAAGGTTAAAGAGGAAGGTCAAAAGGTCAAAGCTAGAAAAGGAAGATCGACCTAGCTAACCCGGGTCAAGGGAAAGGTCATGAAGGTTGCGATTGATTGATTCTAACTGTCTGACGATTTTGACGATATCAGACTAGTCAGATGACCTAGATCAATTGATCGGATTGTCGGTTTTGATCAAGCTAACCCAGATCAAAGGGGAAAGAGGTGAGACGCTGTTAATGATTATAGTAATTATACGAAGGGGCAACCAAAGGGGAAGACCAGAGAAGAGGCAATGTCAGGAGAAGGAGGTCATTGAATTCAACTGCGGGAGGTCTGACAGGACCATTCCCCGTTTCTCCACCATTTTTGTCGGGCGAAAACCACCACCTAAAAACAACGAATTTGACGATGACGATGCTGATGATATTGACGATGTCAGCAAAATGAGCCCGATACCGATATCGAGGCCTGCGAGGTTTTCGATCCATCGCGAGGATCCAAGTCGTAATAGGGAGGGAGGTAATCTCAGTCAATCGCAATAATCTAAGCAAGGTTTTCGATCCATCGCCAAGGATCTAAGCTGTGAAGGGTATCTTTTCAAATCTCAAGTCATCTTTTCGGTTTGAACAATCCAAGCCAAAGGCCACAAAGGGAGAGTTGATTTTCTATCTAAGGGAGGGAAATCTAGGATATTTTATCCTAGGGATCTAATGCAGCCGGATTGATCTATTGACCCGATAGACCGAAGGGTCTATCCTAGGGATCCAATGTGGCCAATTTCAATCTGACGAAGCCGATAGACTAGCAAGGTCTCGAGAGGTCTATGACTAGGGATCTGATACAGCTAATTTCAATCTGACAGAGCTGAAAATGTAGCTGATTTCGATCCGACGAAGCCGATAGACTAGCGAGGTCTTGAGGGGCCTATGACTAGGGATCCGATGTGGCTAGATTGATCTGTTTAGCCGAGAGACCGAAGGTCTCGAGACCGGTCTCAAGGGGTCTCAATCCTAGCCACACACTATAAAGAGCTATATTTACACTTACTCCTATTACTAAGGAATCCCTATTATTTAATGCTAGTTAACAGGCTAGTAAGTGATCTGCCCACTTAAATTGCGAAAAGGATAATATTACCTATAACACTACCTAAACCTCCTAGTTAGCTCTCTCTGTACCTCTATCTATTTATAGGTAGTAAGAGGTTAATAGTAATTACTTAGTGCTAACCTTCTTACAAAGCGCTATCTAAAAGTTACTTAACTAATCTAACCTATAATCTATAATAATCTAGGTAAGGAACCTATAAAACTACTACTAACAGTGCTTAAACCGTTCCGCACACACCTTAGCCTCCATTAACATTATAGCCTTAAGTTACACGAACTTAAAGAGTCTATCTATAATAACCATTAGGAACCGTAGGTTAGCCTAGTTTTTAGCAGGGAGTTTTATTATAAAGTTAATAGAGATCTATAACTAATATCTGTCTAGTAGGGGAATTAGCTTTAGTAAGCCCTAATATAACTATTAACTCTTTTATCCCCTATAGTAGTGGTAATTGCGTATAAACCGTGCCACGTCCTATAATATACTATCCTAATAGAAGTCCCTCTAAAGCGCCTTAAAGGTAGTGTTCTGCCCTAGATAACCTAGTAAGGGTAAGTTATAAGTCCGCTAGATTAAAGTTATAATTAGAGGCTCCCACTTTAGCACCTAAGTCTAGCCCTAGAATTAAAGCGCCCTTTTATGCTAATCTAATAGTCTGTAATCTATTCTTATATACTAGTGGCGTTAGGAAACTTCTAAGCTCTAGCCCTTACTGCCTTAAGCCGTAGTCTATAGGTCTTATTATAGGCTACAGATTAATCCTATAGGGATTAGAGGTGCTTGTCTACAAATAAGGAGTCCCTAGCTAGAATACTTATTACTTAGGCTAAATTACCCTCCGTTATATTACCCTCTAAAGCTAAGTTATCCTCTAAAGCAGTGCTCTCTAAAACTAATATAAGCCTAATATTAACGCGCGGCTAACCCTAACCAAAGCTAAACTAAGTAGGCGTTATTACTAATCGTATAATAGGCGCCTTTAGTTTAGCTAACTATACCTCTTCCTAATAGCGCCTTAATAATATATTTAGCTAGCCTGCCTAAGTCCCTAGCCTATAGCGTAAGTAAAAATTAAAAAGTACTAGAGTCTCTGCCTATTATGCCTATTATTCTAATATCTCCCTTAGGGCTATGAAGTACTCCAAGTTCTTATAGTCTATAAGTATTATAAATAGATTACTAACACTCTGTAGCTTTACTAACCACGCCTTAAGACACAAGATAATTACTAGAAGCTCCTTATTATATATTATATAATTCCTTTAAGCTAGTTATAAGTAGGCTAAGTGGTACGCCACTAGATATAAGACCCCTTTATTATTTATCTAGGAAAGGCAACCTCCTAATGCTATTCCTAAGCAATCCGCCTCCACTACTATATCCTTATTAGGGTCTTATTATATAAGGATTAGGTATAATATAAAAGCTAACTTTAATGTCTTAAAAGCCTTATTATATGCCTCTATCTAGCGGAATACTATACCCTTCTTTATTAGGTTAATTAGGGGCCTGTAATGTCTGAAAATTACGGTATAAAATTATAATAAAAGTTAGTAAATCCTAGAAACCCGCGCACTCCTTAGACCTATATTAGAGCCTCCTAATCTCTAATCACTATAATCTTTTTATTATCTAGGCAAATCTATTTTCCTATATAAATAATAAACCTAAGGTACTTTACCTCTTTTATAGCAAAGACGTATTTCTTAATATCTAGATTTAGCCTAGCCTATTATAGCCTAGCTAGCACCCCACAGACTTTTTACATATAATCTTTCTATAAACCCCTAAATAAATTAAGATATTATTAAGGTAAGCTATAACATAGTCCCTAAGAATACTACTAAGCGCTTTATTAATATACCTCTAGAAGGTTATAGGCGCGCCTACTAAACTAAAGGGGCATACTAACCACTTAAATAATCTAAACTACGTCTAGAAAGCAGTCTAGTATTCCTAGCCCTTAGTAATATAAATATAATAGAACGCTGCTTATATATCTAGTTTTGTAAACCATTTCACTTTAGCTAAGGAGTATAGTGTCTCCTTTACTAAAGGTAAGGGGTAGCAGTCCTATTCTGTAATCTTATTTAGCGCGCAATAGTTTACACAAAACCTCTAGCTACCCCTAGGTTTCTTTACTAGTAAAACTAGTGCTATTACTAAAGATAAGCTTGCCTTAATTTAGCCCTTATCTATTAAGTCTATTACTTACTTATATATCTCTAGGAGGTATTAACGTAGCATATTATATAACAGTGCCTAAGGCAAGTCTAGTTTGTTACCCTCCGCATCCTATTTAAGGTAAATGTAGTAGTTAGACTTGCCCTAGTATAGTAAGAGAGCGTTTGCCTTACTCTCCTAAAAAGATCCTTAAAGTCCTGTAACTCCTCTAGCAAGGCTGCTAAGAGTTCCTACTCTATAGGTTTTAGCGTGGTGTTAATCTATAGTATAAATATAATCTCCTATAAGCTTATAGCGCATAGCTATATATACTCCTTTACTTCCTTGCCCTTTATACTATTCCCACAAATAATAATCTTATAATACACACTATAGGCTTCTTTACCCTCTACTAGCTATAGTCTAAATCTATAAGTTATTAGCTACCCTTACAGTAAGCTAGTAATACTTCACGTTTAAATTAATATTATAGTAGGCTATTTATAGTGTCCCTAGGATAAGTTATCTTATTAATCCCAGAATCATATACGCTATAATTAGCGTCTCCTATCTATTTATATCTATCTAAAAACAGACAATATATATTATTAATAAGCTTTTCTTATAATCCTCCCTTCCCCTCTTTTTACACTAACTATAGTATAAACTATTCTCTTAGTTAGTAAGGGGATATGTTCTAGTTATAGCTTCTAGACTAAGCGTTTACTAATAGTAGTATAGTAGTTATATCCTATATTAACTTATATATCTAAAAAGGTTATCTTATTTATTAATATAAGGACTAAGAAAGGTAATATATTTATATTACTTTAGATTTATTTAAAGTTATTCTTAATAATAACTATATACTATAAAGCCTCTCTAAGCTCCTAATTCTCTTCCCTATTTAAATAACTTAATAAAGGGGCTTCTCTTTTCCTAACTTATTACTTAAGTCCTTAAGGTTAATATCTTCTACGTTATATATATTAACTAATAGCGTTTCCTTTAGGCAGAGGGCATAGCATAAGAGGCATTTTATAACCTAATGCTTATTAAAACTATATTATAAGCACTTACCCTCCTTATAGCAGGTGTCTAGCACTTCCTAAGAGACTTACTTTACTTACTTTACGCCCCCTTTATTACTTATACTTAGTTATACACATTAGGCTAGGGCCTTACTAAAACCTTTTAGGTCCTTATTATGCTTACTAATTAAACGTCTATTATTAAAGTGTCCTTATCCTATAGATAGGACCTCTCTATAAGGGCTATAGGTTAAGGCTACCTACGTAATTAATGCTTCTCCTTTAGCTAGTAGGACTTAATATCTAATATAATGCTCTAAAAGCAAGCCACTACTACTAGGTAGTTAGCGTAGGGAATGTCTTAGCTAATACTATAATCTCTTATTTACTTATTAAGTGTAGTATATAGTTTAGATAACTTCACTATATCTGCCTAATCTAACCCGCCTATAAGCGCTAACTTTTACTTAAACTAAATATAAAAGTCACTAAAATGCTTATACTACTATTACCTTAGCTAATTAAGCTTAGTAATAGCTATCTCCTATTAATAAGGGTTATTAAATATTTCCTCTAAGTACTTAAGGAAGTGCCTTAAGTTAAAATAAACTAGGTACCCCTTTTTAAAGTAAGGAGTAACTTAGGCCTATACCTTAGGTAAGAGATTCTAGTAAATAAAGCACTATTAGTCTTATATAGTACTAATAAACTCCTAATCTATTAGTAACTTATAACCTATAAGGCCTTTCTAGGCTAAGAATAATACTCTATTACTATTAAATAGTAAGCCTATTAGTAATAGCTTTCGCTTAATAGGGTTCTATATAAGGGCTGCATTTTACCTATTAGTGAGGTTAGTGATCTAGGCCGCCTACCTCTTAATAACCTCCTATAACGCTACTATCTTATTAGTGTCTATTATAAAGAATAATAAATATTATAAACTAGCCTTAGGATAGCTGTAAATAAGCGTTTAAAGTGCAATTATTATTCTTAGAGAGAAAGGAAAGAACTAGATAAGAGATCGCATAGCGCCTAGCTATATACCCCTCTATACGTGGTCTGTGCGCATAGCGCGCGCAGTAGCCCTAAGTCCTAAGCATGTCCGCATATAACACGTGTCCTTCCCGCACACTCTCCGCGTCCCTTCCGTACCCAAGAAGGACCCGAGCCTCGAGCTCGAGTCCATAACAGAACGTTGCGATTTGATCCCTAGCCTGGCGTATTCTTGGCTACGAGAATTTCCTCTACCTAGTACTCCGCGAGATTGTTATCCGCATCCGTTATTATCAGCTCTGGCAGCGGTCTTTTATTAGCTAGCTTTTGACTTAGTAACGGGTCCTCTGCTGCCCTCTAGACTAAATCCACATAAAAGACTAGGTACAGCCCCTAGGAACATCTAGCTTCACAGTTAACGGTATTAGTACCTCTAGCACCTTATACTTAGCTATAACCTAGTCTAGCTTCTTATATAGGCGGTTTATTTTAATATTCTTAAGACTTAGCTACACGTAGTCCCTAACCTAGAACTATTCTGCAGGTCTCTAACTGCTATTTATGTTTTCCTGTTGCTATTACTAGATAAAAGCTATAGCCGCTTACGTTAGGTCTGTGCCCTCTTTTAAATACTGTAGGAATGCTTATGCTTGCCCTTTTACTAAAGTCCTTAAAGCTTCTGTAAATAGTAGTGCCTAGATCGTAGGTATATTAAAGCCGTGAAGAGCTATATTTACACTTACTCCTATTACTAAGGAATCCCTGTTATTTAATGCTAGTTAACAGGCTAGTAAGTAATCTGCCCACTTAAATTACGAAAAGGATAATATTACCTATAACACTGCCTAAACCTCCTAGTTAGCTCTCTCTATACCTCTATCTATCTACAGGTAGTAAGAGGTTAATAGTAATTACTTAGTGCTAACCTTCTTACAGAGCGCTATCTAAAAGTTACTTAACTAATCTAACCTGTAATCTATAATAATCTAGGTAAGGAACCCATAGAACCGCCACTAATAGTGCTTAAACCGTTTTGCACACGCCTTAGCCTCTATTAACGTTATAGCCTTAAGTTATATGAATTTAGAGAGTTTATCTATGATAACTATTAGGAACCGTAGGTTAGCCTAGTCTCTAGTAGGGAGCTCTATTATAAAATTAATAGAGATCTATAACTAATATCTGTCCGGTAAGGAATTAGCTTTAGTAAGCCCTAACGTAACTATTAACTCTTTTATCCCCTATAGTAGTGGTAATTACGTACAAACCGTGCCACGTCCTGTAATATACTATTCTAATAGAAGTCCCTCTAAAGTGCCTTAAAGGTAGTGTTCTGCCCTAGATAACCTAGTAAGGGTAAGTTATAAGTCTGCTAGATTAAAGTTGTGGTTAGAGGCTCCTACTTTAGTACCTAAGTCTAGCCTTAGAATTAAAGCGCCCCTTTACACTAATCTAATAATCCGTAATCTATTCTTATGTGCTAGTAGTATTAGGAAACTTCCAAGCTCTAGCCCTTACTGCCTTAAGCTATAGTCTATAGGTCTTATTATAGGCTACAGATTAATCCTATAGGGATTAGAGGTGCTTATCTGCAAATAAGGAGTCCCTAGCTAGGATGCTTATTACTTAGGCTAAATTACCCTCTGTTACGTTGCCTTCTAAAGCCAAGTTATTCTCTAGAGTAGTGCCCTCTAAAACTAACATAGGCCTAATACTAATACGCGGCTAACCCTAACTAAAGCTAAACTAAGTAAGCATTATTACTAATTATATAATAGGCGCCTTTAGTTTAGCTAACTATACCTCTTCCTAATAGCGCCTTAATAATATATCTAGCTAGCCTACCTAAGTCCCTAGCCTATAGTGTAAGTAAAAATTAAAAAGTGCTAGAGTCTCTGCCTATTATGCCTGTTATTCTAATATCTCCTTTAGGGCTATAAAGTACTTTAAGTTCTTATAGTCTATAAGTATTATAAACGGACTGCTAATACTCTATAGCTTTACTAACCACGCCTTAAGACATAAGATAATTGCTAGAAGCTCCTTATTATATATTATATAATTCCTTTAAGCTAGTTATAAATAAGCTAAGTAATACGCTACTAGATGTAAGACCCCTTTATTATTTGTCTAGGAAAGGTAACCTCCTAATGCTATTCCTAAGCAATCCGCCTCTACCACTATGTCCTTATTAGGGTCCTATTATATAAGGATTAGGTATAATATAAAAGCTAACTTTAACGTCTTAAAAGCCTTATTACATGCCTCTATCTAGCAGAATACCACGCCCTTCTTTATTAGGTTAATTAGGGGGCCTATAATGTCTAAAAATTACGGTATAAAATCGCAATAAAAGTTAGCGAATCCTAGAAACCCGCGCACTCCTTAGACCTGTGTTAGAGCCTCCTAATCTCTAATTACTATAATCTTTTTATTATCCAGGCAAATCTGTTTTCCTATGTAAATAATAAACCTAAGGTACTTTACCTCCTTTGTAGTAAAGATGTATTTCTTAATATCTAGATTTAGCCTAGCCTATTATAGCCTAGCTAGCACCCTATAGACTTTCTACATATAATCTTTCTATAAACCCCTAAATAAATTAAGATATTATTAAGGTAAGCTATAATATAGTCCCTAAGAATACTACTAAGCGCTTTATTAATATACCTCTAGAAGGTTATAGGCGCGCTTACTAAACTAAAGGGGCATACTAACTACTTAAATAATCTAAACCGCATCTAGAAAGCAGTCTAGTATTCCTAGCCCTTAGCAATACAAATACAATAGAACGCTGCTCACATATCTAGTTTTATAAACTATTTCGCTTTAGCTAAGGAGCGTAGTATCTCCTTCACTAAAGGTAAGGGGTAGCGGTCCTATTCTGTAATCTTATTTAGCGTGTAATAGTCTATATAAAACCTCTAGCTGCCCCTAGGTTTCTTTACTAGTAAAACTAGTACTACTACTAAAGATAAGCTTGCCTTAATCTAGCCCTTATCTATTAAGTCTATTACTTACTTATGTATCTCTAGGAGGTATTAACGTAGTATATTATATAATAGTGCCTAAGGTAAGTCTGGTTTATTACCCTCTATATCCCGTTTAAGGCAAATATAGTAGTTAGACTTACCCCTATATAGTGGGAGAGTGTTTACCTTACTCTCCTAAAAAGATCCTTAAAGTCCTATAACTCCTCTAGTAAGGCTACTAAGAGTTCCTGCTCTATGGGTTTTAGCGTGGCGTTAATCTATAGTATAGATGTAATCTCCTATAAGCTTATAGTATATAGCTATATATGCTCCTTCTACTTCCTTGCCCTTTATACTATTCCTATAAATAACAATCCTATAATACATACTATAGGCTTCTTTACCCCTCTACTAGCTGTAGTCTAAATTTATAGGTTATTAGCCACCCTTACAGTAAGCTAGTAATACTTTATATTTAAATTAATATTATAGTAGGCTATCTATAGTGTCCCTAGGATAAGTTATCTTATTAATCCTAGAATTATGTATGCTATAATTAGCGTCTCCTATCTATCTATATCTATCTAAAAACAGATAATATATATTATTAATAAGCTCTTCTTATAATCCTCCCTTCCCCTTTTTTACACTAACTGTAGTATAAACTATTCTCTTAGTTAGTAAGGGGATGCGTTCTAGTTATAGCTTCTAGACTAAGCGTTTACTAATAGTAGCATAGCAGTCACATCCTATATTAACTTATATATCTAAAAAGGTTATCTTATTTATTAATATAAGGACTAAGAAAGGTAATATATTTATATTACTTTAGATTTATTTAAAGTTATCCTTAATAATAATAGTATGCTATAAAGCCTCTCTAAGCTTCTAATTCTCTTCCCTATTTAAATAACTTAATAAAGGGGCTTCTCTTTCCTAACTTATTACTTAAGTCCTTAGGGTTAATATCTTCTATATTATATATGTTAACTAATAGCGTCTCCTTTAGGCAGAGGGCATAGCGTAAGGGGTATTTTATAACCTAGTGCTTATTAGAACCACATTATAGGCACCTACCCTCCTTATAGTAGGTGTCTAGCACTTCTTAAGAGACTTACTTCACCCGCTTTACACCCCTTTATTACTTATGCTTAGTAATATACATTAGGCTAGGGCCTTACTAAAACCTTTTAGGTCCCTATTATACCCGCTAATTAAACATCTATTATTAGAGTGTCCTTATCTTATAGATAAGGCCTCTCTATAAGGGATATGGGTTAAGACTGCCTATATAATTAATGCTTCTCCTCTAGCTAGTAGGACTTAATATCTAATATAATACTCTAAAAGTAAGCCACTGCTACTAGGTAGTTAGCTTAGGGAATGTCTTAGCTAACACTATAATCTCTTATTTGCTTATTAAGTATAGTGCGTAGTTTAGATAACTTTACTACATCTGCCTAATCTAACCTACCTATAAGCGCTAACTTCTACTTAAACTAAATATAAAAGTTACTAAAATGCTTATATTACTATTACCTTAGCTAATTAAGCTTAGTAATAGCTATCTCCTATTAATAAGGGTTATTAAATATTTCCCCTAAGTACTTAAGGAAGTGCCTTAAGTTAAAATAAACTAGGTGCCTCTTTTTAAAGTAAGGAGTAACTTAGGCCTATACCTTAGGTAAGAGATTCTAGTAAATAAAGCACTATTAATCTTATATAGTACTAATAAACTCCTAATCTATTAGTAATTTATAACCTATAAGGCCTTTCTAGGCTAAGAATAATACTCTATTACTATTAAATAGTAAGCCTATTAGTAATAGCTTCCGCTTAATAGGGTTTTGCGTAAGGGCTGCATTCTACCTATTAGTAAGGTTAGTAATTTAGGCTGCCTACCTCTTAATAACCTCCTATAACGCCACTATCTTATTAGTGTTTATAGTGAAGAATAATAAATATTATAAACTAGCCTTAAGGCAACTGCAAATAAGCGTTTAAAGTGTAATTATTATTCTTAGAGAGGAAGGAAAGAACTAGACAAGAGGTTGCATAGCGCCTAGCTATATACCCTCTATGCGTGGTCTATGCACATGGCGCGCGCAGTAGCCCTAAGTCCTAAGCATATCCGCACATAACACGTGTCCTTCCCGCACACTCTCCGCATCCCTTCTGTACCCGAGAAGGACCTGAGCCTAGAGCTTGAGTCCATAACACACGGCCATACAAACTAGACGCCCGTGTGGCCTAACTAAGCACTTTAATAAACAACCCTATTAATAAAATATACCATAAAATCCAGAATAAATCAAGGATTTGAATAGTATACGTCAGCCTTTTATACGACTACTAGTTCCCTAGTTACAGTCGATTTCAGCTTCCCTATAGGGTAACCTAGTCGGCTTAGTCATACAAGCCTGTGGGTTGGTTGTGTGCAGGAACGCAGGTCACAGCCAAAGCTGCAAGCAACGCTGCAAGCAACGCCTTGTAACCAACGTTGCAACAACGCAACTAGGCAACTAGTGGGCCTATAAAATAGTGCTATAAATAGCATTATTTTAACAGTAATAGCTTCCGCTTAATAGGGTTTTATATAAGGGCTGTATTTTACCTATTAGTAAGGTTAGTAATTTAAGCTACCTACCTCTTAATAACCTCCTATAATACTACTATCTTATTAGTATTTATAGTAAAGAATAATAAATATTATAAACTAGCCTTAGGGTAGCTATAAATAAGTGTTTAAAGTATAATTATTATTCTTAAAGAGAAAGGAAAAAACTAGATAAGAGATCGCATAGCACCTAGCTATATACCCTTCTATG